>OY856412.1:193844243-194384243 GCA_963693085.1 Alisma plantago-aquatica
GCACAATGATCATGCAGTGAAAATTAATCCATTGATTTATGCACCTTTATGTGCTGATTTTGATGGTGATGGTGATGGTGATGGTGATGATGATGATGATGACAAGGTCCTAATATGATAATCATGCTTATAAGGTGGAAGTCACATGGCTTAATCATCAACTTTGTATTTCTTCTCATCATGATAATGATGGTGATGATTGCTGCTGATGATGATGATGAAATTAGACTTCTTATATTAACTATTTTCATGGTTTGTGTTGACTATTGTCATCTTTAATTTATTATTATCATGTGCTCAAACTTGTATTTATTTATTATGTTAACAATTTTTTTTTGTAAATGTCGATGTGTCACACTCCAAGATTGAAGAGTCCACATATGTTACTCATGAAGAGGACACCAAAGAAGACATTGTAGTCTTATATGGGAAGAGTAGAATGAGGCCCTATAGTTGGCTATCGAAGCAGAGGCCCTAAAGAAGACTTTGGTACCATTTTTAGTTGTGATGATGACTTCTGTAGGGGGTTGTATGAGCCAGTGACATTGTTCAAAGATCTAATGGATATACTTTGGGATATAGTCATCTCCTATGATGGTACTATCAGACACGTGCAACAATTCTATTGTGTAGTTTGAACATGTTGCAGATGCTGCACCTATGTGAAAAACTATGAATCTTCTTAAACAGTGTCCCTACCTCATACAATTCCCTGCACTAAGGTCATGTCTGGGGTATTGTCCCTTGTTTGTCCTCTATTCTCGTAGGGGAAATAGAGGTCGTCTGGGATGTGATCGTGCAGAGCGGCGGGTGGCAGTGAGCAGGAGTTTGGGGTTCTTGTGCCCTAGTCTCATGTGTATCTTGTTTTTATAAACTCCCCTCTTTAAATCTGAGTTGTCTCTATTAATAATGTATTTTCTTTATGTGGATGTACACCTAAGGCACATGTTGAACCTTGTTGGCATATGATCCATGTAGCGGCTTGCATGTATGATGAGATGTTGATTCCTAAGGTTGGGATTATGATGCCTACATGCTAGGGGACATCCACCTATATTGGAATGTGTTTCCCATGTCACTAATTTTCTGATCTAAATCATCCTTTATGTTTGGTCCTCAAGTCTTAATGAATATTGACCATGTTTACCCTATTTATAGTCTTACGACCTAGTTATGTACATAAGTGACACGAATCTTGAAATGATCATATAAAATGGATGACACCTTGAAATAACATGAAAAATCCACACTTTCATGATGACCTCTATATCAATGAAAGATTACTAAATGCACTAATAAGCAATGTTGAACCTAATTTGGCCAAAAACCTTAAAATGTGTATAGTTAGGGTTAACAATAAAAATCTAATGCATGTATGCAATATTGTTCTTAATTAGGTGGTTGCTTGTGATCTAGATGGTCAAGGTTAAGTTTTGAAATCTCTAAAATCAGGTATGGTCTTTAATAAGTATGACTATGGCTTTCTTGCTTGAAATGTGATACATATGTATGCTTGTTTACTTGCTCAAATATTGCCATGTAGTATTCTAGTAAGTGCTCTATGCTTGTTTCAACTCGTTGTTTTATAACTTGCACACATAATATAGAACTCCATTGCAAAATTGTTGAAACAAGATTTTGCACAATGACTTTGGTTATTGAGGTCCCTCACGTATAAAAGGGTTAGCTAATCTTTATCACCCTTATAGATCCTTCCAATGGAAAGTTGATAAAATGCCTTATGATACATGATATTGATGGTATGATTGGAGTAAAATGACAAACAATATGGGCTCTCGCTTTGCTAAGTACTTTACTTGTTTATTCTTTCCCGTTTACTTCTACAACTCTTTTTTCAATTTATGCAAAGCTTATGTATATTTATATGTATATTTTAGCCATGTACTCAGCACCTCGTGTGCTTGACCCTCCTTGTTTGACATATTTTATAGGTTCAAATATGGTTATAAGTTGATGGGATTGGTGAGCTATGTCATGTGTATTTGTTGTAGATCCATGGTGTACATGAGCAGACTGGTAAAATTGTACTTTTAAACATGTAATTAAAAGCTTATAATAAACTATCTTGTTTAATTATACCATGTTGAATGTTGAGATTATATTGATGCCTTTTATCTTGTTATTTGTTCATGTATGCTAATCTTTCTGCTTCCTCATTCGCGCTTTGATAATATCATGCTAGGGAAGGGCGTAGAGATACTATCACCATTGACTTTATAGTCACATGGAGTTAGTATTTGGGTAATAAATGGTTCCGTGATATATAGACTCCTCCTCTAAACCTAGGTACTCAGGAAGAGATTCATAGAAATTTGGATGCCTCTGCACCAGTGGTTCCACTAGGTGTAACTAACTAACCAATATCATCGGTTGTCTCTGCATCAATGGCTAGTGTTGTCTACTACACCATTATAGGGAATATATCCTTCCTAACCTAGACCTCCACACCCTTATCTGATACAATTTGGCTATCTTGATCTGGACTTATCCTCCAGTCGAGAAGAATGTTTCCTCATCACAATTCAGGCATCATTTGATAGATTCTACATTTTTTTGGGCATCTATTGTCTAATGAAAATTAGTTTCTCCACATAACATCCTTATGATTGTTAAAACTACCCTATCTTTGACAACTAAGCATTTGGAATTATTCATCATAATTATCTGGAAAATAACAACTATCATAATTCTCGCATATCATAGTTTAATTCTATAGATCTGGAATCAGAGCATACCTGGGGTTTTCTGGTCCCTCTAAATCAACCGTTCCATTTACCCTATTGTAGTGCAGATCACACAACAATTGAACGCGTCAATATCATAGAACATAATATACTGAATAATATATTTCCTCTATTGAAAACCATCATGCATACACAACAATTTCGTTATAACAATTAATGAGTAAGAAACAACATAGAAAACATCATTATTTCATACTTGTCAAGGTTAGAAGGTGACTTTTTACTCACATGTATGTGATCCTAGCTTACTAATTTTGTACTTGAACTTAGACAGGTCATATTCCACTCCACGAAACTGGGATTCGAGCTCTAAAATTCAAGAACCAGCTCTGGTCAGCCTCACCCTGGTCTAATATATCTAAATGGAGTCTTCTAGAGGTAAAAGATGAAGAAAAAAGTTAAATAAAACTTTCAATTGTTGGATCATGAGTTCCAAGCAAGGGAGCATGATGAGAAGAATAGAGAGATAGCTAAAACCTACTTACCAAGGTTGATCTATGCTAAAACCTTTGTTTCCTCCCATTCACGACGTTCTTCTCTAAGAGTGCCCTATAAGTCGTCTTCTAGATTGTCTTTTTCATATTTTAGGATCTACTTTTATTGAGGATCAAAAGACAAAACTAACTATATTTTTCATCAAATTTTGATATATAGAGCAAAATTTATGGACATTTTTATAACTAATCGTGTTGGGCGGAGACGTAGCTCAAAACCATTATTTTGTGAGTCCTCCAAGCCTTTGGTTTGTGAGTCTACTAAGCCTTGTATGTAAGTCTTCTGAGCCTTCAGTTTGTGAGTTTTCTGAGCCTTCGGTTTGTGAGTCTACCGAGCCTTTGGTTGCTGATTTAAAGTCATCTATATGTGAAAACTAAATGTACCATGTCTCTCTCATTATAACTCCAATTTGGTTTATTCTTTTCATACTGGATTCATAATTAAATTCTCTACCATTATTTAAAAAAAGTTTAATACAATCATTAATTAATAATTTTTTTATTTAATTCCTCAAATGTCTATAATCCCTTTTGACATACATGTGTGGGTTATGAAGATATCAAATAGGATTCAAATCTTGATGTATTCACAACACATATTTAAAATAATTTATCAAAGAAGAACTTTAAGCTGAACCAAAATAAAAATCAATCAGTTAACAAAATAAAGTGTTAATAAAGGTGTAACCAACAACAGTAGTAACTTAAATACTCAAATTACCAATAAAGAAAAGTATGGATTGTGACAATCTCCCTCTCTAATATAAGATTGTGACAATCTTCCTCTCTAATATAAATGTTAGTCTTGAAATTCTTAGAAGAGAAAAGGATACTTGTTACACATTTCTGACTCTAACTCGTATAGAGCTTCTTCTGCACCATGATTCATCCAAAGGGTTCACAAAGGGTCTGAACGGTTCTTGGAGAATCAGTTCCAGGTGAATGGTTTGTAACATGAGTGTTTTGGAAATTGGCTTCCATGGGATTGATTTGTTGTAATTGTAGATGAAAAATATAAAATATGTTCTACACAAAATCACAACTACAAATATAATTTTAACTATTACGTTTATATATAAATGACTAATAATGAAGATTTATAATGATAGCTTGACCTAGATATATAGTGTCACCTTTTTTTCTAAATAAAATAAAATGCAGGAAGTTGGAGTCTAACTTGATGATAAAAAAACTAAAACAATAATAAATCATTTATGAAATCTTTTCTAGATGAATTACCTCTAAATCCCATAGCATAAAATAATTTTTACTTTTGTACTCATGATGAAGCATGTCTAAACAAGATTGAAGCATGAAGTTTAAAACCATTTTTAACAAAGATAAAACATCAAATCAGATTTAGAAATTTATTGTAGTCTCTATCTAAATTTGCTCTCAAAAGGGACATATTCAAGAACAACTTACGCAATCATGAAGATTATCTAGTGTATGTTTTTAGAGTAACAAATCAATGTTAATGTCTTTCATTTCAAACCACAAGTGATCGCTACAAAGAAACTCCTTCATAATAAAAACATTTAAGTTTAAATGAACAATCAAGATGGTTGCCTTTTTGAAAAATTGAGAAGACACGACCACCGCTTCGCACATGTCTCTAGTTCACAAACAACAAACCCAGTTCAAACCTTGGCCAGGTATACTAAATAAATAAAACATGCAATCATCAATATTGCCTTTGATGCAGCGCACCCAACAATTAGACTAGAATCGCATTCTGGATTACTCGTAGAATCTAGAAACGGGCGTACGTTTCAACAAGACTCCAAAGATGTAAAAGATAGTGTGACCGTTCATCTTCTTCAAGGAGTCATCTTGTGGAGTCACAACTAGGAAAAAAGAACACTGGAGTGGGCATGAGACACGGCTGGAACTCGTATTCCTATGGTTCCCATTATATATATATACATATACATATATATATATATATATATATATATATATATATATATAGGAGTCTAGGAAAAATTGGGGAATTCAAATTGGACTTTCTAGAAACCAGTCAAGTAAAATCCAGCTTCCAATAATTTAGGAAAAATCACACTAAACAGCAAGACCCTAAGGGTAACTCACACTTTTTAATCTTCTGAATTCAACAATTTAGAATTTGTATAGGACCTTCAATATAGCGGATATATTCTTTGACATGGATACATGAAACAAATCAAGTAAGTTGGCTAGCTCAAGAGGCAACTCAAGTTTTTATGCTACTAGTCTAATTTTCTGAATGATTGGATAGCGACCCATGTATCTTGGTGTTAACTTACCTTGTTTCCTAAACCTCAACACACCTTTACATGGTGACACTTTCAAGTAAAGATCAACCTCAACCTCCAATTGAATTGGTATACAACATTTCTTTGCATAGCTTTTCTGTCTGTTGCAACTTTCAACTATTGTCTAATCATATATACCTTTTCAATTGTCTCTTCCACCAGCTTTGGACCTAAAATTTGTCTTTCTTTAACTTCATACCAGCAAATAGGTGATCTACACTTGCTCCCATACAATGCTTCATAAGGGGCCATACCTAAACTTGAATGGTAACTAGTATTATAAGAATCTTCCATAAGACTAAGATGATCATTTCAACTACCAGCAAACTGCAAAATGCATGCTCTCAACGTATCTTCTAGGGATTGAATTGTCTAGTCTAGTTGTCCATCTCTATGAGAGTGAAATAATATGCTAAACTTCAATCCTATTTCCAGTGAACGATGCAACTAATTCCAGAATCTAGATGTAAACTTTTTTCTCTATCTTATATTATAGAGAGTGGTATTCCATATAATCTGACTATCTCATCTGTATAGACTTTGTCTAGAATTTTTGTATCCCATGTTGTCTTAAAGAATAGAAAGTGATACTACTTAGTTAATCTATCCACTATTATCCATATAGAATCAAATCCACGTGATTCCCTAGGTAAACTACAAAGTCCATAGTGATATGTTCCCACTTCCACATAGGAATAGGGAGTGGTTGAAGAATACATGATGGCTTTAATGTTTAGCCTTGACTTTCCGACATAAATCACACTTAGCTACATACACAGCCACATATTTCTTCATCCGTGGACAATAATATAGTTCTTTGATGTTTATTTACATCTTTGACTCGCATGCATAGAAGAGTGAGCTTCCTCAAGAATCGACTTCTTAAATTTAGTATCATCTAGAACACACAATTTGTCTAGCTGATACAACATTCCATAATCTAAATATCTAAATTATGTTCTCTTACCCTCTATCTACTCATGCATAATCTCACATATATAATTGTCATGTTGTTGAAGTTCCTTAACCTGGTCATAAAATGTAGGCCTAACCTACATATGTGCAATCATCCCATCTTGCTCCGACACTTTCAAATTTAAACTCATTTCTCTCACTTTGGTGAACAAATCTCTCCTTTGACATGCCATAGAAAACATATCCACATGTGATGTGAATTTCCTACTCAAAGCATCTATCACAACATTGTCTTCCCATGGTGGCAATCAATGGTAACACCATAGTCCTTTATACACTCCATCTTCCCCCATTGTCTTAGGTTAAAATTCTTTTGTGTGAAACTATATTTTAGACTTTTATGGTATTTAAGACCTGGCGCGACTCGCTATTAAGAAAATCTTGACATGTCTTTAAGGCATGTACTACGATTGCCAACTCAAAATTATGTGTAGGATAGTTCTCTTCATTTCTTAAGCTCTCTAATAACATAGATATCACTTTTCCTTCTTGCATAAGAACACATCCTAATCCTCTTCAGGATGCATCATAGAACACTACATAGCCTTATCTGCTTCTGGTAGGATCAAAATTGGTTTTGAGGTTAAACTTTGCTTTAATTTTTGAAAGTCTTTCTCACAAGTATTAGACACAGCAAAAGACACATCCTTTCTTTTTAAACGTGTAAGTGGTGTTTTTAGAACATTAAAATTCTTTACGAACCTTCTATAATATCCAGCTAACCCAAGAAAACTCTCGATATCAATAGGAGTTATAGGATGCTTCCATTGTAGAATAGAATCTACTTTCTTTGGATCAGCACTGAATCCTTCTCCTGATATGACATGTCCTAGAAAGGATACTTCAGCCAACTAGAATTCACATTTGACGAACTTAGCATATAATTGATATCACATTAACATCTACAGGGTTATCCTCATATGTTCCTCTTGTTGTTCTATATCTTTGGAATATATACGGATATCATCTAAAAATACTACTGTAAATTGATCTAGGGTACGGTCTAAAAACTCATTCATCATTTCCATAAAAGATGCAGGAGCATTTGTCAGATCATAAGACATAAATACAAACTCATAATGCATATATTTTGTAAGAAGGCTGATTTAGATACATCTAATGCATTTATCCTCAATTTTTGATAACTTGAACTGAGATCTATCTTTGAAAAGATTATTTCCCTACACAATTGATAAAATAGGTCATGAATACTAGGAAAAAGATATTTGTTCTTGATGGTTGTCTTATTCAATTTCCTTGAGTCTATGCATAACCACATAGTTCTATCCTTTTATTTCATGAAAAACACTAGAGCTCCTCGAGGTGATGTACTAGGTTGAATGAAACCCTTATCTAGTAACTCTTGTATCTCAATTTTCAACTCTAATTCTATAGGTGCAATTCTATAGGGTGATAATGCTAATGTCTAATATTTGTATCTCAAAGTCAACATCTCTCTTTGGAGGTAAACCTAGTAACTCATCGAGAAAAATGTTTGAGAATTCACACACTACAGAACAATCCTCTATATTAACTATTTCTTTTCTCTACCTTTGCATCTACCACATGTGCTAAAAAGGCATCAAACCTTTTCTCATAGTCTTATCAGCTATAGAAATTGATACTATGCATGTGGCTAAGGTGTTTCTATCTCTAGTGAAGGCATAGGAAAATCACTATGCTGAAAGATAGACTCTTTCTTCTAATAATATAATTGTACATGGTACATCTCAAGGCAATTCATACTCAAAATTATTTGAAAAGAATTAATGTCTAAGGGTATGAAATTAACCACTATGGTATACCCATTGAAACTCAAAAAACATATGGGACATACAGAATTGTTGGTTGGTTCACCAGTTGGCACTCTTAAAAACAATTCATAAGATAAATCTTGGGTTGAGAGATTTAATACACTAGTTATTGGACTTAGAATAAAAGAATATCTCAAACCGGGATCTATCAAAAGTGTAATACAAATGCTATTAAAGATAAGCATCTCACTTGTAACAACTTTGGGTGAGACTACTCCTTCAGATTTTGTCATAGAAAAGAAATGTCATGTAGCTCTCCCTATGCCATGTGGTCTTGGTTGTCCACTACCAGTACTATGTGCTCCCCCTCTAGAGCCTAAGTCTACTAAAAAACTTGCCCCTCTAACTGGAGCATGTCTCTAAGGATTCTGAAACTGTGATTGTGAATTTTCTTTAGGTAAAAATTGAAACTTTGTACAATCCATCCTAATATGTCCCATCTGTCCATAGTAATAACAAGCTTGAGTATTAACTCCCCAACACTGAGTAGAATTTGTCCTGCCATAGTTGTCACACATAGTTGTATCCTATCTCTGGGGACCTGTCAGCAATGTTGATGACCTTGAAGGCCTTGATTAAGGTGCCCACCTAGGTGGTGTGCTCCATCTATAGGAATTGGACCTTCCTCTACTATATGAAGAACTAAATCCTCATCTTCCCAAACAACCAAGATCCCATCCTATCTTAGAAAAAAAACTACCACCTCCTTTGTATCCACCACGGCTCTATCCTCCTCTACTAAAATCTTTACAAATTTTCCTACCTTCAGACTACTTATCAGCATTAACTGACTCTTCCATATGTCTTGTAGCCTCCAAAAACTCTCTAAAGTTTTCTCTATCCCTTCGGCCAACTATTGATATGTTTTCCCTAATTTTTGGACTTAATCCTTGTTGAAATCTCTTGCACTTTTCTATGTCATTTGGTATCAATTTCATATAGAAATTATCCAATATTGTAAAGTATGCCTCGTATTCTCCAATTTCCATGCCACCCTACCTGATATTGTGAAGCCTTGTCGCGCCACAAGAAAGATTACTCAAAACCCAAAAGCGGAAACAACACTAAGCAAACAGGTTATCAGAAAATATAGGTAATTAAAACTGATTTCAATAAAACACCATAAGCCAAAAACTTATTACATATGAGTCCACAAAGCCTGCCACATGCATCACATAGCATATTATGTGGTTCTTACGTCACTGTAGATCAAGATTCCTATCATCAAGCTGCCACATAAGATATTGGTTCCACACCTATATGTACAATTCTAAAACCTCGTATCGATTACATCACCACAAGACATCTCAAAAACACCCCAAGGACCTGAGTGTACAGGGACGACTCTAGGATTCTAATGACAAAAGACTAGAAACACATCCAACCTTATCAGATACTACTCTTTCTCAGCTGTACAACCTCTTCCTCTTCATGTAATGTCACCTAAAAGATTTGGAAACCCACAAGGTGACACCAAACATCCCAACAAGAGATATAACTCCCTGTCAACACTATTAAAGAATAGATAAGATAAACAGGTAAAATAACATATTAACTTGATGAGCAGATTCAGTTAAATGATATGTATTTAACAAGTGAAGTAGATTAACCAAGACTAGGAAACTACTACTGAATAGTAGATCAAGATATATTCTAAAAACGAATATGAAGAGCATGCATGATAGTTGACTTCTCTTACCGTCTTATAATTCAATGAATTAGGTAAGACAAAGGCTCAATGTGAGAGGTATGTCACCTAATCATGGATAGATATACCACACGACTATGTTACGTCTTTTATTATGCCCCAAGGATTTGAGTCATACCACCCAAATCCAATTGACCACTGCTAAGTGAAATTAGTGCCATATAAGGTCCATGGAAGAGCTGGAATCCATGACCTCTCCAACACCTCTTGGTCAGCTTATGAGAACACCATAGAGACATATCTGTCAACTGTAAAAGAGTGACATATAGTCAACACAAGGATCACATCATGCGTGGTCGTCCATATATATAAACACCAAGCCCACCTTAGTACAGGTAACAGTTCTAGAAGAATAGGATCACACATGGCCATTCTTAAAAGGAGTGGCTCACTCATGGCCATCCATATCATAAAAGGATCACCTCACACATGGACGTATCACTCAACTATAATTTAGGATGCAAGGAGACATTCAACTTGCACCACACATAATCAAAAATATGTGCTCTGTGTTACACTTGTATCACCAATCCAACAAATAAAGCTGACACTAGAATGGATCTATGGAACATGGCAAACTATATGATTAGGTTTCACTTGATTAGTTAGCCAATTGGGTGACTTTTAGCATCAATCAAGTTACAATGTATAAAACTAAAGCAAACTCTACTAGAATAAGGGTGTGTTGCAACTCCAAAAGATATAAAATGTATAAGGTGTGAACTTTTCACACAATCACCACATGGTACTTAAATTTTTTCCATCTACAAGGCAATCACCAGTGTCACATATCAACATGGGATCATAATCCATTAATCACATCACTGGAGGACATCTCCTCTCAATAGACATCAAGCCATCACCAGGTCATAGGACCTATCACATTAAGTCATGCATGTTCATCATCACATATTGTCTCATTAGTGTGCATAAGCACCACCCTATATCACATGATCATCACCATAACATACACAAGCCATGGCACATATATCACCTGCAAGGTTAGGGCTTATAAACAAGAGAGAGAAAACATTCTACATGATGAACATCTCATGGGAGAAAGCAAACACACACAATTTGGCATTAGGTTTTAAGGATAGATATAACACCAAACTTGAGGAGCACCACCTCCTACAATCTTGGAGAATCTTAGGGTTAAGAAACATGATTAGGGGTGATTCGATATCATCCAAACAACACTCTACATGGATTATACATAACTCATGGAAGTTTACCAACTATGTGATCAAGCCTGCCTCTTAACCACCCATCATGCATATGTTAGGACTACTCATACAACTAGGTCACGACCACTCAAGAAACTATTGTTGCAACCCCAAAAAGAAGGGATGTAGCGACCACCAACCCTATGCATGTCGCGACTGTGAAAAGGACAGGGGTCATCTTTGGCACAACTGCAAGCGTTCATCCAAAACAAAAGCAAGGTCCTACCAAGCCAAGGTAGGAGAGAATGACACTCAACTAGGGCATCTAAACCACAACATGGTTCATGGGTCACGGGAAATCAAGATGTAGTGATCGCAACACCCAAAGAGAAGACCCATCTTGACTCTAAATCCAAATGTGACATTGTGACCATGATCAAAGCCAGGGAAAATGCAGCATTTCGGCCGTGACCAAAACTAGGGCAAAAGTGGCATTATGACCACAAACAAAACCTCAAAGCCAAAGAGATGTTGTGACTCAGGACACAATAAGGCATGGTGACCACTAAGGATCAAACCACCACCAAGACCAAGAACCATGATTGAACCAAGTCCAAAATAGAGATAAATCCATGACTCAAATGGGTGATCCAACAAGGGAAACTCATCGTCACCATAGAGGAAAATATCATGCAAAATGGTCATCAAACCCTAAAACAAGCTTCAAGAAACCATAATGAGAAGGAACTTCAATAAGAGATAGAAACCAAGATCATCACCTACAAAATTGAACCAGTGCTTCATAGAACCCTAAACCACTCGATCATCATGCATGCAACTAAAACCAAGCTCAAGAAGGATGGAAAACCACCAAGATCACAAGCACCAAAATTAGGTACAAAGGAAATTAGGGTTTCAGTTTGCATCGAAGCAAAGCATGATCTCAACATCATCCAAGCTCTAAAGTCTATCAACATCTACTAGCATGTTAAGGAAACATTTTAGATAGAGAAAATAGTAACATGCAAGCATAAAGAGTACCATAATAGAGAAGGTTAAGAGTTATATAATCTACCTTGAAGAAGATCAACTCCATGGAAGGCAAGCTCCAAGCACGCGATTACCAAGGAAGATCAAGCTCCACCAAAAGCTCCACTTTTGGCCACAAGATCACCTCAAGAAAGAGGAAACACCAAGGTCAAAGAAAAGCTCAAGAAAGAGGGCAAGGAGTTTAAAGCCAAATGAAAAGAAAGAAGAGGGAAAAGAGAGAAGAAATTCCCTCTCACTTGGGTGTCGACTTGTCAAAACATGGCCTATTACCCTTGTGATGAGGAGCTTACTCTCAAGAATGACAACCATGTCAAAACACAATTTAGGGCTGAGAAAAAGAAAGAAGGTTGGGTAGAAGATCCAAAGAGAAATACCTAAGAATAAAGATAAACACTCATAAGATTAAAGATGAACAAGGATCACCAAAAGCACCACATGCAAGAGGAGATCGATCACCAAAGCTCCAAGGTCGGATCTCCTTGCTCCACCGAGCTCCAAGAACAAGTAAAGGAGAAGGAAGAAGATGGAGGGCCAAAAGGAATACAAGCATGGAGAGATAAGAGTTATATAGGTGGAATATGAAACAAAATTCAAGGTATGATGTGTCAACACTCCAAGATACCAAAAGGACACTTGTCTACACATAAGACCAACATGCACCCACTTGCAACTACCTTAACCATGCATGATAGACATGGTGATACACTCTAGGTTGGATCTCGACCGCCTAGGCCATATAACCCACATGTCACGACGCAACACACCAAGGAAACCACCCATGGTCGCAACACACCACTAAGGACCACTAGGTCATGACACAAGGTCACCACAAATCCTAGGTCATAACACTCTACACAAGAGCACCCATCTCAACTCAAAACACCCAAGACCATCTCTGTAACATCCCTGACCTGGGTTATAACCTAACCCTAGAAGTTTTGCATAAATATGTAATTAAACACTTGTAATTATCTTTTAGCAGGTAATAAAAGCTCCTAAGGAACATATGTTTCCATTCCTGTCCCCTAGGAACAATGTTGTAGTATTGTTTTGCAATGCAGGGACCTATGTGCAATTATCCAGTTAAGAGGTTTAACTTGCAGAGTTCACAAGTTAAGATGTACCCTTGATGATGAAACATCATAAGAGTGAATCTGATGAGGCATGATGGATTTTCCAAGCTTGGGCATTCAGATGCAGCTTGTGGAATGATCCTGGTGCTTAAAAACCCTAATTTGGAGTAAAGTGCAATTTACCCAAATTATGGGTGAAACTTGTAAAGTACACCTTCTAGAGCATATTATATGACTCTTGGCATCATTTAGAGTATAAATGATGAAAGAGATGCATCAATAAATAATCAGATAAGAAAAGTAATCTTTGTGCATAAAATTCACCATGTATGTGTATGAAGACCTTCATATGTGTACCCTAGTTGAAAGTTGATCTTTTCTACCCTTAAATATTGAGCTTTGATGAACTTGGTTTAATTTTAGATGGCTTGGACGTGCCTAAGAAGAAAGGAGGGACTTAGATGAAAATCCCATGCTTTAGAGGTCCTTATGGTGTAAAATGGCCTAAAGTATATAAGCCCTTTTCCTTGTAAACCAAGTGAACGATCCTTCATTTCTCTTCACTTCTCTTCTTTATCAAAACTTCTAAGGCAAGCTATGGAGCTCAGGGAGGCGACCAAGTAGTTCTAAGGTGAGAAGAACCATCTTCAAGCTCGGATTCTTGGGTGAATTCATCATGCAAGCTTGGTTTTGTGGATAACTCACTTAGTTTTCTTGTTCTAGCCATCCATTCCTACCTTTCTTTGGAGGAATCACCCTTGACCAAGTTGTGGAGTTCAATACGCCATTAGAGGCTTGAAGATTGGAAGCTTGGAGCTCCAATAACATCGTTTAAGGTGGGTTTTATAACTCTAAACCTTTTGCTTTCTTATGCATATCTTTGTACTTGCAAAAGTAGCTTGTTCTTCTTTTCCCCATCCTTCCTTGCTTTCCTGCAACTAAAACCACGAAGAACAGACCTTGATTTGGAGGTAGAAGAAGATGGGTGTGATTACCAATGTTACTTTATCAAACGGTCCTGTCCCCCCCCTTTGACCAAACGGTTTGGGGCAAACGGTTTGCAAAACCGTTTGAAGGGCAAACGGTTTCACAAGGTCGGTTGGAGAAAACGGTCTCCAAGACCGTTTGAGGGCATTGACCAAGCGTGGACCGTTTGGGATTTCTGTTTATAATTATGTAGGCTAATGACCCACCAAATTTGAGGGGTTAACTCCAAAGGAATCGTAGGTTGAAGGCCAATCAATTAGGCAAATCGAATGGAATTAAATGCTGATTTTCAATCTGATTAACTTGAACGTTTTGGGCAAACGGTCTCAAGACCATTTGAGAGCGTTGACCAAGCGTGGACCGTTTGGTATTACTGTTCCTAATGATGTGTCCTAATGACCTACGAAATTTTATAGGTTAACTCCCAAGGAATCATGAGTTAAAGGCTAATCAATTAGGAAAATCGAATTGAATTAAATGCTGATTTTCAATCTGATTAACTTGAACGTTTTGGGAAAACGGTCTCAAGACCGTTTGAGGGCGTTGACCAAGAGTGGAACGTTTGGGATTACTGTTCCTAATGATGTGTACTAATGACCTACCAAATTTGATAGGTTAACTCCCAAGGAATCATGAGTTAAAGGCTAAACAATTAGGCAATCGAATTGAATTAAGTGCTGATTTTCCAATCTGATTAACTTGAACGTTTTGGGAAAACGGTTTCAAACCGTTTGAGTGAGTTGATAAAGTGTTGAACGTTTGGGATTCCTGTTCATAATCATGTTGGTTAATAACCCTCCAAATTTTAGGGATTAACTACAAATTAATCGTGATTTGAAGGCTAATCAATTATGTAAACCCTAATTGGATTAAGTGCTGACTTTCAACTTGATTGATATGACGTTTTGGGTTTTCTTGCCCAAATGGTCTCAAGACCGTTTGGGGATCACCCAAACGGTCTCAAGACCGTTTGGAGGTCACCCAAGACCATTTGGAGGTCTAGGGTTGAATATGGTTAAGTGTTTGAAGGACAAAATATATGGTGTTGACCCTAATCGACTATGTGTTGGATTTGCATTGAATTGAGTTGATTGTTTGGGGTTGATTGGCCCAAACGGTCTCAAGACCGTTTAGAGGTCACCCAAGACCGTTTGGAGGTCTGGGGTCAAGTATAGATGACCAATTGAAGGTCCAAAGGAACACAATTACAAGGCAATCAATTGCTGATTTGATGATCAACTCAATAGCTCAAACCCTAATGATTTTTTTTCACTAGAATCCAAGGGTTGGGTGAGCCAAACGGTCTCAAGACCGTTTGGGACTCATCCAAACAGTCTCAAGACCGTTTGGAGGTCACCCAAGACCGTTTGGAGGTCTAGGGGTGAGTATGGTTAAGCAATTGATGATCCAATGATACTAAGTTGGAATGTAATCAATTGTTGTTTTGGTGATCAATCCAATGATCCAAACCTTAATTGGTTAACTTGGATTTTGATAATATGATGGGCAAACGGTCTCAAGACGGTTTGGAGGTCATCCAAACGACCTCAAGACCGTTTGGGGTCAGGTCATGTCCCATTTGATTGATGGTTCAGTAGGTTCAAATCAATTAGACCCACATTGAAATATGTTGAAGGGTTATTGATTCCAAACCCTAATTCGATTGAGTTAAACCCTAATTGATGGTCAATTGAGGGTCAAGTGAGGGACAAATCAGGGACTATGTGATTAATGAGTTGACCCATGATGGTGATCAATGGGGCAAATTACCCTTATACCCTTGAAGGGTACAATTGAAGGATACCTTGTTTTAATCAAACCCTAATGTCTTGTTTTTGAAGACTTAGCTTATGTTGATCAATGAGGACTTAACCCAACCTGTCTTGGAGTGATGTAATCATTATCCACCACATGAGGGGAGAGAAAGTCACTACATTGTAGTGAGAGGAGAGAGAAAGTATCAAATATGATTGAAACTCAAGTAAAACACCTTCAATGTGTTTAATTGTGCACGATTAGGGTATGATCCACCTATGTGAGATCATGGAAACCCTAACTATGATTATTGATGAATCTTAACCTAACCTGAGAGCATCAAAGGTGATGTTTTCTCATACATGATGATGATATGAGTTCAATTCATGTAATGTGAATAGTAAACCCTAATTCAAGGGTGATGACATGTAATGTGAATAGTAAACCCTAATTCAAGGGTGATGACATGTAATGTGAATAGTAAACCCTGATTCTAGGGTGAGGGCATGTAATGTGTTCCTTAAAACACTATTTGATGAAAACCAGGGAAACCTAGCTCTTGTAAGAGTAGGGAGATACAACTTCTTTAAATGAGTTATTTACTGTTATCAGTTGAATTGACCATGCAGGTTCCTATATGAGGAGGATCATATCCAGGTATGGATGATGATGCTATATTCATTGAAAGCATGTTGTTAGCTTTATGAATAGTGATATATCCTGGTGCCTTGTTAGTGGCATCTTATGAGATTGATGGGCTGTGAGAGCCATGAGTACCATCAAGGTCATTCTTAATAGATGACTTGTGATGAGAGAATTGAGAAATGGTAATTGATAAAGTTAGACTTGTTACATTTAGTATCCTTCTTTCTTAGCTGCTATGCTAATGTTTAATGTTCAAGAACATGTATGTTATCTGATAAGTGATAACTTATGAGTTTGATAGGTTGAATGAGTCATGAGTAATATGCGTTGATGATCATCAAAGGTCATATTATTTAGATGACCAGATAAAATAAGATGTTCTTGGTAATAAATGTTATAATTAGTCCATGGGTTTGGACTCTCACTTTCCGGATTCTTAGTGATAAGATGTTTAGGGATTGATATCCCTATGTTAAATTATGAAATGTGATCTTAATATAGAGTGTTACTATGTGAAATTCTATTACAAGATAATCCTATGAAAGGCTTAACTGCAGACTTATGGGTGATGAATGTAAATAACCCTTGTGTCACTTGAGTATGGTTAAGTATGATTTCATGTGTACTAATCATACAGTTATGTTGTGGATTTGGAATCCTAACACCTTGTAGGAAAGGGTATGGCTACATGCCATGATATCCCTTATTATAATGCCAGGTGATGGATATATGATCTGAGCCTGAAGAGAGCCAGTGTGGTGATTATGGATTTATAATAAATAGATGTTATACATGTCCTTTTATTTCTAAAAGAAAAGTGATATGTGGGTTTATCTTAGAGATGCTTTGCTTCTAGTAGGAGGAATAGATTACAATCTGTGAAACATTGTTCTAACTACTCCTAAAATATATATGACTTCTTTGTGTACTGTTATTCTCTTATTCTATAATAATCATGTTTTTGGCAAAGAGTTATAACTCCCGCTGGGTCAATTATTTAAAATTGTCTCACCCCGTAGATTTCAACTTTTTAGGTGGTCGCCAAGGACGAAGGGACCAATCTCCAGGCGACCAGAATCAGCAGCAGCAGCACCCGGAGCAGCAGTAAATCTCAGGTGGAGATTCAGACTGCTGAGTTATATAAATAGATAGTCAGTCATATGCGTCCTCTGTACTCTCAGGTCCTTGGAGTCATGGTCTGAGTTTTGATTCGTCTCTTGAGATTTTGTAGCATGCTGTGTATAATTACTCAAGAAGTAATTAACAGAGATGTAAACAGTTTATCTTGAATCTATGAAAGGATTTTTTTTGTTTCAACGTCTTATCTCAAAAAGTTTTAATTTCCGCTGATTTTTGGTATTCCGCTGCTAAACGAATCGCTTCCTCTATGTTTACTTCGAAGTTCATGTGTTCATCTCGGATTTTGGAGATCAGAGCCCACAATCTCGGTCACAACAACCATACCTAGGAGAGGTGTCTTGACTGTGATACCCTCCAACCATGCCCTAGCTCATGACCTAGGTCAAAACAAAACAACAAGGGTCACATGGTCAAGGCACACGAACCCTATAAACTGTAATCACTACTAAGGGTGAAACCACTCAACCAATGATCCACTAAGGTGCCCCAAAGCACCACAACATCCCTCATGAATAAAAGAGAGAGAAGGAACACTCTATAGGTGGACAATTACAAGAATACCCCTTCAAATGAGTAATTTGCAATTTGCACCAAAACTAGCACAGAAAGAATAAACAACATCCAAACAAGCTCAGACTGGAGTCTTAAGCTCTCCACATGCTCTCAGATAATATCAAAATATGAGAATAAGGTTATAAGCACATCATCAAACCAAAGAAAATAGGGTTAACCCAAAATACTGGTTAGGGGTCTTACAAATATTTTCCAGCTCCACTTATCTTCTACTCCATGCCAACATATCTCAATGTCTCTTTTAAGAAAATAGATTGCATGGTTGATCTACTTGTCTTATTTTAATTATATTAAATGCAAAATCTTCTTTAGATGTTAGAGTCACATGTCTAACATAGATGAGTCTATAGTTCCATAAAACTCAGTCCCACCAAGCTTCTTTACTAACTCATAGGATCACATTAGATTTGTACTAGAAGATGAAACCCTTCTGTCCATCTTATATTTCTCTTTTGTGTCTAGGATGATATAGTACATCCTTGTTTCCTCATCCCTATCTTCTCCTCCTTGAGCCACTACTCGAGGGTCATGGTCATAATGACTCTGAGCTTGTTCCTCACCAAGACCATGTCCTCTTCTAGCCATCTGCATAATCTATAATAGAGCACATATGTTAGAAAATTACAACTTAAATAGGAAAACATCCTAACCTATTGGTTTCTTATCACCTCTTCCACGAACATAGGATAAACCCCTAAGTTCAAACCTTCGTCTGATATCAATTTAAGTTGATGCAACCTGAGCCCAAAAAATCCAACTTTTAGGCCCACCAAGGAGGAATTAAAACTAACCAATCATTTTAGAACTTGTTGTAAACTATCTTAACCTTTTTTTCCTTTGATCATAAAGAAACTTACAAAATATTAGAATATTAAAACCATAAATATTAAACTTGAAAATCTAACTTCAAATTGTAATAGAGTTTGATTTTTAAGTCAACAAAAGAGTTATTCATAATATACATCAGGTATCACATATCTCAAACTTCACTCATCTTGCTATCTCTTTTTCCCAGGATCTAGAGGAAGGATTAGAGACCAACTAATTAATTTAAATACTTCTTCATAAGACCCCTACTCTACACTTAATAAAAGCTAGGTTTTTTTCTCTTCTTGAGGAGCTTGTTCTTTACCTAAAAAATGTTTCAGTAGGTTGATGAGCTACTGACTCAGTAGAAAATCAACAAGTAACCATGATAAATTGGTCAAAAGATATTTACTGTTTAGGATATAAGCAAGCTATTCAAGGTAATTGAAAATGATCAAATCGTTCAAACATAGCATGAGTATTGATAACAGATAATCAGAGTAAATCACTAATTATGCATTCAGTTCTGTAGTCCATCTATTTGATGACATGTACCCACATGAGGTGTATGTAACATGAAAAGCATCACAACAGGATACGATCTCATTGTACAAGACTTAGAAGAATTCTTAGGATTATAAGTATGAAATCTCTAGATACCCTATCTACAATAGGCCTCACCACGTCTGCCCTCAGTGACGAATGCTAACAGTCAGATATCTACATTCCTCTAAACTAGGAACTCATCCATAGAGTAAAGCAATTTTGTTCTACAAGGGCTAACCTACTAAGGTGGAGAATCTGCATCAATGGTTCTATTACGGCCAACTAACTAAGTAGTATCACTGGTACCACCTGAATCTCTGATTAATATTGGTATAATGCTATTCAAAGGAGTTTCCCTCACTGGTATGGACCCATGCACCCTTGTCTAGTACAATCTGACTATCTTGATCTGGACTTATTCACAAATTGGAAAGCACACTTCCTCCTCACTACATAGGCCTCCTGTGATTCTACATTGTTCAGGGCATATATTGTCTAATGAAAATTATTTTATACACATAACATCCTTATCATTTCTAACATTACCCTACATTTGACAACTGAGAGTTTGGCGTAAGTGACTGTAATTATCTGGAAAATAGAAACTATCAGAATCCCATGAAACGATAATATAATTCTTTAGATCTGGAACCAGGGAAAACTCAGGGTTTCTGGTGCCTCTAAATCCACCATTCCGTTTATCCTATTGCAATGCATCTCAAACAACAATTGAATGTATCAAAATCATATAACATGATATACTAAATAATATATTTACTCTACTGAAAACTACTTTGCATACACAATAATTTTTCAATAACAATTATTGAGTAAGAATCGACATAGAAAACATCATATTTTATGCTTGTATATTGTAAATCAAGGTTAGTAGGTGTTTTTAGTCACATATACGTGATCCTAGCTTACTGATCTCATAGTTGAACGTGGGTAGGTCAGATTCGGCTCTATTAAGACTAGATTCAAGCTCTAAGCTTCAAGAAACAACTCTGGTCAACCTCATGTTGGTCCTATAAATCTAAATGGAGCCTTCTAGAGGTACAAGATGAAGAAAGAAGGTCAAAGAAAACGTTCACTTGCTGGATGAGGGAGTTCTGAGAAAGGGAACACAATGATAAGAATATATCTACACCAAAAACCTACTTATCAAGATTGATCTATGCCAAAACCTTCATTTCCTCCCATTCTCCATCATTTTCTCAAGGATTGCCCTATGAGTCACCTTACATTTTGTCTTATCTATGAGTTTAGGGCTCTGTATATGTAGAGTATTGAAAGAAAAATCTAAGAAAATAAATTTCATTAGATTTTGATATATGTATAGCAATACCTATGGTCATTTTCACGATTGGTTGTGTTAGGCGGTGCCTAAGCTCAAAACTATTAGTTTGTGAGTCTATTGAGCCTTTGGTTTGTGAGACTACCAAGCTTTTGGTTTTTGAGTCTGTTGAGCCTTTGGTTTGTGAGCCTGTCGAGCCTTCAATTGTTGGACTGAAGGTATCTCTATGTGGAAACTAAAAGTATCATATCTCTCTCATTATAACTTCAATTTGGTTTACTCTTTCTGTGTTGGATTCATGATTGAGTTCTATACCAACCTAAAGTAGAAGGTTGATAAAATTATTAATTAATAATCACTTTCTCAATTAATTCCTCAAATATATATAATGTCCTTCCACATACATGTGTGGGAAATTACTATATCAACTAGGGTGTAAACCTTGATGTATCAAAACACATATTTTATCAAAGAACGTGTTTAGGGTGAACTAAAACATAAATCAACCAGATAATAATATAAACTATTAAAAAGTGTAATTATCAATAAAATCAACTTAAATACTCAAATTACCAGTAAATATAGGTATAGGTTGTAACAAGTGCCATTGGTGGGTTGCTTGTGCAACCATCAAAAGACAAGGCATAAGCTTTCCATTCAGATACCACCATCAGCAGCCTACAACCCAAACACCCTACCATTTCATCACTTGATCAACTGACCAAAAACCCAAAAGGTCACAACCAACCTCTTCCGTCATTTGTCTACTAATGGAATTCAGGGCCACAATGATGGTTCTCAACCAGGGACAACCCAGACATGCCTAAAACTGACAAACAAGAAGAGGAGTTTCACTATTTTAACTGATGGAAGAATAAGTTGCTTCTATATGTTGTCAACTTATGGAAAGCAATCTTGGCTAGGTTAGACCACCGTCATGCATCTCCCTACCACCAACCAAGAAATAAGATGAAAAGACACTATGTGCAATTTACAAGGATGCCCTTGACCAAGTGGTAATTGTACATCAGCCCTCAAATATGGCACACAATGTCTAAACAAAAGCTTAGAAAGAATCAAAATAGGTGATAAGGTTTAGTAAAATATTATGAAGGAGCTAAGCTAGGTCAGGGGCCTTACAACTACAAACCCCTAATAAGGATTTTCCCCCAAATCCTAGGAGAAAAGGGTAGGTATTTTTAGCACATCTCCTCCGCCAATCCCCTCATCTCCACTTCTATACCATGATGATGCCATAACACCTTCATTGCGATTATGTATTTCCTTATCAACTTTTTTATTCACATGTCCAATATTAACACTAAAACTTCCATGTAGATATGTCATTGTCGAGTTGTACCTCTATTAGTTAATGGATGACACGTTCTCAGTATAGACACATGAAAACTATTTTTCAGTCTTTGGAGTTTTGGTGGTAGGTCTAACTTGTAGGCCACTTTTACTACTCATGCAGCAATAGGATAGGGCCCATAAATTGGGGTGCCATCTTGCCTTATTTACCAGACCTTAGAACTCCTTTCCAAGGAGACACATCTAGGAAAATCATGTCACCCACTTGGAATTATAAGGGTCTATGTCAGTTGTCTACGCATGACTTTTGTCTATCCTGGGATGCCTTTAACTATTGTCTAGTCATCTTAATCATGTCAAGGGATTGTTGTACCAATTCTAGACCCAATAATTTATATTCACCAACTTCATACCAACAAAAGGGTTGTTCTATAGTGTCTTCACTACTGTAGAAAGGGGATATAGCGTTAGTTATTTTTGGCTATCTGCATCGGATAGTTTTGGATATCCGCATCGGTTCCGAAGTGACGACCATGTGGGCGACGGTAAAACATAAACATTTTGTATCAGTTGAAAGAACTGACAAAGTAAGATTTATCTCGACGGTTCATTGTTAGGGAAGAACCCAAAAATGTAGCTCGTGGAAGGCAACGATATTGTGTTCTGCTCAGACCTTTTTGTCAATTTTTTGTAAAACAACTGACAATATTGTGTGCTGCTCTGACATTTCTTTGTCGGTTATATGATGATAAAATTGATGCCAAATTACTTGATGTCAGTTTTATCAGTGAATGAACAGTAAAATTTGGGTGTATACCGTCAATTTTTTTATATAACTGATGGAGAATATATATATATATATATATATATATATATATATATATATATATATATATATATATATATATATATATATATAGTCAGTTATTCACAAATAATCAATGGTAAATGTTTAGGTTTTTTTATATAATAGGCCTGCAAACCAGTTGTCCATCCTGCTAACCTCTTTGGAGCCTACTATTTTTCAGAATTGAAAGTTCTAAAGAACAACTAGCTCTCTGCAAGCATTGTGGCTTAACAATAGGCCGACACACCTGTAAGAAAAGGTTAAATTATACAAGCCACATTGTATCATTGTTTCAGTTCAAATTGCACACAAATCCATGAGCTCACAGTTCAATTTTTTCCATCTTAGCCACACTTCAAATCCATACATAGATGCACAAACAAACATCATTCTTTTCCTCATATATCACATTAAAATTCACATACACATATGCACTTAACATTCAATTCACACTAACAAAATACATAAACATCAACTGCCATCTCAGATTTTAAGTCACAATTTTAAGACTACTAGTTTACATTATCTATACATTTTATTTGTTCTGTGTGATTGACAATCACCTGCATATACAACATCACATAATATATGCATGCCCAACCATTATCTTGTATAGGGGCATGTCAATTTACAATTACATTAATAAATGTAACAAGTAGAGTTGGTCATATATTATGCAATTGGAATGAGAAGACTATACATCAACACTCATCCAAGTTACTGATTTCTTTTTCTTATCTACCTTCCCTCTACCATCAATGAATGCTTTCACACCCCTATAAGCTAAATAAATATATATGTTGCATTATTAAACTGTCATTAGTGATACAAACATTAAAAAAGAGAATGGGCATCGAGAAACTATACTTACACATGAATCACCAATTTCATTGTGTCTCACATTTGGTGACAGTTTTTCACCTGAAGGATCAAAGACATACACCCTCCAAGTCTCGGGAACAATCACTAACAATTACCAATACATACCCTCTGATGAATAGAAGGCAAATAAAATACAAAATTAAATCTCACAACAAAATTGGATTCATATATAGGGTATACATATAAAAAAATCTAAAAACTTACTTAACGTTGAAGGAAGCTATGATCACATTCTTGGAAGCACCAAAATACTGCATTATAGTAATCATGTATTGTTTGACACCATTCAGATCTCTCTCTACATTGCTAATCAATGATGGCATTATAAATCCCACATTTGTTATTATGAATTCTTGATTTGTGTAATACAAATGATTGAAATATATTATATAACCAACACTCAGTTTAAATGTAGGAAACAATTAAAAAAATTTCACATATGACATAGTATTCTCACCGTATCCAAAATTCTATCACTATTGTGTTTAGCTAATCATACTTAAATACATCAAAAACATATATCAACGATATAGCAATGTCCCGTTGTACACCTACCATATCATCTATAAGGTTGATCACAATTGTATCTATAGTGTCTAACCATCATGCCAACATCTGGCAGTGAGGGCCGAAGGAATCAAACAACTCATGTGGAATTGAATATTAGGGGGGCTTCTTAGCTGTTGTAGGTTGCATGCATGTATTCTAATATTACCTATCAATTATTTTATATAAGTTTCAATATACATTTGTCATACCTGAAGAAATATAACAAGCCATTTGGGCCACCCAGTAAAGATGCCTTCTACCTCTCTGACTGTGGTGGCATCTGGGTGCTCATATGAGAAAGGTATCTCGCTCATTTCTAGAAAGACATGTATGACTCTCACACGATAGTGATCAGCGGGAAGAGGAATACCATAAACCACATCAGTGTTATCAACCTCAACATCTGCCATAGTGTTGCCTGCTGGAACATCAATGGCAAGACAACATATTTTGGACTTCTATATTTTCATGAAACACAAAATTTAATTCGACAAACATAAATATTGACTTGAAGTATATTTTATCACAAGGAAATATAAATTGACTTGAAATGAGTCATAACCCAGTTGTGCCCTGTGGGTCTGAAGGACTACTCTCAATACACTTTGTGGGTGAGTGATGAACCGGTTCTATGACTACTGGAGCAGCTAATTTCTATGCCGCCTGAGAAATGATATATTTCTCCAAGGTTGCATCAACAATTCTTTGTGCGTGCTCTGCATCCACTTCCCATTCCTTGGCTTGTTTATGCTTATGCTGGGATGCGTCAAACAAGATTTTATCCCATACCCAACTCTAGTGTCCCCAACACGTCGAGGATTCTCTTCTATCCCTACAGCAATCGTCAATTCATCGTGTGTGCCCTGAGGGGTGAATTTCCCTCCTTTGCTTGGGTAGCCAGCTCCAACTAATTATCATAAAAATAGACTAATCATTAAACAATTTGGTGAAAAACATGGTCAATTATTGTGAAACCAAAAAATTCACCATTTAATTTACCGCCTCCTATGTTGGGATGGGGATTTCTTCGACTTTGTTTCTCCTCGCATCTATCCACTCAATATATCAAGGCACTCATTCAGAAGCACTAGAAGACTCGGAAGTAGAAGGAGAAGGCCCTTGTTTTCGCCCTTGCTCTTGTCCTTGCTCTTGCTCTTTCTCTCCATCTTCCACTTGCTCTTGTTGTTGTTGTAGCTCTTCATCTTTTTTAAGTAGATCTCTCAATATGTGGCGTTTCCAATAACCATTTGAACCCAACCGGTGGTTGTGCACATTCTTGCCACACCTCTATTTTTCAGTGACATGAAGGGTATGATTAATTCATACAAGTGATATTGTTAAGTAACCATAAAAAATCATAATAATGTAACTAATTTCAAAACCTGGAATGTGCCTATTTCTATCCATCGAACAAACTCCTTCCAATCATTATGATTAATATAGTTCCATTTAATCCAGGGTTCCTTCTTGTCTCCAAAGACATAGTCTTTTGTGAGGATTGTCTGTCAATCTCTATGTCTTCTCCCGACGAGTTGCATAAGAGACTTGTGTTGCAGTTTTTCAAGATTCAATATTGAATACTATTTAGAAATGTTAAAATAAAAGACTATAAAAATATACCTCCATTTATCTCACCTCTAACTCCTTCCAGATGAGGTCTTTTTGGACCATACTTTCTTGTCTCCAATCCTCAACAAGGAGATTGACTTTGCTTTGAGCAAGGACCCCACAATAGCTGACAAACTCTTTAGTAAGTGGCATGCCTAATTTATTGAATTCAACAACACCCTTCCTCCCTTGCCTATTTGTGGTATCTTTCATCACAATTATCCCTCGAATTCCCTTACATTTTGGAGGGAGAGCACCATCAACACCCTGGTCAGGATGCTCACCATCCCCACACTCATGATCATTGTGCTCCTTGTTAGATTCTATCTATAAAATCAAAAGTAAGCAAATGAACAAAGTCAAATCACATAAAACAAGTCAGATCACAAATAAAAAGTCAACACTGAAAAAATTCAGATCACATATAAACAAATAAACATGTTACATAATGTAAAAAAAGTCAGATCACATGTGAGCAGTATACCTTAAACTAATGTTACTTCTGTGTGATATTCATGTGTATAATCATATGTGTTAGATTCAACATTAACACTTGGTAAGCCAATAGAAAATGGACTAGAGTCATCATACTTGTCATAGTACTCTTTTTTATTACAAGGATCTGAAATGAACTTTCTTTTCCCATGAGGAATGACAGACCAATTTTCTTTTGCAAGATCGTTGATATAGAAAAGCTCTTTTACCTGTGACGCCATGATGAAGGGTTCATATTTCTCTCCTATCCACTCAAAATTCACGATTGTGAAATCGAGTTCATCAACTACAACTCCTTTATTGTTATTAACCCATTTACACCTAAATAATGGAACTCTAAACTTTGTGTAGTCAATTTCCCATATGCCTCTAATGGCACCATAATAAGACATCTTTCCTTCACATGGACTCTTACCTTAGGCACTAGAAAAATACAATGAAGACACCTGAAGGGTGACCCCACTATTTTTTATGACACTTATATCATCTTGATGTTTTGTGTAGTGTAACATAATGAATCTTACATGTAATCTCCATGTAAACCTTTTTCTCAAGTTTCCCTTTCATTTATGTCCTTTATGTCATTTATGTTTAATTAGTGGAATTTATAGTGGTTTAGTGAAGATTTATTCACTAATTGTACCAATATAAGGGCTTATGCACAAAAACCTCAATGAAAGCTTATTTAAAGATCTAAAATGCAAAATCATCACTTTAGTAGAACAATAGTATATTAATTTGTGCTAGAAGTGCAAGGCCCTAAACCTTGATTAGATGTATTAAACAAGCTTAATTACCATAATTAAGTGCTCTAAACCTTAATATAACTTTTTTATGTGATTTAAAAACATAAAATGAGCCTAAGTTTCAAATTTGGTTTGATCTGGATGTTGTTTGTGCATTATGCAATTTTAGGTACATCTCAGACTTTTATGCAATTTACCCGATTGGGAGGTTTTCTTTGCAAATTATCACCTTAATTTTAATCCTTATATATTCCCTTACCATTCTTGGGATTTTGAACCATGGGTCACCTTGTTGCACCTTGGTTTGAAGGTGTTTCTCTCCAAGGGCATTATAGGGATTACCCTCTTTATAAACGAGCTTATCTTTAAAAGCTATCAACCAATGGGGTTATTTCTTTGATTGGAGGACGGTGGGGATGGCCTACAATCCTCCATGGGCTTTTAGGACTGACCTTGGATATACTAGAAGTCTCTATGAGCTGTCCTCTTGTATTGCCATGAAGCCTTAGCCTAAGGACACATGGAAAGTCCCATAGACACCTCATGCTTGCCCCCTTCTTTATAAAGCCATGCCTACCCCTTCCCACCTCCAAATCCAAGAAGCAATCCTCTCCTTCTCTTTCCCCCATCTTAGAGCATCATCCCTTCTATGTTTGGCCATGAAGTTTCTATCCCAAGGTAAAAGAGGGTGCCTACCTTGGTGAAGAAGGCTCCTAGGGTTCCAAATTTCTCTATTCAGGATTTCTTAAGCTCCTCCTTGGTGATTTTAACAAAAACTAGTAAGTATCCTCCTTTCCTTCCCTATTTTCATGTTGTTAATATTACTCCCACCTTCTTCCAGGTCAGAACCATGACCTTTCATGGTAAAACTCCACCTAGAACCCTAAAATATCTCATCTCCATGCTCTTTTGCTAGGGTTTGCACCTCTAAAGTGGAGAAGGTGATCTTTGCTCAAGAAAGGAGCTTGGCTTGGAGCAACCAGACCTTCTAATCTTAGAATCCTTTCTGTTTGGACCTTATTACCTTCCTATAGTCAAGTTTTTTTAACCCCCTTCTCATATATTGCTTACTACATGCTTTAAACTCATGCTTCTATGTTTAAAATTGATGATCTCCATCTCTATTTACCATGTTCTTCTACGGTTTTGGTTTCTTGATATTTTACCTTCTATAGAAGCTCTAGTTTGGTTACCTATGAAACTTCAAACCTAATCTTGGGTCAAATGGTGTTTTCTCCCTCTCCCCCTCTCTTCAATTATCTAAATCGGTTTGATGATGTGGAAATTTCCTATTGGTCAGTATTGAAAACTTCATATCTTCTAATCCTCTTATCCAAATTTAACAAATTAATATGTTTAGGAATTGGAAAATTAATCTCTATATAATAAAATATTTTCAAGGTCTGATTTTATGCTTTGACAAAGGGCGATTTTTGTAAAATGAATTTAATGCATAAAATCCATAAAAATAACATCTTAATCATCATAACTCCAAAATTAACATAAAAATATGTTTTCTTGATCAGAGAACTTATAAGTTTATTGGTGATGTTTTAATAGTCTAAATCTAAGTTTTTCTAAAATGGTCTAAAATTAGGGTTTCTATACATTAATGTGCACTATGTACTCTAATACATGTTAATACATTGAAAATAGGCAAAGTGGAACTTGGACTTAATTAAAAGTTAGTAATTGATATTAGTAAGAGAGGTATGTGCATTCCTTACACACTATGTTGGGATAATTGCTGCCAAACCCTATATTTCCCTAATGAGGCTTAAATGAACCTTAAATCTTCTATTCTTGAATCCTAATGTTGTTCATGCCTCAAATCAGATTATAATTTCTTCTTGTTTGGGTCTTATACCCCACTGCCATGCTTATTGAATATTATGACTACTCTTACCATGACTACTTTTCTATCATGTAGATTATGTTCTATTTAATTTAAAGTAGTGGTACTTATGTACAACCACCCACAGAGGACATGCATGTAGATTATGTTCTATTTAATTTAAAGTAGCGGTACTTATGTACAACCACCCACAAAGGGCATGTATTTAATTCCCCTGGGGAATGTTTTTATTCTCTCCTATATAATTGTGTAGGTGATTGGGAATGTCTCATTCTCCCCTCACATATAGGTTAGAGGTTCAGTAGGTGCCTCAACCCTACTTAGTTAGGTAGACATAATTATCTTACATGCAAATCCTTTTTAATATAATTGTTAATGGTAAGTTTCTTTTGAATATAGCCTCATATCTTGTTATCTTCATCTTATGATGAACCCTAGCATGTTCTTATTTGCTTTATTTATCTTGTTATCCTAGAATAGTTTTGTGACACATACCTTGTTTTGTTTCCCCTTTTGCTGGGTGATTTCCCAACCACCCAGGTGCTGGTGTTGAGCAAGGAGAAGGACAAGTTTGAAGGAAGTCATCTCAGGAGTAGATCTCAAGCTATTTGAAAGGATGTCTAGGTTGCTATAACTAGATCCTTTTCTCTTATCTTTTTCATTTGGTAAAAATCATGTAATGAACAATGAAAGCCATGCAATAGGCTTAGTACTTTTATTTCTACTATTATTGGCATTTTATAGTTTATCTGGTGCATGTTTATTTACTTGGAATATTATGCATGCATCCCTCAATATCTTTTCTCTTTCTAAAAATATGGATGTTTTGTACTTTCTTTAAATTTTAGTAAGGAGGTGATCTCGCCTCTTTACAACATGGTATAAGAGCCTTTAGGAAACTATTAGGACATGAAGTTGCAGCAAAGGTGTCTAGAATTGATCAGGGTTTCAGGGGCTGACAATATTTTCCTCCACACCACTAGCTTGGTTTATGAGGACTCTCGTGCCCATATTACACCGACCTGTCCTGAGCTGATACGAATTGCCCAAAATAGTAGGCTTCTAGGCAATAGCATTCTAGATATTCTTTTCTTGTCTATGCTTCTATTCTTTTCTCATATATGATTCAAATACTCCTGGAAACTTAATATGTTAACCCTACCTTTTAGGATAGGTGACTTGTTCGACAACAGGAACAAGGGAAAGGAGTCAAACCATGATGACTCCAATGTGGGAAACACTTATGTGACTCCTGCCAGCCATAGTGTGGTCAACGCTACTACTCCAGGAACCACCGCCTTCACACCAGAGCAAGAGCTGGCAATGTTGCGCCAGTTTCTCTCCACCATGATGGGGCAGCTCCACACAGTGGCCGCCAATTCCAACAAGCTGAGGGAGTTCACCCTCACCGACTTCATAAAGATGTGGCCACCCTACTTCAAGGGTGAAAGTGAACACACCATGATGGATAAATCTGATGATTGGGTGTTGGCCTTGGATCAGACCTTCGAGGGTATTGCATGCCCTCCTTACCAGAAGGTTCGGTTTGTGACGTATGTGTCGGACGGACCGACACATATCTGGTGGAATGGTGTTTCCCGCAATCGAGACACCTCTATAATGGAATGAGACCAGTTCCTGAAGCTCTTCAGGGAGAAGTACATCTGTCCCACCTTCCTGAAGAAGAAGGAAGCCAAGTTCTACAGCCTCAGGAAGGGAAGCATGAGTGTGGCTGACTATATCTAACAATTCCTACTTATGGAATGCTATTCCACCAACCTTGGAGCTGAGAGAATGGCAACTTTGTTCTTAGAGGGCATGAACTACCAAGTGGGCCAGAGTCTTACTCCAAAACTTCCACTCACCTTCCAACAGCTGGTGGATAAGGCCCTGGTCATCAAGTCCTACCCAGGATTCCAATCCTACAGATACAATAATGGATATAACAACAACAATAAGAGGAAGAACCCTACCTAGAATGAGAATCGCGAATGTGATCGGTGTAATAGGTGCTCTCACCACCATCCTCCAGGGATATGTCCTACCAACAATGCACCTGCTCGTAGAGACAACCGACCTCCTCTGACTTGCCATGAGTGTCAACAAGTTGGGCATATCCGACCACTCTGCCCCTTTTTCCAGCAGGGATAGAATAATGCCCAGTAGCCGCAACAGCCAAGGGAAAATCGGCCTCCGCGGAATAATAACAACAACAACAACCAAAACCCGAGGTGACCTCCAGTGGAGAGGCAGAATGGGAGAGTGTTTGCTCTCAATGTTGAGGAAGCAAGTGAAGATAATGAAGTTATTGAAGGTACCTTGCATCTTAATATGCATCCTCTACAGGAATTGTTTAATTCTGGCTCATCCAATACCTTCATATCCTATCTGCTTGATTCTATGTTAGAAATAGAGTCTGAGTATATGGATCATATATTAGATGTAAAAACCCCTAGTGGTAATATATGCTCTTCATATCTCCAAACTCTTACCATGGACCTTTGTATTTTTGGTATAATGTTTCCCTTGAATTTCATCTTGCTCGACATGACCACCTTTAATGTCATCCTGGGAATGGATTGGTTGAAGAGATACAAAGATGTTTTTTTGTTAAGAATCAAAGGTTAGTTTGTCACATCCTATTGAGGGAAGATCGTGTGTCAAGGGTAGGAAGAGAGAGGATTGGCAATTTGTTCTCTTCCATCAAAGCTGAAAAGTTAGTCTCACAAGGGTGTAGAACTTTCTTAGCCTCTATAGTCCTCGAGGCTACACCTTCTTCTCTCGACCACATATATGTGGTGAAGGACTTCCCCGACGTCATTCTCAAGGAGTTACCCAGTTTGCACCAACTCGGGAGGTCGAGTTCTCCATCGAGCTTGTACTTGAAACTTCACCAATATCGAAGATGCCTTACCGCTTGGCCCCTGTCGAGCTTGCCGAACTGAAGAAGTAGCTAGAAGAGCTTCTCAATATGGGCTTCATCTGCCCCAGTGTTTCACCTTGGGGAGACCATGTCCTGTTCGGGAAGAAGAAGGATGGTTCGATGCAGATGTGTATGGACTACCACATGCTTAACCAAGTGACGATGAAGAACCGTTATCCTTTGCCTCACATTGACAACTTATTTGACCAGCTGATGTCAGCCACTGTGTTCTCCAAGATGGATCTATGAAGTGGCTACTACCAGATGCGCGTGAAGGATGATGATGTCTCGAAGATGATGTTCAGAACTTGCTATGGGCATTATGAATTCTTGGCCATGCCTTTCGTCTTGACAAATGCCCATGTTGCCTTTATGGACTTGATGAACTGAGTGTTCAGCCCATACCTTGAAAAGTTCATGGTGGTGTTTATCGACGATGATTTGGTTTATTACGAGACGTTATAGAAACATCACAAGATTCTGTGAATTGTACTCAAAACACTATGCGAAAATCAACTCTTTGCAAAATTCTCAAAGTGTGAGTTTTGGATAAAGGAAGTGATGATTATGAGTCATGTGATTTCTACCAGACATATAGTTTTTGATCATACAAAGGTAGAAGTTGTGACCAAGTGGAAAGCTCTAAAGAATCTCTCAGAGATCTATAGTTTCCTCAGCTTAGTAGGTTACTATCGAAGGTTTATCAAGCGCTTCTCTGAGTTGGCCTTGCCTTTAACCAAGCTGACGTGAAAGGAGGTCAAGTTCTCTTAGACACCAGAATGTGAGAATAGTTTCCAAAAGTTGAAGGAGTGTTTGACTTCTGCTCCCGTTCTTGCCTTGCATGTTGAAGGCATACCCTATATCATCTACAGTGATGCTTCTAAACAAGGCTTAGGGTGTGTTTTGATGTAAGATGAAAAGGTGATTGCCTATGCTTCCCTCCAATTGAAACCAAATAAACTAATTGGCCTACACATGATTTAGAGCTTGCTACCATCGTTCATGCTCTGAAATATCTGGCGACACTATCTCTATGGTGTGAAGTTTGAAGTTTTCTCTGACCATAAAAGCTTGAGGTATCTATTGACACAGAAGGATCTAAATCTACATGTGGGCTCCGATCTCCAAACCACGATATAATCACGATTTAAACTTAAGCGGATGCAATCGATTAACAGCGGAAGATAAAAATCACGGGAAATTAAAACTTTTTGAGATAAGAGCTTGAAACCACAAACCTTTTCCATAGAAAAAGGATTTAAAATATTTATATCTCTGTCAAATTACTTCTTGAGTAATTATACATATGATGATTCGTAACAAAATCTCAAACCAACAACTCCAAGACCTGAGAGTACAGAGGACACATAGGACTGACTCTATCTACACCACATAGCAGGCTGAATCTCCACCTGAGATTTACTGCTGCTCCTGGTGCTGCTGCTGCTGGGATTGGTCACCTGTAGACCGGTTCCTCCGTCTTCGACGACCACCTAGAAAGTTGAAGTCTACGGGGTGAGACAATTTTTAGATAATTGTCCCAACGAGAGTTATAACTCTCCACTAGAAGCTTTATAAGCAAAACAAAGAATAACTTAAGCAGTAAAAGCTTTCAAAGTATTCAACAGCAGTTTGGTAATAAACAGAAGTCCATTATTTAAGAAATATGAAGAACATCTATACTACATTGTGTAACATCAATCAAGTAACTCGTAGTTAATCCTAACAGATATACTACGATGTTGATTATGTTTTACAAACATTATTATGCCCTGTGGAGATGAGGCATACCACTCATACTCCAACTGATCGCTAAGAAGTCACATCAGTATCATACATAGGTCATTAAAAGAGTCGGATTCTTAAGACCTCATCTTCCTCAGTCAGTTAGAGGATTGCTTGCAGGAAACTTGGTGTCTCCGCTTTTATAGCTTACCAGGGTAATCTGGTCCTTCGCTATTTTAGAGTTATAGTGGCATTCTGTACTCTCTTCGTCATCGGAAGATTTCTTATTTATCTCTCACCGATGCGGTATTTGTGTCTTCTTTGGGAGATTTGTGGTACATCTCACCATTTGGGTTTTGTAGTGAAGGATTGACAGACTATGATAAATCTACATCAATTCCTACACTAGGATGTAAGGATTTACTCATCCATCTCCCCCACATACTCAAAAGTATGTGCTCCAGGAGTTCCCTGAGGAAAACCTGTTTCACCATCATTTGGTCTCTGAAAATGATGGATCTATGATCAGGGCTCTACATGGTATGATTATACTTGATTAGTTAGGTACATTTCAGTATTCTTTTAACATCATACATGTTCTCAAACATTAATCATTAGCATGGCAGCTATGAAATTAGAATACTAAATGTAACAAGTCTAACTTACATCAATTATCATTTCTCAATCATTTCATTACAAGTCATCTGTTAAGCATGACCTTGATGATACTCATGGCCCTCACAGCCCATCAATCTCATAAGATGCCACTAACAAGGCATCATGATATATCACTATTCATAAAGCTAAAGCATGCTTTCAATGAATATAGTTTCATAATCCATACCTGGATATAATCATCATCTCATGACAACCTGCATGGTTAATTCAACTGATAACAGTAAACAATTCATTCTAGAAGTTACACTTTCAAACTCTTAGAAGAGTCAAGTTCCCCAATATTCATCAATCAGGGTTTACTATTCACATTACATGTCATCACCCTAGAATTAGGGTTTACTATTCACCTCATGGCTAATTGAACTCATAACATCATCATGTATGAGAAACATCATCATTAAAGCTCTTAAATAAGATTAAGATTCACTAAACATCATAATTAGGGTTTCCATGATCTCACATAGGTGGATCATACCCTAATCATGCACATTCATGTGTATTGAAGGTACTTTACTTGAGTTTTCATCATAAAAGAGTACTTTCTCTCTCTTATGATACTTTCTCTCTCCTCTTACTAGTAGATGGTGATTACACCACTCTAGATCAGGTTGGGTTTAGTCCTCGTCGACTAGCATAAGCCAAAACATCACTAACATGTGATTAGGGTTTGATTAGAACAAGGTATTACTCAATTAAACCCCTCAAGGGTATTTTGGTAATTTACCTCATGATCACCATCATGGGTAAATTCATTAATCACTTAGTCCCTTAATGTCCTAAGATACCATTAGGGTTTAGTTTAGATCACCATTGAACTAATTACAACTTCAAGTGATTAAGTATAAATAACCTTGAAAACCTCCAAACGGTTTCAACCTTCAACCACCAAACGGTCTTGAGACCGTTTGGTCTCAAGCGGTCTTGAGACCGTTTGGGTGCGTTGACCGTTTAGAAAGGTTGACTTTCCAAACCGTTTGAGCTTATGCGGTTTGAAACCGTTTGATCAACTTGCCTTGAGATCGATTGGTCCAAACGACCTTGAGATCGTTTGAGCCCAAACGGTCTTGAGACCGTCTGGTCCAAATGGGCTCAAACCGTTTGGACCTCCAACAAGGTTCAAAAGTTACAAATGTTTATGATTAAGTATGTTGAAGCCCTCAATTGGCCAAAGCCATGTTAACCACTTATAAATTGAGTCAACTAGGATGAGCCTCAATCAATTGGACACCAAATTAACCCTCAATTGAAAACCAATTAGGGTTAAGTCCATCTCAATTAGGGTTTCAAATCGGATGGTCATCAATATTCAACAAGGTGAATCAAATCAAGGTTGAACCTATCAATTGACCTCCAATTGGGCCCAAACTTGGCCCAAACGGTCTTGAGATCGTTTGTACATCATCCAAACGGTCTTGAGACCATTTGCCCAAAGTTTGACCAAAAACCAAGTCGGTTGGATTAGGGTTGAACTCCAATTAGGTCTAAAATCAGCATTTTTATCAATTCATCAACTTATTGCAATTGGACCCTCAACCCATCAAATTACCTCAACCTTAGACCTTCAAACAGTCTTGGGTTGTGCCCAAACAGTCTTGAGACTGTTTGGAGGAACCCCCAAACGGTCTTGAGACCGTTTGGGTCCTTCAACCCAAAACTCAACAAGATCTATATATGAAATCAGCAATTTTAGCCCGATTAGGTTTAAGATGTTGAAGTGCCTTCAACTCTCAATTGGTTAAGAATTAAACTTTGATTCTTTGCAGGAATGAAATTTAATATATTACCAACAGACCCTCAAACGGTCGTCCCTTGGTCAACCCTATCAAATGGTCTTGAGACCGTTTCAATCCAAACGGTCTTGCAAGGTCGTTTGAGATCAAACGGTTTGAAACCGTTTGACCTTAAACGGTTTGCAACCGTTTGGACCAAAGGGGTCCAAGGTCATTTGATAAAGTAACCTAGGAATCCACGCCCATCATATTCAACCTCTGTCAAGGTCGGTTATTCCACCGTTTTTCTTGCAAAAGTGCAAGGAAGAAGGGAGGTAGAAGAAGAACTAATTGCTAAATTGCAAGAACAAAATATGCATATAAAGAAAAGAGTTTAGAGTTATAAAACCCACCTAAAGGTTGTTCCTTGAGCTCCAAGCTTTAATGGCATCTTTGAGCTCCACAGGTCGGCCAAGGTGAATTCTCCAAGGAAAAGTTGGAAAGGAATGGCTAGAAAGATAGAGCTAGGTGAGCTAGCCATGAATTCAACCTTGAAAACGAGTTTCCTCCATGAATTCAAGCAAAAGGGATGATCCAAACTTACCTAGGACCCTTGGTCGTCCTTCTCTGCTCCAGAGCTTAGCCTTGTTCGGTTGAGAAAGAAGAGAAGAAGTGAAGGAAATGAAAGATCCGTTCACTTGTTGCAAGGGAAAAGGCTTATATACTTTAGGCCATTTTACACCATAAGGACCTCTAAAGCATGGGATTTTCATCTAAGTCCCTCCTTGCTCAAGGGCACGTCCAAACTCATCTAAACTTATGCAAAGCTCATGAAATCTCAAGATCTAAGGGTAAAGAAAGCCAACTTTCAACTAGGGTACATACATGAAAGATCTCCATACCCATACTAGGTGAAATTACTTCAAGGATCATTCTTTTCATCTGATTACTTCATTGAAGCATCCCTTTCATCATTTCTACTCTAAATGATGTAAAGAATCATACTAGATATTCTAGATGGTGTATTTTATATTTTGCACCCCACAATTTGGGTAAATTGCATTTTACTCCAAATTAGGGTTTCTAAGCATAAGGATCATCTCACAAGCTGCATCTTGATGCCCAAGCTTGGAAAATCCATTATACTTCATCATTTTTATTCTAATGATGTATCAACATTAAAGGAACATATAAACATATGATATTTGCAAGTTAACCCCTCTGATTGGGCAAATTGCACATAGGTCCCTATATTGCAACCAATACTTCAACATTGGTTTATAAGGGACAGAAATGGAAACATATGTTCCATAGAAGCTTTAATTATATACTAAAGGATAATTACAGCCATCTAATTCATAATTAGGCAAAACACCTAGGGTTAGCTCATAACCCAGGTCAGGGGTGTTATAAATCATAAACCCCTAACAAGGATTTCGTCCCCGAAATCTCAGGAAGAAAAGGGGAAAGCATATATTGTTTCAGCATACACATTGTTACATCCTTAGGTAACATACCATTTTCAGGGAGATGTTATAGAATTTTGATCAACACTCCTTAAGATCAAATTCAAACTCTGGTATTTATTTGAGATCATATAAGTGCCTTTTCACTCTGGGTGTATTATCATATCTGATAATCAGCCTACTAACTTCCTTTATGATTCACATTAACTATCTCATCAGTTATACATTCTTATCATGAAGAAAATTTTTCTTGTCAAACAAAGATTTACTTAACAGACATTCTGGAGAAGGATATGTTTATTTTAAGAACATAAACCCCTAACAAGGGATGTTCTTAAAATTCTATCTTTATTTAAGAACATAAACCCCTAACAAGGGATGTTCTTAACATTATTACTTTGGTATTAATTACTTGTGTTATCAAAACTTTATATCTCTATCTTCCTTTTATCATGGGACATTGCTCATTACATATATTCTTTCAACCATTACTAATCATGGTTGACCTTCTTTATTCTCATTTTTCTTATCTTATGATGCTCTTTAAGTTGTTTCAGATTGACTACTTGATCAGAGTAATCAAAAGATAACAATTTAAGAGTTCCCATATTTACTTTATCATCAGTAATTGTATACCTGGCCAGGGTATATGATTACTGAGGTAAGAAAATATGTACTTGAGTACTATCGTATTTCTTCTCTTTTCTCATCCTTACCAACATAACTATTCACTTTACTGAATCCTATATCCAGATCAATCTCTAATACCTTTTCTTCTTATAGAAGTAAGCATGTAACATGAAACATCTATCCGATGTAACATTAAAAGCTTTTATGAGACCAATCAAGGAAAGTTCAATCAATTACTATTTCAATTTTATCCAAAATATCATAAAGAGATTTATATGAAATACCATTTATTTTGTCTAACCAATCATGGCTCAAGGATTTTATCAAATCCTCGCATGTCAAGGTATAAGACCCACTTGAATGCGATGATTAGAAAAGAAAAGGATGCGGGGAGATCATACTTCCTGCATAACAGCAGACCCACTCAACGGAGTCTCAAAACAAACTATCTGTCCTATGACTAACTGTCATATTGCAGTTATAAATCACTCTTCGAGTGAGAAAGAGTGTGTAACACCCGGGTCAATCAGAACAGATACAACACATGATTTAGACATATCAGAATATAAAAGTTCCATCTGACCTGCCACTACTTGTGGATCGACCACTGCCTCTGGTGGGTTCATAGCATAGAACCTCGTTGTCGCCTGCGGTAGAGTTGGTGCAGATGATCCAGCTTGAGACACTTGTCTTGGAGGCTGTGTCACATTGACAAGCTTAGATCGACAGTCCTTCATCAAATGCCCCACCTTACCACAGTTGTAGCAGCTTTTCTCCCGTTGTTGTGGTCTTGGTGGTCCAGTAACTGACATTGATGCAGAGCTGTGAGTCTCCTGAGGTGATTGTCCTCGTCCTCTACCTCTACTTGGAGACCACTCAGTCTGAGAACTAGATCTAGATGGTGGAGGGTTAGGTGCAGAGATTCTAGGCTTCTTAAAGTCCATAGATGAAGAACCCTGGAACTGTGGATATCTTTTCTTAGTTTGCCTCTTCTCAACCACAGATCTCTCTATCCTTCAGACTGACTCAACGAAGGTAGAAAATCTCTCTCGGTTTTCTAAGGCAGACAAAGGGGTAGTCATGTCAGCATTCAAACCCCTCTCAAATCTTCTAATCCTTTCTTCTTCTGTGGCAGCCATGTGCGGAAAGAATCGCAACAACTCCATGAACTTAGCTTCATACTCGCTAATGTTCATCATGCCATGCCTTAGTCTCTCAAACTGAGAGATCTTCTCATCTAGGAAGGTCTTTGGGAAATATCTCTGAACAAATTCCCGCCGAAAGTCTTCCCACGAGATCTCCATTCCAGGTCTCTTCTGCTCTTCCATTGTCCACCAGTGACCAGCGCTTCCTTTGAGAAGATAGACAGCGTGTCTGACCTTCTCAGCTTCAGGGATATTGAGAATCCTAAAAGCCTTCTCCAACTCTGTCAACCACAGATCAACATCTGCGGGGTCGGCAGTCCCAAAGTACTCGGTAGCTCCGACACGACGTAGTCGCTCGAACGTCTTCCTGATACCTTGACCTTCTGGCTAGACAGGTGCCCTGGGTGCAGGCATAGGCATCCTGTCGGTTATGTGTGTCATGGCAGTCATAAACTGCCCGAACATCGTCTGAACTGCTGGGTTACCCATGTCAGCTGGGTCAAACTGGGGTGGTTCCCTGGGTGGCTCAAGTATAGGCTGTTCTACTTCTGGAACCCTTGCACCGCCTTGAGGTGCACTAGCACTACTTTCTACCACGTACTCATCATGTGGCTCTGACATTCTTATGTATCTTCTTCTCCTGAGGAGCAGAAGATTCTATTAGATAAGGAAGGAATACTAAAGATAGACTCGACTTCCTAAGTCCTATGTCTCTGTAGACTCGGCAAACCTAGAGCTCTGATACCACTTAATTGTGGGCTCCGATCTCCAAACCACGATATAATCACGATTTAAACTTAAGCGGAAGCAATCGATTAACAGCAGAAGATAAAAATCACGGGAAATTAAAACTTTTTGAGATAAGAGCTTGAAACCACAAACCTTTTCCATAGAAAAAGGATTTAAAATATTTAGATCTCTGTCAAATTACTTCTTGAGTAATTATACATATGATGATTCGTAACAAAATCTCAAACCAACAACTCCAAGACCTGAGAGTACAGAGGACACATAGGACTGACTCTATCTACACCACATAGCAGGCTGAATCTCCACCTGAGATTTACTACTGCTCCTGGTGGTGCTGCTGCTGGGATTGGTCACCTGTAGACCGGTTCCTCCGTCTTCGACGACCACCTAGAAAGTTGAAGTCTACGGGGTGAGACAATTTTTAGATAATTGTCCTAGCGAGAGTTATAACTCTCCACTAGAATCTTTATAAGCAAAACAAAGAATAACTTAAGCAGTAAAAGCTTTCAAAGTATTCAACAACAGTTTGGTAATAAACAGAAGTCCATTATTTAAGAAATATGAAGAATAGGTATACTACATTGTGTAACATCAATCAAGTAACTCGTAGTTAATCCTAACAGATATACTACGCTGTTGATTATGTTTTACAAACATTATTATGCCCTGTGGAGATGAGGCATACCACTCATACTCCAACTAATCGCTAAGAAGTCACATCAGTATCATACATAGGTCATTAAAAGAGTCGGATTCTTAAGACCTCATCTTCCTCAGTCAGTTAGAGGATTGCTTGCAGGACACTTGGTGTCTCCGCTGTTATAGCTTACCAGGGTAATCTGGTCCTTCGCTATTTTAGAGTTATAGTGGCATTCTGTACTCTCTTTGTCATCGGAAGATTTCTTGTTTATCTCTCACCGATGCGGTATTTGTGTCTTCTTTGGGAGATTTGTGGTACATCTCACCATTTGGGTTTTGTAGTGAAGGATTGACAGACTATGATAAATCTACATCAATTCCTACACTAGGATGTAAGGATTTACGCATCCATCTCCCCCACATACTCAAAAGTATGTGCTCCAGGAGTTCCCTGAGGAAAACCTATTTCACCATCATTTGGTCTCTGACAATGATGGATCTATGATCAGGGCTCTACATGGTATGATTATACTTGATTAGTTAGGTACATTTCAGTATTCTTTTAACATCATACATGTTCTCAAACATTAATCATTAGCATGGCAGCTATGAAATTAGAATACTAAATGTAACAAGTCTAACTTACATCAATTATCATTTCTCAATCATTTCATCACAAGTCATCTGTTAAGCATGACCTTGATGATACTCATGGCCCTCACAACCCATCAATCTCATAAGATGCCACTAACAAGGAATCAGGATATATCACTATTCATAAAGCTAAAGCATGCTTTCAATGAATATAGTTTCATAATCCATACCTGGATATGATCATCATCTCATGACAACCTGCATGGTTAATTCAACTGATAACAGTAAACAATTCATTCTAGAAGTTACACTTTCAAACTCTTAGAAGAGTCAAGTTCCCCAATATTCATCAATCAGGGTTTACTATTCACATTACATGTCATCACCCTAGAATTAGGGTTTACTATTCACCTCATGGCTAATTGAACTCATAACATCATCATGTATGAGAAACATCATCATTAAAGCTCTTAAATAAGATTAAGATTCACTAAACATCATAATTAGGGTTTCCATGATCTCACATAGGTGGATAATACCCTAATCATGCACATTCATGTGTATTGAAGGTACTTTACTTGAGTTTTCATCATAAAAGAGTACTTTCTTTCTCTTATGATACTTTCTCTCTCCTCTTACTAGTAGATGGTGATTACACCACTCTAGATCAGGTTGGGTTTAGTCCTCATCGACTAGCATAAGCCAAAACATCACTAACATGTGATTAGGGTTTGATTAGAACAAGGTATTACTCAATTAAACCCCTCAAGGGTATTTTGGTAATTTACCTCATGATCACCATCATGGGTCAATTCATTAATCACTTAGTCCCTTAATGTCCTAAGATACCATTAGGGTTTAGTTTAGATCACCATTGAACTAATTACAACTTCAAGTGATTAAGTATAAATAACCTTGAAAACCTCCAAACGGTTTCAACCTTCAACCACCAAACGGTCTTGAGACCGTTTGGTCTCAAACGGTCCTGAGACCGTTTGGGTGCGTTGACCGTTTAGAAAGGTTGACTTTCCAAACCGTTTGAGCTTATGCGGTTTGAAACCGTTTGATCAACTTAATTTCCTTGAGATCGATTGGTCCAAACGACCTTGAGATCGTTTGAACCCAAACGGTCTTGAGACCGTTTGGCCTCAAACGGTCTTGAGACCGTTTGGCCTCAAATGGTCTTGAGACCGTTTGGATCCAAACGGTCTTGAGACCATCTGTTCCAAATGGGCTCAAACCGTTTGGACCTCCAATAAGGTTCAAAAGTTACAAATGTTTATGATTAAGTATGTTGAAGCCCTCAATTGGCCAAAGCCATGTTAACCACTTATAAATTGAGTCAACTAGGATGAGCCTCAATCAATTGGACACCAAATTAACCCTCAATTGAAAACCAATTAGGGTTAAGTCCATCTCAATTAGGGTTTCAAATAGGATGGTCATCAATATTCAACAAGGTGAATCAAATCAAGGTTGAACCTATCAATTGACCTCCAATTGGGCCCAAACTTGGCCCAAACGGTCTTGAGATTGTTTGGACATCATCCAAACGGTCTTGTGACCGTTTGCCCAAAGTTTGACCAAAAACCAAGTCGGTTGGATTAGGGTTGAACTCCAATTAGGTCTAAAATCAGCATTTTTATCAATTCATCAACTTATTGCAATTGGACCCTCAACCCATCAAATTACCTCAACCTTAGACCTTCAAACGGTCTTGGGTTGTGCCCAAACGGTCTTGAGACCATTTGGAGGAACCCCCAAACGGTCTTGAGACCGTTTGGGTCCTTCAACCCAAAACTCAACAAGATCTATATATGAAATCAGCAATTTTAGCCCGATTAGGTTTAAGATGTTGAAGTGCCTTCAACTCTCAATTGGTTAAGAATTAAACTTTGATTCTTTGCAGGAATGAAACTTAATATATTACCAACAGACCCTCAAACGGTCGTCCCTTGGTCAACCCTATCAAATGGTCTTGAGACCGTTTCAATCCAAACGGTCTTGCAAGGTCGTTTGAGATCAAACGGTTTGAAACCGTTTGACCTTAAACGGTTTGCAACCGTTTGGACCAAAGGGGTCCAAGGTCATTTGATAAAGTAACCTAGGAATCCACGCCCATCATCTTCAACCTCTGTCAAGGTCGGTTATTCCACCGTTTTGCTTGCAAAAGTGCAAGGAAGAAGGGAGGTAGAAGAAGAACTAATTGCTAAATTGCAAGAACAAAATATGCATATAAAGCAAAGAGTTTAGAGTTATAAAACCCGCCTAAAGGTTGTTCCTTCAGCTCCAAGCTTCCAAGATCCGAGATTTAATGGTGTCTTTGAGCTCCACAGGTCGGCCAAGGTGAATTCTCCAAGGAAAAGTTGGAAAGGAATGGCTAGAAAGATAGAGCTAGGTGAGCTAGCCATGAATTCAACCTTGAAAATGAGTTTCCTCCATGAATTCAAGCAAAAGGGATGATCCAAACTTACCTAGGACCCTTGGTCGTCCTTCTCTGCTCTAGAGCTTAGCCTTGGTCGGTTGAGAAAGAAGAGAAGAAGTGAAGGAAATGAAAGATCCGTTCACTTGTTGCAAGGGAAAAGGCTTATATACTTTAGGCCATTTTACACCATAAGGACCTCTAAAGCATGGGATTTTCATCTAAGTCCCTCCTTGATCAAGGGCACGTCCAAACTCATCTAAAATTATGCAAAGCTCATGAAATCTCAAGATCTAAGGGTAAAGAAAGCCAACTTTCAACTAGGGTACATACATGAAAGATCTCCATACCCATACTAGGTGAAATTACTTCAAGGATCATTCTTTTCATCTGATTACTTCATTGAAGCATCCCTTTCATCATTTCTACTCTAAATGATGTAAAGAATCATACTAGATATTCTAGATTGTGTATTTTATATTTTTCACCCCACAATTTGGGTAAATTGCATTTTACTCCAAATTAGGGTTTCTAAGTATAAGGATCATCCGACAAGCTGCATCTTGATGCCCAAGCTTGGAAAATCCATTATACTTCACCATATTTATTCTAATGATGTCTCAACATTAAAGGAACATATAAACATGTGATATTTGCAAGTTAACCCCTCTGATTGGGCAAATTGCACATAGGTCCCTATATTGCAACCAATACTTCAACATTGGTTTATAAGGGACAGAAATGGAAACATATGTTCCATAGAAGCTTTAATTATATACTAAAGGATAATTACAACCATCTAATTCATAATTAGGCAAAACACCTAGGGTTAGCTCATAACCCAGGTCAGGGGTGTTACACTACAATAGTGAAGGTCGATGGAATATCTCAATGATTATGAATTCACCATCACCTATCATACCGGTAAAGCAAATGTCATAGCTGATGCTTTAAGTCACAAGAAGGATGTTGTTTGTGCCGCTTTGAGATGTTTCGTATGGGAAAATCTCAAATATGTGACTAGTTGGAGACCTGAGCATGTCGATTGAGTGGATGAAGACAAGTTGTGTGACCATATGGCTAGTTTGACTGTTAAACCAACTTGGATCTCAAAATTCATTGATGAACAGTTGGAAAGCTCTGAGATGGAAGAGATGAAGACCTTGACTGAGAAATCACAATCTAACTTCTCTATCAGAGTGGATGATGTTGTCTGCTTCAGACAAAGGTTGTGGATTCCTGATGTGGGTAATTTGAGATAGAAGTTGTTAAGTGAAGTGCATGGTTCCAAGTACACTATCATCCTGGTACAACAAAAATGTACAAGGATTTACAACAAAGCATCTGGTGGAAGAACAGTCTCTATTCATCATGAAGTGCTTGACATGTCATCAAGTCAAGATCAAACATCAATGACCTAGTGGTCTTCTTCATCCTCTTGAAATTCCGGAATGGAAGTGGGAGAAGATCACAATGGACTTCGTTACTGGTTTCCCCTAGTCCAAGAAAGGTTATGACGTTGTTTGGGTGATTATTGATCGGCTTACAAAATCTACTTATTTCTTGCCTTTCAAAACCAATTACAAATTTGCGCATATGGCTCAATTGTACGTTGAGCGGATTGTACGCCTGCATGGAGTACCTGAGGTGATAGTTTCTGATCGTGACCAAAAGTTTACTTCTCGTTTATGGGGTCAAATTTAGGAGGAGATGGGTACTGACTTGTATTTTAGTACTTATTACCACCCGCAGATTGATGGTCAATCTGAGAGAATAGTTCAGATTATGGAGGACTTGATTTGTGCTTGTGTGATGGATTGGGGGTGGTGCATGGGATCATTATCTTCCATTAGCTGAGTTTGCTTACAACAATAGATACCAAGATAGTATTGATATGCCACCTTTTGAAGCTCTCTATGGTAGACCATGTCGTTCACCTTTTCATTGGGATGATGTCGGTGAACGTTCTCTAGTGAAGACCTTTGACATGCAAATGATGATAGAAAAGATATAGTTGATAAATAAACGCATGAAAGCTACTCAAGACTGACAGAAGATGTATGCTGACAAGAAAAGGTTCGATGTTAACTTCCTAGTGGGTGACTATACATTTTTGAAGATCAAGCCTATTCGTTCTATTGCTAGATCTAAAGTTAAAGGCAAGTTGAGTCTCTGCTATGTTGTACCATTTGAAATCTTAGATAAGGTTGGAGACTGTGCATACCGCTTAGCTTTACCTCCTTCCTATGATAAGATTCATAATGTGTTCCATGTCTCTGTGTTGAAGAAGTATGTGAAGGACTCTTCTCATGTGCTTACTGTTGAGCCTTTGGAGATACATGAGAATTTGACATATGAAGAGATACCTATGAAAATCCTTGACTCTTGAGTAAAGCAGCATAAGAACAAAGAGATTGAGCTGGTAAAATTTTGTAGAAATATCATGGTCTGGAAGAAACCACTTGGGAGTTGAGAGATGAAATGTTACATACTCAGCCTTCTCTTTTTGCTTGAGATTTTGAGGATGAAATCCTTTTAAAGGGGTGGATTGTTGTAACATAATGAATCTTAGATGTAATCTCCATGTAAACCTTTTTCCTAAGTTTCCCTTTCAATTATATCATTTATGTCATTTATGTTTAATTAGTAGAATTTATAGTGGTTTAGTGAACATTTATTCACTAATTGTACCAATATAAGGGCTTATTCACAAATACCTCAGTGAAAGCTTATTTAAGGATCTAAAAAGGGCATTATAGGGATTACCATATGTATAAATGAGCTTATCTTTAAAAGTTATCAACCAATGGGGTTATTTCTTTGATTTGAGGATGGTGGGGATGGTCTAGAAGCCTCATAGGCTTTTAGGATTGACCTTGGATATACAAGAAGTCTCTATGAGTTGTCCTCTTGCATGGCCATGAAGCCTTAGCCTAAGGACACATGGAAAGTCCCATAAACATCTCATGCTTGCCCCCTTATTTATAAAGCCATGCCTACTCTTCTATATTTGGCCATGAACTTGTTGTCCCAAGGTAAAAGAGAGTGCCAACCTTGGTGAAGAAGGCTCCCAAGGTTCCAAATTTCTCTATTTAGGATTTCTTAAGCTATTCCTTGGTAATTTTGACCAAAACTAGTAAGTATCCTCCATTCCTTCCCTATTTTCATACTCTTAGCATTTCTCCCACCTTCTTTCAGGTCAGAACCATGACCTTCCATGGTAAAACTCCACCTAGAACCCTAAAACATCTCATCTCCATGCTCTTTTGCTAGGGTTTGCACCTTTAAAGTGGAGAAGGTAATCTTTGCTCAAGAAAGGATCTTGGATTGGAGCAACCAGACCTTCTAATTTCAGGATCGTTACTGTTTGGAACTTCTTACCTTCCTAGAGGCAAGTTTTGTTAACCCCCTTCTCATATATTTCTTACTACATGCTTAAAACTCATGCTTCTATGTTTAAAATCGATGATCTCCATCTCTATTTACCATGTTCTTCTAGGGTTTTGGTTTCTTGTTGTTTTACCTTCTCTAGAAGCTCTAGTTTGGTTACCTATGCAACTTCAAACCTGATCTTGGGTCAAATGGTGTTTTTTCCCTCTACCCCTCTCTTCAATTATCTCAATCAGTTTGATGATGTGGCAATCTCTTATTGGTCAGTATTGAAAAATTCATATCTTCTAATCCGCTTATCCAAATTTGACAAATAAATATGTTTTGGAATTGGAAAATTAATCTATATCTAATAAAAATATTTTCAAGGTCTGATTTCATGGTTTGAAGAAGGGTGATTTTTGTAAAATGAATTTAATGCATAAAATCCATAAAAAATACACTTTAATCGTCATAACTCCAAAATTAACATAAAAATATGCTTTCTTGAGCAGGAAAACTTATAAGTTTATTGGTGATGTTTTAAGAGTCTAAATCTGATTTTTTCTAAAAAAGGTCTAAAATTAAGGAATCTATACATTAATGTGCACTATGTACTCTAATACATGTTAATACATTGAAAATAGGCAAAGTGGAACTTGGACTCAATTAAAGTGGTGAAAGTTTGTAATTGATATCAGTAAGAGAGGTACGTGCATTCCTTACACCCTATGTTGGGATAATTGCAGCCAAACCCTATATTTCCCTAGTGAGGCTTAAATGAACCCTAAATCTTCCATTCTTGAATCCTAATGTTGTTCATGCCTCAAATCAGATTATAATTTCTTCTTGTTTGGGTCTTATACCCCACTGCCATGCTTATTGAATATTATGACTACTCTTGCCATGACTACTTTTTTAGCATGTAGATTATGTTCTATTTAATTTCAAGTAGTGGTACTTATGTACAACCACCCACAGAGGGCATGCATTTAATTGCCCTGGGGAATGTTTTTATTCTCCCCTATATAATTGTGTAGGTGACTGGGAATGTCTTATTCTCCCCTCACCTATAGGTTAGAGGTCTGGTAGGTTCCTCAACCCTACTTAGTTTGGTAGATATAATTATCTTACATGCAAATCCTCTTTAATATAGTTGTTAATGGCAAGTTTCTTTTGAATAGCCTCATACTGTTGTTATCTTCATCTTATGATGAACCCTAACATGTTCTTATTTGCTTTACTTATCTTGTTATCCTAGACTAGTTTTGTGACACATACCTTATTTTCTTTCCCCTTTTTCTGGGTGCTTTCCCAACCAACCAGGTGTTGGTGCTGAGTAAGGAGAAGGGCAAGTTTGAAGGAAGTCATCTCAGGAGTAGATCTCAAGCTATTTGAAAGGATGTCTAGGTTGCTATAGCTAGATCATTTTCTCTTTTCTTTTTCTTTTAGGAACAATCATGTAAAGAGCAATGAAAGCCATGTAATAGGCTTAGTACTTTTATTTCCGCAACTATTGACATAGTATAATGTATCTGGTGCATGCTTATTTACTTGAAATATTACACATGCATCCCTCAATATCTTTTGTCTTTATAAAAAGATGGATGTTTTGTACTTCTTTTAAATTTTAGTAAGGAGGTGATCTCGCCTCTTTATGTGTAGTATGAAAATCCATTTATGCCATACCCTTTGTAAGATGTAACATGGATCTTTGGCTTATATGCAAGCCATTTGATAGTTTGTGTAACATTATTTGGTTTTTGAGATAGTTGATTAAATACTTCCTTTTCAAACCACCTACTAAATGTCTGATTATGGTCTCTAGCAAGCCACATTGAACTGGCTTGGGGATAACTTCTCTTGAGCTTGTTGGTATGTTTGGTGTTATAAATACCCACATCATCAATGTTGTGTAAAATATATAAGTGTGCTTGTTCCCACTTCTCATGACTGATATTTATTTGTCGTTCTCCAAAATACCTTTGCCAGAATAAACATCTGGGTTTACGACATTAGCGGTACTTTTGTTTCAACTCAAGAAGTCATTGCAACAGTCATTAAACTCCCTAGCAATATAGCCCTCAATCATACTCCCTTCAGGGTGAAAATGGTTCTAAACATCACCTTTAAAAACACTCATGTACCGCTCAAAATAATACATCAAATGCAAGAAAACTGGACCCAACATTTTCACTTCCCTGGTCAAATGGACAACTAGATGTACCATGATATCAAAGAATGAAGGGGGGAAATATTGATTAAATTGACACAGGGTAATGACCATTTCTCTTTGCAACTTATCTAGAATCTCAAAATCAATTACTTTTCAACATAGAGTGTTGAAGAAGAAGAAAATCCTAGTGATTACAAACCTTACATGCTTAGGAAGGATATATCGAATAGCCACGGGAAGTATATGTTGCACTAGAGTGTGAAAATCATGAGATTTAAGACCTATCAACTTCAGATCCTTCATTCATACCAATCTAAGGATATTGGCTGAGTATCCTTGTGGCACCTTAACATTACACAAGCACTCACAAAAAGTTCTCTTCTCCTTTGTAGACAAGGTGTAACAAGTAGAAGGTAGATATGTATGACGACCTTTGGTAACTTATTTTGTTAATTCTTTCTTATGCCCATTTCATGTAGGTTCATTCTGGATTTGATGCCATCTTTAGTCTTACCAGGTATTTTCAACAGAGTGCCAATAATGCTATCAAAAACATTTTTCTCAGCATGCATGACATCAATACAATGTTGAACTGTCAAAGAACTCCAATAAGGAAGATCCCATAATATCGACCTCTTTTTGAATAAAGAATTTTCACCCGTGGGGGTAGTACATGGTCTCTTACCAAAATGATTTGTAATGTTGTTTACTCTGGCATAAACATCCTCCCCTAACATAGGTTTAGGGGCACTCTATTCCTCAATTGAGTTGTTGAATGGTTTGCGTAACTTTTGTTAAGGATGCACCTTTGGCAGAAACCTTTGATGACGAAGATATAAAGTCTTACCACCATGTTTTAGTCTGATAGAATCTATATTTTCCTCACATATAAGACATGCCTTGGATCCTTAGATGATGTATCCGGACAAGTTCCCATAAGCAGGAAAGTCATTAATAGTGTAAAATAGCATAGCACATAAATTAAACATCTCTCGACACAAAGCATCATAAGTCATCACACCTTCTCCCCATAGTTTCTTTAGGTCATCAATCAGATGTTCAAGGTAAACTACAATATTAGTGCTAGGTTGTTTGGGGCCCGATATTAGCAACGATAGCATGACATACTTATTCTTCATACACAACCATGAAGGAAGATTGTATACAACAAGCATGACATACCAAGTACTATGTTGGCTTCTTAATGTTCCATATGGATTCATCCTATTAGTACAATGTCCAAGTATTAAATTCCTGGCTTCTTTGCCAATTTTAGGATACAATAAATCGATCTTCTTCTATTTCGGGGAATCAGGCACATGTCGTAGAATACCATCATTGTTTTTCTTTACCTCTTCATGCCAAGATAAATTTTTTGCATCTACAACATTAGCAAACAAGCGTTGAAACTGGGGTATTATAGGCACGTGCCACATAACCTTGACAGGAGACTCAATTTTGGTCTGAACTGATGTCATCCTTTTATAACTAGATGCCCCACATTTTGGACATTCTTTCATATCGATATAGTCCTTTGAAAACAACACACGGTCATTCAGGAATGCATGTATCTTCTTAGCCTCCATTTCCATTGGGCACAATATCTTTTTTATTGCGTATGTTGAGATTGAAAGCTCGTTGTCTTCAGGAAGAATATCTTTCAACAAAGACACCAAAGAAGTGAAGCTTCTACCACTCCATCTATTGTTAGCCTTCAGAGTATGCAATCTCAACACTGTGCTCAACTTTGTAAACTTAGTACAACCTAAGTATAATGGTTTCTCAGCATCATGCACAATGTTTCTAAATAAGGGAGGTGGGTTTGTAACATTTACCCTGCAAGTGTCTAGCATCACATCAACCATATCTGTCAGAATAGGGTCGTTCTCATCAACATCATCAACCATTTCTTCTTGGACACAACTACCACTATCCACATCTTTTGATTTCATACAAGGAATCTCTCCATGCCGGTAGTATTCTGTATAGCCCTGTATAAACCCATTACACAGGACATGATCTTTGATCGTGTCAACAATGTCAACTTTCATGTTGTTTCTATAATTCGTTCACAAGCAATAGAACCTATCTTCAAGTTGTTTTCTATGTTCCTCTACAAATCGTACAAACTCATCCAGACCATTAATAAACTCTGGAATGCAGTGATTTGGTATCGACATCCATGATCAATCCATTTATTTATGATCAGATGAAGATGACTATCTCATCAGGTTCTAGCTAGTAATTTAATTTCAAAAGAAAAAAATGTTTGAATAATTGAGCCCTAATCATCTAGTAGCATACAGATTCATGAACGTGTACCACCTATCCCATTCTTGAGCACTTCATCTTACTAATAAGTGTATAATGTGTGTTTGATTTCAATAAATTTTAGTAGCATTTCCCCATGGTTTTCCAAGTACACCGATGTAGATGGACATATATCCACCTATATATGTACCTAGAGAACAAAAGGGGAAATCCTGTCAAAATTTATTGAAATCATACACACATTATACACTTACATCCTAAGTGAGATCAAGTGCTCACAAACTGTCCCAAATCGGGGACTATCTAAGGTTTACTTCTAATGAGTAAATCTTGGATGAGTTTCTAGGCCAACATACTATATGGGTTACCATTATTAGTATAGGGGATAAAACCTTAAGAGGATGGCCTTTCCTAGTGGCTCTGGTGATGGCGGAGGCAACTCCCTAGTGGGAGGTGGCTACGTGTCCTAGGGAGGTGGCGGCGCATCCCAGGAAGGTGGGGGTGGTTGCTCGGGAGGATGTTCATTCAATAGGTGTGAGATCAGACCCCCTCCTCCTAATCCTTGACGAGTCCAAGCTCCTGCTCAGAGAAGAAAAACTTATATTGGAGTGGAGAAAGAACCTCATCAATAGTCAGATCTGTTCAAGAGTCCGTCAAAGGAGGAAGATCTGGGCATGTTATCTGCTAAGGAGCTAGAGATTCAAGATGGGGCGATAGTGTACTCGAAAGTGATCCCGGAGAGAAATGCAGAAAGGTGGAAGCTATCGGCAGCAGGATACATTGTAGATCTGAAACCTCATTGGCCATCCCTGCAGTCTTACCTCCATGGGCTGTGGAAGATCAAAGGGACTATTGAGATCATTTCAAGAGGAAAAGGCTACTTCATCGTGAACTTCTCTGATGCGGGTGACATGGAGACAACCATTGATGGTAGGCCGTGGTTTGTGATGGGGAAGCCACTCATCATGAAGAAATGGGCGAGATGATGCTCTCTAGACAAATTGAAGCTAATGAAAATCCCAGTATGGGTGCGGATTTTTGATCTACCGTTGGAGTTATGGGACGAAGATATCTTTGGTATGATAGGTTCATACATTTGGACTCCTTTGAAGGTTGACAAAGCCACACTTGAATTTAGGAGACTAGAGTTTTCAAGGATTTTGGTACTGATTCCTCTTCTTCAAGTTTCTTAACAACTATTCTGCTGGTGAGTGATGATGGCATTGAGGATAGTGTCTTTGTTCAGTATGAATGGGTCCTGAATAGGTGTGAGACCTATGGGACTTTTGGACATGATAATGTAGGTTGTGAGAAGATAATGGAGAAGGGAAAGAAGCTGAAGGTTTGGGTTCCTAAGAAAGTGGTTTCAAATGTCAAAGAGAAAGAAAAGGCAGTTGAGGAAGAACCTGTGTCAGAGGCAGAACAATTTGAGGATGCATCAGACATCCCTGCAAAAGAAATTGAGGCGGAGGTGGTCATTGGTTCTCCAGTTGCTACTGAAACTGAGCTCATTACCCCAGAGAATAGTGCTGATAGAAGTGATGGATTCATTCTAGTTTCTAATAGTTCAAGGAAGAACATAAGGAAAAATAATTATCCTCCAAAGGGACCTTCGAAATCACTGGAATTTGCCTTCAGGTTGGGGGTAAACATCACGCCCAATTCATTTCAACATCTATTTGTAAATGAAGGAGAACAAGAGGCTACTATGGCTGGCAGGTCTCTAGCTAAACATATTTCCAATGGTTAATTCCTTAGCTATTGCTTCCTGGAATGTGAGGGGACTGAATTACTTAGGGAGGCAGTCCGCACTCCAGGAGTGTATAGCTAGGAACGACGTCTCTATAGGGTGTGTTCTTGAAACAAAGTTGAGAAGGAAAAAGGTATGGAAGGTTATGGATAGGATTTTTAGTGAAGGTTCTTGGATTTCTAATCATGACAACCATGTTTTGGGGAGGATTATCTTGGTAAAGTTGAAGGAGGACATCTTGTTCACAAGTATATGTGAATCTAACCAGTTCATTCATGTTCTTGTCTCGATCCCCATCAGAAATTTTTACCTTACTGCTGTGTACGCTCATAATAACCTTAGTAAAAGAAGTTTGCTTTAGAATTCTATTAAAGATCTCAATAATTCTTGTTAATGGACCTTGGTTAGTCTACAAATATTTCAACATTGTTCATTTGCACATGACAAGTATGGTGCTTGTGATCCATGTTACAACTCTATGGAGAGCTTCAATGATTGTATTCTTCATTCTTCTTTGGTGGAGTTGGACATGAGAGGATCTAAGTATATGTGGGATAATAGACAGTTGGGAGACAAATTAGTGATGTCCAAGTTGGATAGAGTATTTTACAACTTGGAGTTCTTGGATAGTTTCCCTAATTTCTGGGGTGAGGTGGTTGCTTCTATTCATAGTGATCACATGTTGATTTTAATGTATATGGATAAGAAGAGCAACATGGAAAAAGCACCATTTCATTTTGTTAATGTGTGGTGTCAACGAGATGACTTTCTAATGGTGGTTAAGGAGGCTTGGAAAGTGGAGATTGAAGGTAATCCTATGTATCAAGTATTTATAAAGCTGGACAATGTCAGGTTCGAGCTGTCGAAATGGAACAAGATTGTTGTTGGTAATCTTACTAAAATCAGATATATGAAGGAGTATGAGGCTTATGTAGCTCAAAACTTTGCTGATCATAATCCCTTGGATGTTCTTGGTGTTTAGATTGTTGCTGCAAAAAGAAAAGAAGCCATTGATGCCTATAATGCTGAGGATTCCTTTCTTAAACATAAGTCTCAAGTTAATTGGTTGAAATTGGGAGACATGAATTCCAAGTTTTTCTATTCTTCGATCAATACTAGAAGAATTAGTGACTCTATTAGGAGTGTTATTGTGGATGGCCTTGGAGTGTCAGATGAGCAAGTGATTCATGATGAGTTTGTTCATTCAATAAAGACCTTTTCAATTCTGATGGATGGGGTGACCTGTAACGGGATGATGAGTGGAAGTTGCCGAAGTTATTTGATGCTCACATTAATGCACTTTGTGCTATGGTTACTAAAGAGGAAATTGAGAAAGTCATTAAGTGCAGTGATGGAGATAAGGCCCCAGGGCCATATGGGTTTAACTTTACCTTCTACAAAGCTTGTTAGAACATTGTGGGTGATGATGTGGTGAAGGCAGTTCAGAATTTTTTCAAAAGTGGCCATCTACTGAGGGAGGTCAATAAAATCTTTATCACACTTATACCTAAATGTCACAATGCTGCTAATGTGAAGGATTGGAGACCAATTTCCTTATGCAATTTTCTCATTAAGGTAATATCTAAGATTTTAGCCAATAGGCTTCAACCTATTCTACCTGAAGTTATCGATAAGGCTCAATGTGCCTTTATCAAGGGAAGATCTATTTCTGATGCCACCTTGCTCATGAATGAGCTGTTGAACATGGTCATGAAGAGTTCCTCTCCCAAGATTTGTGTTAAAGTTGACCTTATGAAGGCGTATGATTCAGTAAGATGGAAGTATTTGCACTTTGTCTTTTCTGAGATGGGATTCCCCAGATGTTGGATTGAGTGGATCTTTGAGATCCTTCATACTATTAGTTTCCAAATTCTAATTAATGTTCAACCGTTGGAGTCCTTCTGCCTGAATAATGGCATTAGGCAAGGGGATCCTTTGGTCCCTTACCTCTTTGTCATTGCGATGGAAGGTTTATCTGCTATGTTGTCTAGTGCTGTCAGGAACAATTTTGTCCATCCTTTGAAGGCAGGTGGTGATATGAGGGTGTCTCATGTCTTTTTTGTTGATGATGTGGTGATGTTTTCTGATGGTAATGAGGAATCAATGAGATCTATTGCAGGTGTTATTGATGATTTTGGTGGTATCTCGGGTTTGAACATGAGTAGTCAAAAGTCATCTTTCTTTTTGAACAAGACGGTCGATGTAGATATGGTGGAGAGAGTTCTGGATATTAAGCATGAGGAGATTCCTGTGAAGTAACTTGGTCTCCCTCTATTTGTGGGCAGACTTTATAGGAATCTTTTTTCAACTATTATTGACAAAATTAAAAGTCATTTAGAGGGGTGGAATTTGAGACACCTTTCGTTTGCAGGTAGGTTGGAATTGATCAAATCTATGCTTTCATATTTTCAACTCTATTGGGCTTCATCTTTCCCCTTACATGTGGCTATCATGGATGACATTGACAGACTGTGTAGGGACTTCCTTTGGGGTGGACCATAGTTGGAGAAGAAGGTCCATTTTGTGTCTTGGAGCCAAGTTTGTTTGCCTAAAGAAGCAGGTGGTCTGGGTATGAAAAAAGCTAGAGATATTGTGGATGCCTGTATTACTCTCAACCTTTGGAATGTTGCTATGAAGAAGGATAGGTTGTGGGTCCGGTGGGTTCATGGAAGGTACTTGAAGGGAGATTCGGTTTGGAGGTGTAACATTGCCTCGAATGCTTCGTGGGTTTGGAAGCACTATCTTTACCACAGGGCGATTGTCATTGATCATGTCTCATTCTCTGTGGGAAATGGTAATATAATTAAGACCCGGAGAGACCCCTGGTTCAATGGGGGGTACTTGGAGAAGGTGTTGGATGCGGGATGCATCATGAAGTGGTACTGGAAAGTTTTCTTGCTTGAATTCTCTTATCTTTAATGGTGATTGGGTTGAAGCTAAGTCAAGACATGTATCTTCTGTTATTAAGGTTATCCTTTCTGCAGGGATTATTGTTCTGAAGAAAAATGACTTTGTGCTTTTGAAAGGTACGGAACCTAACAGAGTCAGGGATACTTGGGAGGTTGTTAGATCATCAGCCCCTATTCCTTTTTGGTCGGGTTGGCTATGGAAGTTAAAAGTATCGATGAGACACAAAGTTCATGGCTGGAGATGCTTTCTGAATAAGCTACTTACTCATATGCATAGTTGGGGTTTCCAGTTCCCTTCTAGGTGTGCCCTATGTGAAGGGGATATTGAAAATTTGGCTCACATCTTGTTCAGTTGTGAATATTCAGTGCAGGTGTGGAGAAGTGCTATTGAAGATGATTATCTGCCTCGTATTCCAGGTTCCTTTGCTGATGTCTTCTCTTTATTGTCAAAGAAGGAGAGAGTTGTGATTTTGGTTGTTTTCCACAGCTTGTGGGAAGAGAGGAATCACATGATTTTTGTTGATAGTAGGATGTGTGCAGATAGAAAATGGAATAGCTTGAAGAAAGATATAGATATCCTTGTATAGGTTTCTCTTTCGTTGCCACTTTTTCCTTTTCTTTTGTGCTTTTCTCTGTAGTGTACATAGCTTCAAAAATATATAAAAAGGGGTCACACACTTTTCCGATAAAAAAATACTATATGGGTTAGGGTTTACAAAAATTTGGTTTAATATTTAGAGGAGTAGGGTTTAGGTTTAATTAGGTAAATCTATATCATTTTTTATATAAATCAAATTAGTTTAGAGCAAGTCATATCAGCTTTAGTGTATTAATTCCAAGGTATATGATTATTTATCCATACAAACATTAAAAATGCTAACAATAGAATATGAACTTAACGTAAATAATAAAGGACGTTTCGTCAACATTTTCATAACAAACAATGCACTCTTTTATCCATAGTAACATTAGAATTCATTCATCACAATTTTTATCAGGTGCTAAAATAGGTGCAGAATTTTCAAACTTCAATAAATGGTATTCAAAACAACTAAAGTATAACAGCGGAATAAAAATGATGACTATATTCAATTTTCACAAAAGATTACAAAAGTACATCATAAGATCCCATAAGGGTTTACATGTATGATACAACATAAATATCTAAGTAGAGGGAAATCAAACCATAACAATTTTTTCTCCAAGCGTTTACTCCTTAAGATAGTCCAAAAATTAATTCCTTATCATCTAAGTCCTTCACCTAGGGTTGGAAGCATACCCCAGCAAGAAGAGAAAATAGATGACATCAGTAAAGGCTGGTATGTGCATACTAAATAGGAAATTGTGCAATATATGGAATAAAGGAAATCAATTATAAAAGACTTCCCATAGAAAGGATAAGGACCACCCATTTGGGTATCAAGAGAAAAGGAATTGAAATCATATGATAACAAAAGAATACTTGCCATTAATAAAAACATAAATATTGTGCCACACAAGCACATGTAAATAATTAGGGCACACACCCCATATCATCAACCTCATGCATGTGAGATAAACATAGCCCTAGAACAATATAAACACAAAGGCGGCCAAGTCTCATAAACTTGAAACCTGATAGAGAAAGGAATACTTCCAATATCCCAAATATATAAAACATGGGCCAAGAATCACACATCTTGCCCTGAGTATGAGGTTCCTTTCCATCCCAAAAGAGAAAGAAATATCACATTTGCTCGACAGGAAATAACACATCTGCCATAAAAACCAATGCAATTACACTACTCTAGTGCTACAGAATCACATACCATGTTAAATGTAGAGGCAAGTAGAAAGTATAGTCAGAATATATAAACTAGTCACCACATAAGTGACCAATATATACATCCACCTCATAAGTGGGCAAAAGACATCACATGTCATCTTTTAGAGTTCCATCATGAACAAAGCGTAATATAAGAGTTCAAAACAATATCCATGATCACATGATAAATATCAAATAAGGTAGTTCCATTGAACCATGATTTTCAAAAGAAAGAACATTATGGATAGGATAATGTCCATAGGACAAAGAGAATGAATAAGCATAGATGAATTGCTTCACATAGAAGAATAGGGGATACATCATACCTCAACTTCATAGTCTAAACAATCCAAGTCAAGCCTAGGCCTCCAAAGAACCTCTAGGGAAGGTGGACAGGTCCAATAAGTCAGGTTCCTAAGATTAGAGAGGCCGGTTTCTTCAACAAAGCTCCTATCTCGAGCAAGAAGCACCTTCTCCACTCTAGAGGTGAAAAACCCTAACAAAATAGCATGGAGATGAGGTGTTTATGGGTTCTAGGTGGGGTTTCACCATGGAAGGCAATGGTTCTGACCTGGAGGAAGGTGGAAGCAAGACTAACAACATGAAAATAGGGAAGGAAAGGGGGATACTTACTAGTTTTGGTCAAAATCACCAAGGAGGAGCTTAAGAAATCCTAAATAGAGAAATTTGGAACCCTAGGAGCCTTATTCACCAAGGTAGGCACCTCCTTTTACCTTGGGACAACACCTTTATGGAAAATAGAGCAGGAATGATGTTATAAGCTAGAGGAAATAAAGGAGAGCAAGAGTTTTTGAATTAAGAGTTGGGAAGGGGTAGATATGGCTATATAAAGAAAGAGGTCAAGTATGAGGTGTCTATGAGACTTTCCATGTGTCATGTATAAGGGTGTCCATGGACATGCAAACCTTTATGGATAAGGAAGAAGTCAAGCATAAGGTGTCAAGTTACTTTCCATGTGTCCAATGCTAAGGGTGCCTATGGACATGCAAACCTTTATGGATAAGGAAGAAGTCAAGCATGAGGTGTCCATGGAGCTTTCCATGTGTCCTTAGCCTAGGGATTTCATGGACATGCAAGAGGACAGCTCATAGGGGCTTCTTGAATATAAAATTTAAGTTTATGGACACTTATAGGCCATCCCAAATGACCTCCAATCAAAGAAATAACCCCATCGGTTCATAGCTTCTGAAGATAAGCTCATTTATAAAAAGAGTAATCCCTAAAATGCCCTTGGAAAGAAACACCTTCAAACCAAGGTGAAACTAAGCGCCCTATGGTTCAAAAACTCAATAATAGTAAGGGAATATATAAGGATTATAATTCATGTGACAATTTGTAAAGAAAACCTCCCGATTAGGTAAATTGCAGAAAAGTCCAGAATGTACCTAAAATTGCATAACTTGCAGAAACAACATCCAAATAGGACCAAACTTCATCCACAAGTTATATTTTATGTGTTGAATACAAATTTGCCATTATTGCCATATTTTGAAGTTATATAATCACATTATTCATTACTTATGCCTTTTACTCATTTTCTCTCTCCTAAACTTATCCTAATATTTGAAGGTTGTCCAAATTAGATGAAATTTGACATGTAGGTTAATTTTGATATGTAGATTTTGAATTTGAAGTTTTTTGTCACTTTTGAGACTTATTTTTATGAGATATGTCATATGGCCCATTAACGACCCATTATCTAAATTATTCATCCAATTAAGTTTATTATCTTCATATTACCACCTAAATGAGTTGTGGCATATTTTATGTATCCATTATAAACCTAAGATTAATGTTAGAACATTAGGTTATATTAAGGTGATTATAAATGCATTAGCTCATTGGGGTTATACTAAGCATCTATTTAGATCTAACCTTCAACCTTGTTTTTCTAAGTCAAAAATGTCAACTTCCAGGGTAGGGTCTGAGATCTAGTATGTTACAACACACCACTCCTTAAAGGGATTTTGTCTCGAAATCAAAACATCCACATATAAGAAAACAACTTATTAACCACCTCTTAAAGGATTCATCCTATTAAGTCAAAACTTTTCTTTAGGTACAAAACGTTCAACGACACTTCCTTACATCCAACTACATAAGCATCATGCAAAAAAAACATAACTTGTGGACTAAATATGAACTATGGGTTAACTTGCTCTTGTCCATCCTCAAACAAGTCTTTACACCTGGGAGACTAGTTCAACATATTAGGGTCCCTAAAGATAAATCATATAGATGTATAAGGCTACTATTGCCTAAAAGCATGCTATTTTGAACAATTCGTATCAACTCAGGCCAGACCAATATCATATGGATTTGGGAGTCCTTGTAAACCAAGCTAGTGGTGCGGAGGAAAATATTGTCAGCCCCCAAACCCTGGTCCTTTCTAGACACCTTTGCTTTCAACTTCATGTCTTAGTAGCTGCCTAAAGGCCAAACAAAACAACCTCAAGTTACTATGGTTACTTATGCATCTTTTAGTTGTAAGAATTTTAGGGATCTATTCATCATTATTCTAATGTGAAACTATAGGATCCTAAATCAACCCTTCATCATCTATTGATCAACTCTAGGGCAAACATGTCACTTAAAGGTAAGGCAAGGATTCTAACTAGGGAGACAAAATTGAAATAGTCAGATTCCAACTACGATGGGCTCTGATACCATGTTGTAAGAAGGCGGGATCAACCACTTACTAAAAATTTGAAGAATAAAACATCCATTCCAAATACACTCAAAGGTATGCTATAATAGGTGCAAAATTTTCAAACTTCAATAAATGGTATTCAAAACAACCAAAGTATAGAAGCGGAATAAAAATAATGACTATATTCAATTTTCACAAAAGATTACAAAATTACATCATAATATTCCATAAGGGTTCACATGTATGATACAACATAAGGATATAAGTAGAGGGAAATCTAAACCATAACAACTTTTTCTCCAAGCTTTAACTCCTTAAGCTAGTCCAAACTTCTTGCCTTATCATCCAAGTCCTTCACCTAGGGTTGGAAGCCTACCCCAACAAGAAGAGAAAATAGATGACATCAGCAAAGGTTGGTATGTGCATACTAAATAGGAAATTGAGCAATATATGGAATAAAGGACATCAAATATGAAAGGATTCCCATAGAAAGGATAAGGACCATCCAAATGGGTATTAAGAGAAAAGGAATTGAAATCATATGGTAACAAAAGAATACTTGCCATTAATAAAAACATAAAGATTTTGCCACACAAGCACATGTAAAAAATTAGGGCACACACCCCATATCATCAACTTGCATGCATGTGAGATAAACATAGACCTAGAAAAATATAAACACAAAGGCGGACAAGTATCATAAACTTGAAACATGATAGAGAAAGGAATACTTCCAATCTCCCAAATATATTAAACATGGGCCAAGAATCACACATCTTGCCCTGGGTATGAGGTTCCTTTCCATCCTAAAAGAGAAGGAAATATCACATCTGCTCGGTAGGAAATAACACATATGCCATAAAAACTAATGCAATTGCACTACTCTAGTGCTACTGAATCACATAGCATGTTAAATGTAGAGGTAAGTAGAAAGTATAGTCAGAATATATAAACTAGTCACATGTTAACTTTTAGAGTTCCATCATGAACAAAGTGTAAGATAAGAGTTCAAAAGAATATCCATGATCACATGATCAATATCAAATAAGGTAGTTCACATGAACCATGATTATAAAAAGAAAAGATTCTATGTATAGGATAATGTCCATAGGACAAAGAGAATGAATAAGCATAGGTGAATTGCTCAACATAGAAGAATAGGGGATACATCATACCTCAACTTCAGAATCTAAACATTCCAAGTTAAGCCTAGGCCTCCAAAGAACCTCTAGGGAAGGTGGACAGGTCCAATAAGTAAGGTTCCTAAGCTTAGAGAGGTTGTCTTCTCCAACAAAGCTCCTATCTCGAGTAAGAAGCACCTTCTCCACTTTAGAGTGAAAACCCCTAATAAAAGAACATGGAGATGAGGTGTTTATGGGTTCTAGCTGGGGTTTCACCATGGAAGGACATGGTTCTAACTTGGAGGAAGGTTGAAGAAAGACTAACAACATGAAAATAGGGAAAGAAAGGAGGATACTTACTAGTTTTGGTCAAAATCACCAAGGAGGAGCTTAAGAAATCCTAAATAGAGAAATTTGGAACCCTAGGAGCCTTCTTCACCAAGGTAGCCACCTCCTTTTACCTTGGGACAACACCTTCATGGAAAAATAGAGCAGGAATGGTGTTCTCATCTAGAGGAAATAAAGGAGAGCAAGAGTTTTCAAATTGGGAGTTGGTAAGGGGTAGATATGGCTATATAAAGAAAGAGGTCAAGTATGAGGTGTCTATGAGACTTTCCATGTGTCATGTATAAGGGTGTCCATGGACATGCAAGCCTTTATGGATAAGGAAGAAGTCAAGCATGAGATGTCAAGTTACTTTTCCATGTGTCCAATGCTAAGGATGCCTATGGACATGCAAACCTTTATGGATAAGGAAGAAGCCAAGCATGAGGTGCCCATGGAGCTTTCCATGTGTCCTTATCCTAGGGATATGCAAGAGTACAGCTCATAGGGGCTTCTTGAATATCAAATGTCAGTTAATGGACACTTATAGGACATCCCAACCGACCTCCAATCAAAGAAATAACCCCATTGGTTGATAGCTTCTAAAGATAAGCTCATTTATAAAGAGAGTAATCCCTAAAATGTCCTTGGAAAGAAACACCTTCAAACCAAGGTGCACCTGGGCTCCCTATGGTTCAAAAACTTGAGAATGGTAAGGGAATATATAAGGATTATAATGCATGTGACAATTTGCAAAGAAAACCTCCAAATGGGTAATTCTAGAAAATCCAAAATGTACCTAAAATAGGACCAAACTTCATCCATAAGTTATCTTTGATGTTTTGAATACAAATTTTCCATTATTTCCATATTTTGAAGTTATATAATCACATTATTCATTACTTATGCCTTTTATTCATTTTCTCTCTCCTAAACGTATCCTAATATTTCAAGGTTGTCCAAATTAGATGAAATTTGACATGTAGGCTATATGTAGATTTTGAGTTTGAAGTTTGTTTCCACTTTGGAGACTTATTTTTATGAGATATGTCATATGGCCCATTAACGTCCCATTATCTAAATTATTCTTCCAATTAAGTTTCTTATCTTCATATTACCAGCAAAATGATTTATGTGGCATAATTTATGTATCCATTATAAACCTAAGATTAATGTTAGAATATTAGGTTATATTAAGGTGATCTATACATGCATTAACTCATTGGGGTTATACTAAGCATCTATTTAGGTCTAACCTTCAACCTTGTTTGGTTAAGTCCAAAATGTCAACTTCCAGGGTAGGGTCTGAGATCTAGTATGTTGCATCAACCCTAACATTCATCCATAGTAATTAACATTCATCACAATTTTTCATACCAAATGTTACTTATTTATCAACCCAATTGAGAAAAAATTAAGTAGGAGAAGGAGGAGTGGGAGAAGAATGAGAGGTGAAGGAGTAGGAGAGGGAGAAGGGGATACATCTTCTTCCAACAATTGAGGAAGTGGTGGTTGAGGAGGCCTAGGCCAGGAAGGAGTAGGAGGAGCCATAGGAGTGTTGAGAAGGAGGAGTCGTAGGAGCAAGTGGAGCCAAAGGAGCGTCATGGCAGGAGGATCTGGAGGAGCAGGTGGAGCCGGAGGAGCTACAAACATTTGGGGCTCTGAGCTCCAACGATGCCAGAGGCTCTAGAGGTGAGCTCTACCGGTCGACAGGGTGTTGAGAAGCAGCAAAGTAGAGGCAATGTGGTGGCGGAGTGGAAGAGGGAAATTGTCAGAGTAGTGTATCAAGAGAAACGTGGATAGGCTCTAGCAGTGGGCTCTTCCAGCCAACAAGGTTTGGAGAAGCACTAGAGGGGAGGTAGTGCAGCGGTGGGGTGGAAGAGGGAAATTGTTGGAGCAGTATATCAAGAGAAATATGGGTAGGTGAAGAGGGAAAAGAGGGGTTTCTCATGGGTTAAGTAAGACATACCCCTTCGGTTGTAAATGAAATCGATGATGATAAATATTTCTCGTCAGTTGATAAATAAAAACTACTACCAAATAAATTACATTCGTCGTCGATTTTGTGCCAAATATTGACGACGAATCTCGCCACCCAGCAATTTGTAACACAAGTTTTTCTCAGGAATTATGGTTAGCGAAACCAACGATAAAGCTTAATTACGGGTGGGGGAAAATTTGTAGGATACATGGTGCGAACATCTTTCTTGTCAGTCTCCCCAAGTAAGAACCAATGATAAAGTTCAATTCATTTTCTCAATCCAGATGGTGTGTGCACATCTTTATTCTTGGTGGTTTTGAACAAAAGAACTGACGATATATGTTTTTTGGAGGCAAATGAAATGCTCCCAAAAAATTTGCATGGAATTCCATTTTCACACTGTGACATACAATGTCAGTTTCTTTAATAAGAGACTGATAGAAAAAATAAATTGTAGCATGTGTTCTCTCACGTGTGCAAACTATGGCGGTTGTTGACCCTAAACTGACGGTAAAAGTAACACATTTGGTTTCTCTTACATATATAACTGACACTGTATTTCCATTTCGTAGTAGTACTTCCACACAAGGCTTCATATGGTGCCATATCAAAGATCTTGTGATAGATTTTGTTATACGTGAACTCTATAAGACTGATATGATCATTCCAACTTCCTTGGAACTTCAAAACACATGATCTCAATAGGCCTTCTAGAGTCTATATTGTCCTTCCTGATTGGCCATTTGTCTGAGGAAGGAAGGTTGTATTGAATCTTAGTTGTGTTCCTAAAGTCGTACGTAGGTGGTCCCAAAATATATTAGATAATTACAGCCCTTAGTCAGATATGAACATCACTGGTACCCCATGTAACCATACAATCTCATCAATGTAGAGTTGTGCCAGCCTCTCAACTGAAGTGGTATTTATTGATAGAAAGTACACCACCTTGGTTAACATATCCACTACTACCCAAATGGAGTATTATCCCATGGACGTCTTGGGTAAGATGACTAAAAAATCCATATTTATGTGGTCCCACCTCCATTCAAGTATAGGTATGTGTTGTAGAGTTCCCACAAGCTTCTGATGTTCCACCTTCACCTATTGAAAAATTAGTCATTTGAGTAGAAACTCTACCACATCCTTCTTCACGCCGGACCACCCACACATATCCTTAATATTATGGTACATTTTGGTGATACCTTGATGTACTGCATACATGTATGTGTGTGATTCCTCGACTATAGTCTATCTCAACCCACCTGCATCCACCATTCTATCATGATAGCAAAGGTCCCCCTGGTCTGACTCATGGAAATTGTAATTATTATCACTGCCCAATCTAGCCATGATATTTTGTATCATAGTATCATCATGTTGTGCATTTTTATCTATGATATCATCGTGGGCTTGATATACATTTGTGCTAGTAGTCCTCCCAGTATGAACCTCCATATGTACATTCATATGGAATAGATACAATAACATGTCCTTTTTTGCACATGCTATGGAGTACAATTGTGTTGTTCCTACTATGTTGAAATGGACAACCTCATGCTCAAAGTGGCCACCACTACATTGTGCTTCCCTGGATGATATGCTATGGTGCAATCATAATTCTTTATCATCTCTAGCTAAATGTGTTGTTGCATGTTCAGTTCTTTCTTGTAAAAGAGATACTAAAGATTCTTATGGTCGGTGAAAATTTGGCACTTCTATTCATAAAGATAATGCCTTCAAATCTTCAATGCCAAAACGACTGCTGACAACTCTTAATCATGAGTTGGATAATTATACTCATGCTTCTTTAACTTCCTGAAACCAAACAATATCACATGTTTGTCTTGCATTAGTACACACCCTATACCCTCCATGGAAGCATTAAATAAGACTATATATCCCTTCCTTCGTTCTGGAAAAACTAGCATGGGAGAATATGTTAGCTTGTCCTTTAATAGATGGAAACTTTGGTGACATTTCTTGGTCCAAATGAACAATGCATACTTCTTTGTCAACCTAGTCAAAGGCAAGGATATCACACTAAAGTCCTTGATGAACTGGTTGTAGTACCTGCCAACCCTAGAAAGCTTTGCAGTTCTATTGGCATCTTCCATTGCTCCCAAAATAGAACCTCACTTTCTTGGGATCTATTCAGATTCCTTGACCATGGATGACATGGCCCAAAAAGGGCACCTCAGCCAACTATAATTAACATTTGCTAAACTTGGTATATAGTTGATGTCGTCTTTAAAGTTCCAAAGTCAAGTAAAGATGTTTCCTGTGCTTCTCATGGTCCCTGGATTAGATCAAAATATCATCTACAAATATGACCACAAAGTAGTCTAGGTACTGCATGAACACCCAGTTCATCAAGTCTATAGTGGTTGCATATGCATTGATTAGACAAAACGACATGACCACGAACACATAATGTGCATGCCTTGTCCTGGAGGTTTTTTTGGTAATATCTTCAGCCTTAATCCTCAGCTGGTGATATCTTGATGTAGGTTTATATTAGAGAATGCATTATCCCCCTTCATATAATTATACAAATAATCAATCCTTGGAATCATATACTTAATGTTTATGTAATTTTATTCAATTGTCGATAGTCTATGTATAATCTCATTGAGCCATCCATTTTCTTAATAAACAGAACATACACACCCCAAGGAGATGTACTAGGATGGATCAAATCCTTGCCCAATAACTCTTGCAATTGTCTCTTCAATTCTTTCATTCTTGTTGGTTCCATCCTATAGGTTGCTTGTGTTATGAGTGTGTGCCAAGAACAATATTAATTTCAAAATCAATATCGCTAGGAGGTGGGGTTCCATGAAACTCATTGGGAAGGACATCCTCAAACTCTCTAACTATAGGTACATCGTAGATACTATGACTCACTATCTTAGTATTACCGTATGAACTATGAAAGCCTCACATCCCTACCTCATCGGCTTCATGGCTATGGTGACAGACACCAAACACGTAGGAGGAATATTCGAGTCTCCTTGGAAAGTCCAAACGATGTATTCCTCCCAAAACTCAGTAACCTTAGACATATAGTCCAACACCACTCTGTATTTCTCTAATGTTTCCATCCCTAGGATAACATCAAAACCATACATCTAAAATGGCATCAGAACCACCAGAATGTCATGTTCAGAGAAAATAAGAACAAAGGATGGACACACATCATGAACAATTGTGGAATTGGGACCTGAGAGGGGATCTACTCCTTATTTGAGGAAACAAACTCAATCAATCCAAAAAATACTAAAGCATGAAGAAAGGTGGTAAGTTTTATTTCTCAAATAGAATGATATATAGAAGAATGTTATTACATTTCAATGGAAGAAGTTATAACTATTACAAATATTACAAATCTATCCAATTACATTGTTACACACCCATTGAGGGTGGCATGGCATACTTGAGAGTTATAAATTTATTTTACACTAAAGGACCCATTGTAGTGGCAGACAACTTGTCCATCTCAAGTTATCCTCTGAAACTAAGCTCTAAGTTCAAGTTCATCATGAGTCATCCTTCACAAACCTACCTACTTTTAGTGGCACTAGTAAATTTTTGACAACTGGTGTCACTTTCCTTAACGCCAATTTTTATAGAAACTGATGTTACATGCCTATTGCATCGGTTGGTATAACACAAACATCACTATCGGTAAACTATTATCATTTTATAAGAAACATGGGTACCACTTTTATTTTAGAGTTAGTTTCTTTGTGAAGAACCGGCGTCTAAGATAGCCTGTAAAATTCCTTTTTTTAGGAGAAAAAAATTATATAGGTCTATTACTTTAGTTTTATAAATTGACGACATAGCTCTTCCCGTGAAATAAGTTTTGCCTTCAAAAAGGCTTTATCATCAGTTCTACTCCGAAAAAAATGACATCATAGATCATGCCTACTGTGAAAATTTCTTCCCTTAAAAAGTACTTGATTTTGATTTCTTTGAAAAAGAACTGATGACATAGGTTTCCCACCACATGCCCATGAAAAATCCCCCCCCAAGTTTGGTTATATCATTGGTTCTTTGCTAGAAACTGACAACACAAGTCTTAGTGAGGTTGACATTTTTTAATATGGATAAGTACATATGTCATCGATTTTTTGGTGGACAACTGACGACGGAGAATGACCAATGTTTTTTTATTTTTGTTAGAACTCGACGACTAATGTCTTAGTGAGGTTGGTGTTTTTATTAGGATAAGTACATGTGGTGACAATTTTTAGTAGATAACCAAAGACATAGAGTGAACTATTTCATTAGTTTTTTTCTACGACCGATGACAAAAGTCTTAGGTGTCACTTTCTCCTAACAACTGACTACTAAATCTACTGAATAACCCGTGAAATTTGTTTTTCCCCCATTCTATGTGTCATCGCCCCAAATACCTAGCTAGCTCTAGTGATCATTCTGTCATGAGGTATATTGTTTTTGCCACTATGGTTTCCACCGGAGCTGCTACTATTTGCAGCAGTAGTTGTTGTCGTATATTTCATTGTTTTCTACCATAGCTTCCGCTTTCGTCCTCCATCTATGCCAATGACCAAGAGTTCTCCAGCCCTCGCTGCTGACTAGTGGTTCCAACCACCACCGACTAGTGGTGCTCTAGATGAATTTTTGTTGTCTTCCTCCATATCTACCTATCTATTGTGGTTGCCAAGCCTACTGCCCTTGGTTCTCTTCTTGGTTGTTGACGCTATCATCGAGACCACTATTGTCGTCGACTGTTGTTGTCGTTGCCCCTGCCACTATTATTGTCGTTGTTATTGCTGCCTCCATTGCTTGTTTGTCACAAGCCCTACTATCATTTTCATTTCTCGCACCCTCTCCTTCTTACTTGCAACTATTGCTTGCATCTAGAAGGTTCTTCTTCTCTTTGTATACTTCCATTTTTTGTTGATTATATTATTTTATAATTGTTTGTTGAGTGCATTGCTTTATAATTGTTTAATTAACTTGATATGAGTTACACATTGATATGGACTTACCTAATTTGATATCAATTGAATGATAAAGTGTAAGTAAAGTTTTAATTTGATAATTGGATAAAACATACTTGTATAGTTGGAATTTATGTATAACTACTTGTATAGTTTGATATATTATTCAATTTGAATGTTGTATGGAAAAATAATCACACCTAAGAATTGTTAGGTTGAATTGATAGAAATTACCTAAATTATCTTAATTTGGATTGATTTTTTTATATTTACCTAAATTTCTAACCATAAATCCTAATTTAGACATATATCTTGGTGTCCTAGAAACTCGTCTGAGATTTACTCATCAGGGGTAAATCTTGGATAGTCCCCATTTTTACACTTTTAGTGACTATTCAGCATATGAGACTTTATCTGGATACAACATGAATGAATCCAAAGCACGCCATATATTAGGAGAACACAAGTTCAATATAATTAAAACATAATGGCAAGATTGTATATCTTGGTCATCGAAGGTTTCTTTTGAAAGTGCATCCTTCCCTAAGGTTGCGTAAAACATTCAATGGATAAATTGAGGAACAAAGTGCCTCTAAACCTATATCAGGGGAGGTTGTTTATGAAAGAGTAAGATTCCATCAATGCATTTAATAAGAAATCACAATGTACTATTTCCAAGCAGAGTGATAAAATTGTATTAAAGAAGAAGCCAATATTCTAGGATATTCCTTATTAGAGATCTTTGGAAGTTAGGTATTGTATCAATGTTGTACATTTTGAAAAAAATGTCTATGATAGCATTTTTAGTACTCTATTAAATGTACCAGGTAATATAAATATGGCATCAAATGCAGAATGAACCTACATGAAATAGATAGAAGGAAAGAATTAACAACAAAAGTTAGAGGTGTTCAAAAAATATATTTATCTCATGTTTGTTACACACTGTTTTGACAGAGAAGAGAACTTTTTGTGAGTTCTTGCTTAATTTTAAGGTACCACAGGATACCTTTCCAATATCTGTAGATGAAGTATCTAAAGTCATAAGATTAAATATCATGATTGTCACACTCTAATGCATGAAATATTACATATAATTATTCAATCTGTATTGTTGAAGAATGTAAGATTTGTAATCACCTAGCTTTGTTTCTTCTTAAACACTATGTAGCAAAGTTATTTATACTAAGAATCTTGATAAGTTGAAAAGAGAAGTGGTTGTTACCCTATGCCATCTTCATATGTATTTTCCTCCTTCATTCTTTGATATCATGGTACATTTTGTTGCCCACTTAAAATGTTGGGTCCGATTTTCTTGGATTGGATGTATTCTTTTGAGCAGTACATGAATTTTTTAAAGGTGATGTTCAAAACTGTTATCGGACATTTATTAGGTGGTTCGAAGATATAGCCTTCTATCAACTATCTCAAATACCAAATAATATTGCTAAAAATATCAAATTTCTCACCTTTAAACCAAAATTGAGTGTTATGCCTTATGAAGGGTTTGACATAAATAGATTTTCATGTTACATAAAATGTTGATGATAAGAGTGTCATACAAAATATACTATAAGAAACTCAGGTATTAATGTCAAAGATTACGACGACCTTGTTATCTTGTCGTGGTTGCTACACTAACAATGACAAGTAATTTTTGTGGTCGCTACTGGTACAGTTTTTAATGACAGATATATTATTCTGACATAAATGATATAAGTTTTCCGTCGTTAAAACGCATCTTTATTTCCATTACCATAATTAAAACATATTCCTACAAATAAAACTATCAATACATAGACACACCTTATTATATTATTATTAAATCAGTAACGGATAAATTCAACCGGTAAAACAAAAAAATTAGGTGGTTAATTTACTAATATGTATGCATATCTCATGTGGTATATTGTAATTGAATGCAATAAATCCAAATCAAATATAACCAGACAATTTTATTTAATGCTAACTAGTAGTACATGTCCTAACCGCTTAGCACACTTGATGATTGATAAATAAAAAATATAAAATTCTTTAACTTATATAATGGTGTAACACCAATAGACTTCCCCTTCCCCTTTTTTAATTAATTATGGATTTCCTAAAAAAACAAGGAATGAAGAAAAGAAAGGAACCCGCTATCTCCTCGTCCCACTCAATCGTCCGTGAGCCCTAGACGACTCCCTCAATTCCCCTGACAGCTAGCCATGAACCAGCGGCTTCCGAAGTCGTAAGGGTAGCACTCCTCGCTGTGGCCTTGAAGAAAGGAGGAGGCGTACTCTTAGCAACCTGGAAGGAAGTCGACAACACTCCTTACGGCTGGAGAGGAAGCAAGCGACGAAAATCTTCTCCTCTGACTCCCTGTGGATGTCTCCTCTTTTGGCACCTAGCAATACTAGTCAGCAATCGTCCACAGTTCCTCAATTGTTCGTTGTTTCGGAAACTCATAGGTATCCCTTCTTTTTAATCATGTTCATCAGTTTGTGTTAGGCTACAAGATTCATTGTCTAGATGAAACAGTCGTAATACGATTTCTCCCAAAACCTAATGCCAGTGTGTTTGTTGGATGAGACAATGACAGTATGAAATACTCCCCATAGTTGTAATCATTTTAACAAAGTTTAAATCTTGACTACGACATTTGTTCGAGTAGTGTTCTATGACAATGTAGTATTTTGTAAGTTTCACATGAGATGAATTATTTCTGAAATTACTATCTATATGTATATATTAGGTAAAGCCTAGAACTGCATAATCTAGAGGATCATGTTTGCTAGTAATCCTATAGTTTCATATTTAATCTAGAAGAATTATTATTATTTTGAATGGTTTTATCAGTTGTACTTATTAGATATTGAGATTCTAATTCTTGATAATGGTGGTACAGGACAATGGCTACAAGAAAGTCAAAAAATGAGAAAGATCTTAGGACTAAATCTAAGTCCAAGAATTATCTCTTGCCACAACAGCTAAGTGTAATTGGTAAGAGATGTGTTCATGGATTGGTACTTAAAAGTAGTATGCAAAATATCAATGGAGGTAATAGAAATGATATGGATGAGTTATAAAATAGTCATTTGCTGGATTTTAATAGTGGATCAATGTCTTTTTCTTCTAAAAAAAAGAACTTGTCTTCCACAAACACTGAATGCTTCTACGTCAAAAAATAATGTTCCATCTCCTCCAATTGAGAGTAATCCACCAGTTGAGAATACTCATTCACCAGTTGAGAGTGTTACTCCATAAATTGAAAGTGATGCTCCACTAGTTCAAAGTGCTCCTCCACCTATTGAAGAAATTCATGCAACTCTTAAAGAATCTCATAATCAACACCAAGGCCATACGACTACTAAAAAAATCTCTTCGCATTCCATCAATGTCATATCAACATGTACGGTAACATTCCTTCAAAATATTTTTTTGAAGGATAAAATAGTATTTTATATAGTGTATTAAAAAATGGCCCAAGCAGTCGCTTAATCGGCCAACACCCCCATCCGCTTAATTTTGCCCTTAAGCACCCGCTTACTTGGTTTGAAGAAAAGTGCCTGCTTTTTCCCTCTTCACCCACTTTTTCCCCACTTATTTGCCCGCTTTTTTCTGCTTTTTGAAAAAAATGTTGTTGTAAGCATGTAATGTTAATTAAATATATAATCCAAATAGTATTGAGTATAATATATGAAGCGTGTATACATTAAATGTTCTATGATATACGTAGTTCTACTTTAGAATGCAAACTTTGTATGTAAGTTGTATATAATAGGGTACTGATGTGATATATCTAAGTAAATATCATATTACTCTATTATACTTCTAATGATTTTACTAGTTTTACTAATTTTCTTGCAGATTTCGTTAATTACTAATTGATACTATTGGTTAGTATTACAGATTTCCTTAGAAATATATTTTTTATATACACATACATGTAATTTGTATATAAATATATAAGATTTTAAGCATCCAGTTTTTCAAAAATTTCCCGCTTAATCGCCCGCCTGCCGCTTAATCGGCTACAAGGTCCCGTCCGCACGCCTCCCGCTTCACGTTGTTTAAAACATTGTTTTTATAGTTATTGATTTGCATTAATGTGAATTATAGACATACACCAATTTTTATGTCTAACCATTTTCCTAATGCATATTGTTATTATGTAGTGCTTTATGTGATATAAACTGAATTTCTAATTGATTTTTTGGACTTAATTTTAGCCAATGTCCTTGAAAAGCTAGTAAGGCGTCGAGGAAGTAACAAATGTAAAAAGCTTTCTAGACTTAAAGAAGGTAACAAGATTGATATCACCTTCTATCAAGGTCATCCTATTGGAAAAAACCATAAGGCATGGAATAGACACTTGGGGAGGATTATTCGTGATTGAAACATTTGCCCATTAAAGGTTCATTCATGGAATGATATCACCCAAAGACAAAAAGATCATATGTGGGTAGAAGTTGTGGTGAGTGCAACTAATTCATTTTAAGTTTACTGAATTTCTTAAATATTCATTAGACATAAATATCTTTAATGCATATTTCACTTGTTTAGGATAAATTTTCCAACACAACATGGATGATTTTAAAAGTCACACAATAAAGAATATAAAAGAGTTATGGGTGAAATGGAGAGCAGCAATGCATCACATGGTTAAAGGGTTCGACATGAAGCAACAACTATTAAAGAAGCCTATGGCAATTGAAGTTGATAGTGATTGGGAATGGCTTGTAAAGGAAGTTTTTCACAGTGAAAAGTTTTTGGTATACTCACGACTGTTCAATTTCATAGTTTTTAGTTACATGAACTTATTCTTGTGAAATTCTTGATCTAATGAATTTTATCAATACAAAATGCAGCCCTTGAGTAAGAGAAACACAAAGAATAGAGAAGGATTGAACAAGAAACTACTTCATCGCACAGGTAGCATGCCTCTTAGAGAAATTTCTTGGCAGAAGGTTGTTTAAATATATGTCTTTTAATCTAATATTCAGATATCCTCTTATGTGTATAGCTTAATTTATGATGATGTTATAGGTAGGAAAAGATGGGAATGCACCTGACTTTGGAACAATATATTTTGAGAGACACAAGAAGGGTGATACACTAACTAATATGGAGGTTTCCCAAGTTCATGCAAGAATTTTAACATACATGATTACTTCACAATTTGTATATTTTCACTATATAAATTACTTTCTCTTATAGGAAAAAAATCTCAACATACAACAAGTTGAGCCATCCCTTCATCATGTAGAGGTTGCAGAAAAAGTATATGGAGAACCACGGACAAAAAAATACATAACTGGTTATGGTGGAGGAGTGAAACCTAGAGATGTTAGAGGACCATATAAAATAAAGAATGCCATGTTGGATGAGTTAAAATCAAAGGAGCAAGCATTGAAAGAGAAGGAGGATGCTTTTAATGCTCAAGAGAAATCCTTGAAAGCAAGTGAAGCTGAAAAGCATGCCACACAAAATCACTTGAGCAAAGTGGAAAATCTATTGGAGATGATTGTCAAGAATCCAAATTTTCAGCAACTTGTGCAGTTTGATGCGGATGACGATGCTTGTGCTAGTTCTCCACCTATATCTGAAGATTGTAGTTTGAACTAGCCATGAGGTTAGCTATGTGAATGAGATCCATTTCTTAAACTATTATGCTTTTTATGCTATGCTTTAACCTTCTTATTCATTTGATTTGTTCTTCATCAATATTGCAGGGTTATGATAGCTTGACAAAAATACAAGGAGAAGATTTTGGGCATAGTTGATGCATATTTTGTTGAAGGTGAAAAATTATCCTCACTCTAACTTTTCCTTTTAATTAACAATTTGTTAAGCCATATTCAAAATGAAAATTATAATCAAATGTCACATATAAAAAAAAATTATTTCACATTTACAGGTGATGTTGCAAGGGATTTGATGACCAGTCAACAAGAGAATGAATCAAGTGGTTTTCTTTGGATATGAAGAAAATTGAAGTTTTATTGTAGATACTCTAACATGATACTGGAGTATAAAAATTTTAATATTATCCAACCAAACACCTTGTAAACATACTTAATTATTTTTTGAGAAGTACCAAAATACATGGGAAATGTGAATTACTAAGAAACAAATGTTGAATAGGATATCTATATTAATTGTAACTATATTTGGGAATGCAATATTTGTTATGGATGCATGAAGTTGAGGAGTTACACATTTATGTGCTCAAAATAAATTTTATTTCTTATCCATATCGAGATAATGGTAATAGAGTTCAAATCTTTCTTCTTATCATGTATTTCAATCATAATAAGTTTCAGTATATGTTACTATATTTTCTTTCTATTTTTAGGTTTATATTGCTGATTTTATTTGGAAACAATTTAGGAAAGGCTCTGATTTAGCAAAGTTTGGCATTGAAATACTACACGGAAAATCTTTTCGATCGTCTAACCATCTCAACACATGTTTTTTTGTTTTTCAACATATCATTCATATGTGGTTTTATAGATTTTCATAGACAATATTCTTATATATCAATTTCTTTTGTAGGTTTTCATATGTTCTACACTCAGTTATGCGACCAAGAAATACAAGATTTTCTTCATATGTTCGTTATTTGCTCTTATAACTACCTTCCTCTCTTTCAGATATTAGTGAATCAAATATGGGAATTGAAAAAGTAAGTACCCTTACTTCTTTTCAATATTAACTATAAATGTTGTTCTATATTTGTTGTTCTTCTTGCATCTTTTTCATCTTTATATGTTTTGATCTAAATTCAGGTTATTCAAGCCGATGAGTTCGAATTACATCACATTGAAAATTTGGAAATCCATAATGTATTATTCACTCGAAAGGCTTCCTTATCCATATCTAACATCGCTTTAAAGGAGTGATACACTTGTGAACGAAATTCTTTCCTTATGCAAAATATGAATATGAGAGCAGTTTTTATATATAAATATACCACACATGCTTTGGATTTGGTCTTCTATTACAAATAGGTAAGTTTTCAATCATGAACCAACTCATATTTTTATATATGTAAATACATAGTTATTTTCAATATATATTCAAATGTTTCTTTGCATTTTCAGGTTTTCTTGTTGATTTTACCTGGAAAATATTACGTGAAGTCTTGTACTGAAACACTTCTCAGAAAACCCTCTCCATCCCCTAAAATTCAAAATGCATGTCGTTTTGCTTTTCAACACACAATATATATGTTGTTTTGGTTTTCGAGTGAGCATATGGAAAATATGCCCCATAGCACATGCGAAAAATGTGTATGTTGCACATACGAAGATATGTGAATGTTGCACATTTGGCTTTATGTGTCTGACGCACATCCGGAGATATGTGCATTTCACGTATTGTGTTTTTGATACATTGAATTTTCTTTTGTAGGTTCTCATTTATCATTCAAATTGATGACAATTGATATTCACATGCTATGTTGCATGTCGTTGTGGGATTGGACAATATATGTCTTTCTTCTTCTATACGTTCTTCACTTCTATGAGCACCTCATTTATTTAGTGCAAGAACAATCAATCATGGGCATTGAAAAAGTAAGTATTGTTCCTTTATACATATTATATATGCAAATGTAAGTACTTTTCATCTATTCATAATATATATATATATACTAGATTTGATAATTTACAACAAACATACAAATTTTGTCGTACAATTCATATTGAGTACTCAGAAGAACAAATAATATATGTTGAACCCACTTGGTTGTACCTATGACTTGTATACACTGTATTATAAGTCACATCTTTAGATTTTTCACAACAAAGCTCACTGAATCATAAGATGTTGGGCCTTATCATTTTGTAAATATGATGCATTGAACTAGGTTTTGAAACATAAATTTGTTTTAGGCTTTATCATTCATACATGTAATAGACATTTGCAATGCATGATTTCACATTTTTCGATCCATAGCAAAAATTTCAAATTGTAGGATCTAGGAAGAACTAACACTTCACGGAGGTGTTGTCGTGTCTATTTTTGACACATTTCCGACATGGACCTGCTTGGACACACGGTGAACATGCATCTAACATGTCCATTTAATAGAAAAGTATTGTTGTCTTTATTTGCTTCTCCTAATGAAAGTAGCATAGTGTTGTCATCCTTATGCCTGCTCTTTTCTGGCATCTCTGCATCTCCATATCCCCTCCTCTTCTCTTTCTCATGCATATTAAGTAGCACTTACATGTAATCTTCTTCCATTTCTTTCCTCTCAACCTCCCAGACACCTTATTCTTCATCTTCTCCATGACCACCAACATATTTCCTTACCTCATCTCAACACATTTTTTTGTTTTTCAACATATCATTCATATGTTGTTTTATAGATTTTCATAGACAATTTTCTAATATATCAAATTTTCTTTTGTAGGTTTTCATATGTTCTACACTGAATTATGCGACCAAGAAATACAAGATTTTCTTCATATGTTTGCTCTTTGCTCTTATAACTACCTTCTTCTCTTAATGCGGGAGTATGCAGATGTGTTTACGAATGATCTACCAGGAATTCCCCCTGAGAGGGAGGTAGATTTCCCTATTGAGATAGCTCCTGGGACTAACCCTATATCTAAGGCACCCTATAGAATGGCCCCTGCAGAGTTGCTTGAGTTGAAAACCCAGTTGCAGGAGTTGTTAGATAAAGGCTTTATCTGACCCAGTACATCGCCATGGGGAGCACCAGTCCTCTTTGTGAAAAACAAGGATGGGTCACTTCAGATGTGTATTGACTATCGGATGATCAACCAAGCAACCATTAAGAATAAGTATCCTTTGCCTAGGATAGATGACCTGTTTGACCAACTCAAATCAGCTCGAGTCTTCTCCAAGATTGATTTGAGGTCAGGATACCACCATGTGAGAGTAAGGAGTGAGGATATACCTAAAATGGCTTTCCAAACCCGCTATGGCCACTATGAGTTTGTGGTCATGCTGTTTGGATTATCCAATACACCTAGTGTCTTCATGAACCTCATGAACAGTGTGTTCCAGCCTTTCCTTGACTCTTTTGTGATTGTGTTCATAGATGACATTTTGGTGTACTCAGATGACCTAGCCCAACACCGTGACCACCTGGGTAGAGTCCTTGATATCCTGAGAAAGCATAAGTTTTTCGGAAAGTTCTCAAAATGTGAGTTTTGGTTAGACCAAGTCATGTTTCTTGGACACATCATCTCAGGAGGAACAATCGCTAGATCTAGCCAAAGTATCGGCAGTTCAAAATTGGTTGACACCAAAGAACCCCTCCAAGATTCGCAGCTTCTTGGGGTTGGCTGGATACTACCGTTGCTTCATCAAGGATTTCTCAAAGACTACTTTTCCGCTGACCATGTTAACCCGTAAGGATGTGAAGTTCGTTTGGTCTGACATATGTGAAGCTCGCTTCTAAGAGTTGAAGGAGAATCTGACCACCGCCCCCGTGTTGACTCTACCTTCTGGGAATGAGGGTTTCATGATATTCACTAATGCTTCCAAGATGGGACTTGGTTGTGTGTTGGAACAGAATCGACATGTGGTTGGATATTCTTCCCGACAACTCAAGACCAATGAGTGAAAAACCACTAGAGGGGGGGTGAATAGGGTTTTATTGATATTTTAAAATAATTCAACTTAAATAGCCACAATTGAGATAATAAGAAGGAGACAAGGTGTTTAGAGTGGTTCCAACCTTAGCAAATAACTAAGGCAGTCAATCCACTACCCGGTTGCTTATCCAATCGGAATTTTGAAAGTATTTAATTTTATTACCTCACAAGGATATTACATAAAATTACAACACTTTCAACACCCTTTGGACAGCCTTCACCTTGAAGTAGTCTCACCAACCTTGAAGCAGCCTTCCTTGAAGTAACTTCAAGCTCCCCCTTGAAGTAGCTTCCCGTTGAGACAGCCTTCTAGAAGTAGTCCAAATATCTCCTTCTCCACCAAGAAGATCAAAGCTCTCTCTCCAATCCACAGCCTCCAACCCTAGGAGTAGCAAGGAGAGTACAAGTAATAATAAAGAACAAGAAGGGAAACAGAAATTACAATTACCACTTGAAGCACAAGGCTTGATTTCCTATATCAAGCGTATTGATCTCCTAACCAATGAGTATGGAAGTGTAGGTTTAGTGGGTAGGACATGCTAGCCTATAGTACACGAATTTTGAGCAAAGGAAATGAGTATCAAGTACTAGAGTTGCTCAATTGCTCAAAACAGATTGCCAATTGCAAGTATGTAAGCTCAAGTATTGCACAAGTGTACTTTGGGTGTCCTATGGTTTGTCCTATTTATTGGAATGGCCTATGCATGCTTAAGGATGTTATATACACCTTCTAGGGGTTCTTAGTACTTAACTAGCCGTTAGGTAATCATTAGTTGATTTAACAATGGCTAATTAATTAATCCTGAAAATTGCAGACAGAGACATTCTCGGTCGAGGAATTGTCGACCGAGAGTCCTAGTCGGTCGAGGACTTGTCGACCGAGGGACTGTCTGGAGCAAGTGTATATAACGTTCTGATCTAACTCCCAACTACCTTGTCTGATGTGTCTAACGGCTACCTAGGTCATTCTCGGTCAAAGAGTTTGTCGACCGAGAGTGTCTCGGTCGAGAATTTTGTCGACCGAGATTAACCTTGTTTCAATGTTTTAAACTAAGTTCTTAGTGTGTGTATGAGTGTGCAGTTGTGACACTATTGTAGGGGATGACCTATCTAAGTGTTGTGATTGACTAGGGAAGATCTAAACACTTCATTTACATGATATCTAAGTACTTGTACATTATATACTTGTACAAGTTTTTACATTTGATTACAATCATGAATTAAAGCAAGTTGAGCATACAGTTCTTCCAAGTAGTTTGTCATCCACCTAATTCCTGCAACACTCAAGTAGCACATTAGATACACAAGAATGAAATGTTTGTCATCATCGAAAGAAAGGGAATATAATAATGTCCAATTTATCCAACAATCTCCCCCTTTTTGAAGATGACAAACCAAAATATAAATCAACTAGTCTTTAAAATGTGATGAGTTTCATACTTGAAATTTACTTGGTGAATTCCTTCTCTTGTTTATGAAATGTGTGCTTATTATTCCCAAAGAGGTATGGAACATAAAATACAATTAGGGAATATAGCAACTTTTAATGTAAAGCCAAGTGATTATGAAACTCATTATTTGAGTTTTTAAGAGATACCATTATTTAAGATTTACATTTATTTCTCCCCCTTTGTCATTTCAAAAAGATATCTGTAAAAAAATAAATGAATGTATAAAAACTCCTCCTTAATTTGGTTTCCACTGAAAAGATAACCATTCAATCTTTTGAAAAGGATGTCCATTTGGAAGCCAAAAAATGACATAAATAAAACTGTTTTAAGAAGCAAAAATATTAAAGAAAACAACTTCTAAGGGAGTGATGAGTAGTTGCTTCCTTATTTTGTTAAATTGGTTTAGTGGAAGTGGTTTTGTGAAAATATCAGACAATTGATCTTCCGTATCAACATGATGAAGGGATACATGATTTTCAGAGATATGATCCCTTAAAAAATGATGACGGATTTCAATATGTTTGGAACAGCTGTGTAAAATTGGATTATGTGCTAAGTTTATAGCGCTTGTATTGTCACAAAAGATAGGCGTGGATGAAAAAGTAAAGCCATAATCGTTTAACACTTGTTGCATATAAAGCACTTGAGCACAACAAGATCCGGCTGCCATATATTCAACTTCAGTTGTAGAGAGGGCAACCGTATTTTATTTCTTGCTAAACCAAGATACTAAGTCTCTTCCTAACAAGAAACAACTACCACTTGTGTTCTTGCGATCAATTCGACAACTAGCATAATCGACATCGGTATAAGCTTTAAAGTCCAAAGATTTTCCTTTAGGATACCATAGACCATAACATGTAGTGCCGGCTAATACCGTAAAATCCGTTTGACGGCTTGAAAATGGGTTTGCATAGGTTGTGATTGAAATCGAGCACAAAGTCCAACTGAAAACATGATGTCCAGTCTAGAAGCGGTTAAGTAGAGAAAACTACCAATCATGGCTCTATATAAGGAATCATCAATAGGTTCCCCATTTTCATCCTTATCAATTTTAGTAGAGGTAGCCATTGGAGTGGTAGCATGTTTGCACTGGTCCATCCCAAAGCATTTTAAAAGTTCATTGGTATACTTTTCTTGGCTTATAAAAATCTCGGCGGGCGTTTGTTTGATTTAAAAACCAAGAAAGAAAGTTAGTTCACCCATGAGGCTCATTTCAAATTCTTGTTGCATAATATCACTAAATTGTTTGCACAACGATTCATTTGAGGCACCAAAGATAATATCATCAACATATATTTGAACAGCTAGTAAATCAGATGCATATGTTTTGAAAAATAAAGTAGAATCTGAATTTCCAATAGAAAAATCGTTACCAAATAGATAGTTCTTGAGCCTTTCATACCAATTTCTAGGTGTTTGTTTTAAACCATACAGTGCTTTCTTAAGTTTGTATACATAGTCACCTTTTTCCGGTGTTTCAAAACCAGGTGGTTGGGCAACATATACTTCTTCTTGGATTATTCCATTAAGAAATGTACCATTTGGAAAAGTTTGATGTTTTTGTGTGCAGCTATAGCTAGTAGCATTCTAATGGCTTCAAGTCTTGCTACTGGTGCATAGGTTTCATCAAAGTCTATTCCTTCTTGTTGATTATATCCTTGTGCTACTAATCTGGCTTTATTTCTTACTACTTCCCCTGCTTCGTTTAACTTGTTCCTAAAAACCCATTTAGTTCCAATAATGGTTTTATCTTGTGGTTTAGGAACTAAATCCCATACATAATTTTTAGTGAATTGGTTTAATTCTTCTTGCATTGCCATTATCCAATAGTCATCTTTTAGAGCTTCAGTCACCTGCTTAGGTTCAATTATAGAAACAAATGTCATATTTGCAATATCTCTAAAAGATGAACGGGTTTTGACTCTATCATTAGGATTTCCAATGATCAGTTCTTGAGGATGATCCTTAATGAGTCTGGGAATAGGTTGTTGTGTCTCAAATTGGTGATCATTAGTAGTATTTTTGTTACTATCATTTGGTATGGATAAATTTTCTAATTGATGAGTGAGATCAACTATTTCAAGATTTTCCGATTGTAGCTCTTCATGAAAAGTAATGTGAATGGATTCCTCAACTTTTCTAGAAATAGTGTTGTAAACTGTAAATGCTTTGCTAGAGGTGGAATATCCCAAGAAAAAGGATTTTTGTGATTTAGAGTCAAACTTGTCTCTATCATCTTTTGTGTTCAAGATATAGCATGTTGATCCGAAAGTATGAAAATAGTCAACCTTGGGTTTCTTAGTATATATGATTTCATATGGTGTTTTCTTCAAGTAAGAGTGAACGGTTACTCTATTTAACACATAGCAAGTTGTGTTTACCGCTTCAGCCCAAAATGTTTTAGGTGTATTATGTTCAAGCATCATAGTCCTAGCCATTTCTTGTAGTGATCTATTTTTCCTTTCAACTTGTTGTGGAGTGCGTGGAGCAGAAAAATTGTGAGTGTCGCCTTGAGATGTGCAAAATTCTTCAAATAAATGGTTCTCAAATTCTCCACCATGATCACTCCTAATTGTACATATTTTGTTTTGTAGTAGATTTTCAATCTTGGAACAAAATTTTATAAAAACTTGAATAGTATCATCTTTGTTTGCAAGAAAGTGTACCCATGTATATCTACTATAGTCATCAACAATAACAAAACAATATATTTTCCCGCCAATAGATTGTGTTTGCATAGGTCCGAATAAATCCATATGAGTGAGTTCTTGTGATCTACAGGTGCTAAGTACATTTTTGGGTATAAAAGAGGTTTTAGTTTGTTTACCCAAAGTACATGGTTCACAATTTTCAGATTGATCAAAAGATAATTTAGGCAAACCTCGAACAAGATCATATTTAACTAGCTTTTTGATAACATGTGAACTAGCATGACCTAATTTTCTATGCCATAGTTGTAAAGAATTTTCATTTGCAAGTAAGCATTTTCCAACTATAGATTGCATAGAGTTAGTTCTAAGAATATAAATATGTCCAACTCTTTTTCCTTCATATACAACATTTGTAGTATTTTCTATTAGTAACTTGCAGCAATTTTTGTTGAATAAAACATCATATCGACTATCACATAGTTGACTAACACTTATTAAATTATGGTGCAAACCATCAACAAGTAAAACATTCTTTATTTCAAGGTTTGTACCAATATTACCTATTCCAACAATTTTACCTTTACCATTGTCTCTAAAAGTGATTGTTCCACTTTTCTTTTCCTCAAAGGTTTGAAATTCTTCCTTGTTTCAGGTCATGTGTTTGGAACATCCACTGTCGACCACCCAATCCTCTTAAGAATTGTCATTATCATCTTCTTTTGCCATGAGACACTCCACATTCTCTCCATCACTTTCACTATCACTTGACTCATCCCACGCATCTTTGTAAGCTTTTTCTCCCTTCTTGGATGAGCTTTTCTTTCCTTTCTTTGCTTTAGGACATTCATTTTTTAGATGTCCTTTCTTTCCACATTCAAAACACCTAGGAGGGGAAGAAGAAGAACCAACAATTTTGTTAGATCTAAATCTTCTATATTTCTTACCACTAACGATTAGAGCTTTTTCTCCTTCTCCATCACTTGTTTCATCACTTTCTTGTGTGATGATCTTTGAAGCTTTGAGAGCTATATCTTTCTTTCTTCCTTGTTGAAGTTAACTCTCTCATCGTTCCTCTTCCTCTAAGGTTGCCTCATGCGCTTCTAAGTTGCCAATGAGTTGCTCCATCCTCAGTCGGGTGAGATCATTTGCTTCTTCAATAGCAGTCACCTTGGGCTTGTACTTGGGAGGGAGAGATCTAAGGATCTTTGACACTTGATCTTATTCAGCGATTACTTTGCCTATAGCATTCCAACCATTTACAATAGAAGAAAATTTTGCATACATTTCACTGATAGACTCATTTTGATCCATACGAAACTGTTCAAATTTTTGCTTAAGCATTCCGATTTGAGAATTCTTTACTTGAACAGTTCCTTCATATGTTATAGAAAGTATATGCCATATCTCAGATGCCGTTTCACAATTTGATATTTTATTAAACTCACCAACAGAAATTGAACAATAGAGTATACTTACAGCTTTTGCATTCATTTGAGCTGATTTTACCGTATTAACATCCCAATTTGCATACTCCGTTTGAGGAAATTCATATGGAGTTGATACCATCCTCCATAAATCCCAGCTGATTCTTTGGAAATAGAATTGCATCCTCCTCTTCCAGTAAGTGTATTTAGTCCCATCAAAAGGTGGAGGTCTTGCCACGAGTGTTCCTTCCAAGTTGAGGTTGTTGAGTACCCCGTCACCCATTCTTCAAGACTTTGTTAGAGTTCCTTGAAGCCATGCTCTAATACAAATTGAAAAACCACTAGAGGCGGGGTGAATAGGGTTTTATAGATATTTTAAAATAATTCAACTTAAACATCCACAATTGAGATAATAAGAAGGAGACAAGGTGTTTAGAGTGGTTCCAACCTTAGCAAATACTAAGGCAGTCAATCCACTACCAGGTTGCTTACCCAACCGGGATTTTGAAAGTATTTAATTTTATTACCTCACAAGGATATTACATAAAATTACAACACTTTCAACACCCTTTGGACAGCCTTCACCTTGAAGTAGTCTCACCAACCTTGAAGCAGTCTTCCTTGAAGTAACTTCAAGCTCCCCCTTGAAGTAGCCTTCCTCTTGAAGTAGCTTCCCATTGAGACAACCTTCTAGAAGTAGTCCACATATCTCCTTCTCCACCAAGAAGATCAAAGCTCTCTCTCCAATCCGCAGCCTCCAACCCTAGGAGTAGCAAGGAGAGTACAAGTAATAATAAAGAACAAGAAGGGAAACAGAAATTACAATTACCACTTGAAGCACAAGGCTTGATTTCCTATATCAAGCGTATTGATCTCCTAACCAATGAGTATGGAAGTGTAGGTTTAGTGGGTAGGAGATGCTAGCCTATAGGACACGAATTTTGAGCAAAGGAAATGAGTAGCAAGTACTCGAGTTGCTCAATTGTTCAAAATAGATTGCCAATTGCAAGTATGTAAGCTCAAGTATTGCACAAGTGTACTTTGGGTGACCTATGGCTTGTCCTATTTATAGGAATGGCCTATGGATTCTTAAGGACGTTCTAGAAACCTTCTAGGGGTTCTTAGTTCTTAACTAGCCGTTAGGTAACCATTAGTTTCTTTAACAATGACTAGTTAATTAATCCTGAAAATTGCAGACAGAGACATTCTCGGTCGAGGAATTCTCGACTCAGAGTCCTAGTCAGTCGAGGACTTGTCGACCGAGGGACTGTCTAGAGAAAGTGTATATAACGTTTGGATCCAAATCCCAACTACCTTGTCTGCTGCGTCTAACGGCTACCTGGGTCATTCTTGGTCGAAGAGTTTGTCGATCGAGAGTGTCTCGGTCGAGAATTTTGTCGATCGAGATTAACCTTGTTACAATGTTTTAAACTAAGTACTTAGTGTGTGTATGAGTGTGCAGTTGTGACACTATTGTAGGGGATGACCTATCTAAGTGTTGTGATTGACTAGGGAAGATCTAAATGCTTGATTTACATGATATCTAAGTACTTGTACATTATATACTTGTACAAGTTTTTACATTTGATTACAATCATGAATTAAAGCATGTTGAGCATACAGATCTTGCAAGTAGTTTATCATCCACCTAATTCCTACAACACTCAAGTAGCACATTAGATCCAAAAGAATGAATTTTTTGTCATCATCGAAACAAAGGGATTATAATAATGTCCAATTTAGCCAACAATGAGGTGAATTATCCGACACATGACCTAGACTAGCAGCTATTATCTGTGCTTTGAAGATATGGCGGCATTACCTGTACGGTGCTACCTTTGAGATTTTCACTGACCATAAGAGCTTAAAATACTTTCTGATACAGAGAGACCTGAACCTATGACAACGACAATGGATGGAGTATATGAAGGATTACGACTTCACCATTGCCTATCATCCTAGTAAGGCGAATGTCGTAGAAGATGCTTTGAGTCAGAAATAGCTTAAGTGTGCAGCTATTTTGTCCAGTTAATGGAACAGTTTGGAGGAGCTGGTGGACTGGACTTCACAACCGCTAGAAGATCGAATTCGTTTGGCTAATGTCCAGATTCAATCTAAGTTGTTAGGTGAGATCATAGCAGCACAATTGACCAGTGAAGAGCTAGACAGGATGAAAGGTTTAATGGTGAAGCCACAAACTCGTCTATCTATGAGAGTAGACAGAGGAATCAGGTTCGTCGATAAAGGACCGTATCTTGCAAGAATATCATGGATCCAAATACACAGTGCACCCAGGAACTACTAAGATGTTCAAGGACTTGCAGAGGTTTCTCTGGCGGCCAGGAATGAAGAAAGACATTGTGGCATGTGTGGCCAGCTGTCTTACGTACTAGATGGTGAAGGTTGAACACCAACGACCCGGTGGGCTTTTATAGTCGATAGAGATTCCAGAGTGGAAATGGGAGTAGATCACCATGGATTTCATGGTGGGTCTACCCCGAACCAATAAAGGTCATGATGCAATATGGGTCGTGGTAGATCATCTTACCAAGTCAGCACACTTCTTTGCCTTAAAGATCATAGCTAAAGTGTCAGACCTAGCTGAGTTGTATATCAGAGAGATAGTGTGTTTGCATGGTGTACCTGGATCGATCATCTCGGATAGATATCCAAAGTTTACTTCCAAGATGTAGAAGCAAGTTCAAGAAGAATTGGGAACCAGGTTGAAGTTTAGTATAGCTTATCACCCCCAGACGGATGGTTAGTTAGAAAGGACAATCCATACATTAGAAGATATGTTGAGAGCTTGTGTGCTCGATTGGGGTGGCTCATGGGAGCAGTACTTACCTTTAGCTGAGTTTGCCTACAACAATAGATACCAAGCTAGTATCGGGAGGCCTCTGTATGATGCTTTGTACGGGAGATCGTGTCGGTCCCCACTTCACTAGGATTATGTGGGTGAGAGGACACTGTTGAGGTCAGAACTCCAAGTGTATGCTGATAAAGTTTATTTGTTCAAGAAAAGGCTGAAGAGAGCCCAGGATCGACAGAAGTCGTATGATGATGCAAAGCAGACTGATGTGCATTTCACTGTGGGAGAGCATGTGTTTTTGAAAATCCGACCACTCCGAGTTATAGCTAAGAACATAGGAAAGTTGAGTCCCTGATACGTGGGTCCATTTGAGGTGTTAGAATGGATTGGTGAAGTTGCATATCATTTGGTGTTACCCCCTTAGTATAGAATGATAGATGATGTGTTTCACATGTCCAACCTGAAGTGATATGTGCAAGATCTAAGGCACATGATGAGCATTGAACCTATTGAGCTTCAAGGGAAGTTGACTTGTCCTGAGACACCTTTACGGATTCTAGATACCAAGGTGAAAGAGCTCAGCTGTAAGAAAATAGAGATGGTAAAGGTTCTTTGGAGGAACCATGGAGAGGATGAGGCTACATGGGAGCTGAAGGCAAACATGGAGAAAGCATACCCTGAATTATTTGTTTGATTGCTTGAATTTTGAGGGCAAAATTCCTATAAGGAGGGGAGGATGTTATAACCTCAATTTCTTAAGAATGTAGTAAAAGATGTAATTCTCTTTTAAAGAATAAATGAAATCTATTTCTTTGATTTGTGATGGATTTCGTGTGAAATGGCCTTGATTGATTGATAATGGGCCTTGTTGGCCATTGAGCCCAATTAAAAAGAAAAGAGAAATAAAAAGGAAAAGGATTTGATTAAATAAAAGGAGAATAAGTGAAATAGAAATAGATAAGAGAACAAAGGCAAGTAAATATTTTCCAATATGGGGATTCATAACTTTAGGTTTTCTTGAGGTCCAAGGGACCCAAAATAACAAAATAATATCAAAGGGAAAAGAAATACCAATTAATTTTGGATTAATTAAAGGATAACTTAGGAGGGAAGGAAACCTTCTCATCCATTGTAATTTGTTTCCCAAATTTCGTACATATCTAGATAATGTGAAGACAAACGTTCCCTTAAAATTTGAGATAAAAAGGAATTATGGTTTGGGAGATATCAATTTCTCAAGTTATCTCCAAATTAAGGCATTAATTTGGCAAATAGAAAAAAGGCATTTCCTTTTGTTTGATCACGTGCAACGAAGGTCGTTGGATCTTGATCCAACGCCTGGCTCTCATCGTCTAAGTCCCATTAGGATTGGTACTTATGAGTTACAGAGGGACTTTCCCTCTCGGTTTTCTCGCGAACCAGGGAGTGTGCAAAGTCGTAGTTGCTTCCTTTGGACTCCGGAGAGGAAACCGCAGAGGTTCATCCCTATTTTGTCTAGGTTTGGCCGCCAATTGGGAAAGTTCCAAATTCTCACAACTCTACCTATGACCCTATATATAGGGGTGGGTGAAGGGGGATATCAGCACTCCTTTTTGCTAGCCCAAATGCTGCGGCAGAACACAAGGATTGTTCCCCTGCTTTCAATTTCCGCTTTCACCTTGACCTGCACCCTTGTCACCACCGCAAACCTCTCTGGAGTCCGGCGACTAGGAGAGGGTCACGGCATGATCACAGCCAGTAATTGAAGCCCTATACAACTTCAAAGGAGGAAGGTGAAGCTTTTTGGCCCATTGGTGTGCTCACAGACGAACAGAATCAAGGAGTCAACGCTCGAGTTGACCACATGCTTGTTGCACCTCGGCGCGAGGAAGAAGAAGACCTTGCGGTCTTTTACCAAGTTGCCTCTATGTGCCTTCTTTACAGGTAAGGGCATTTCCATCCTTCGACTCCTTTTAATCGCAAAGAAACGGCACGCACATCCAAGGCTATTGGATCCTCAGTGGACCCGCGGACCACGGATCTAACGATCCTGGTTTTTCTGAAAATTGTTAATAAATCAATAGAAAGGGTTTTTTTACAAAAATCATATCTTGAGCTAGAAACCTCAGATGAGGAAAGTTTGTGCATTAAAATTGATCAGAAAAATATGAGGAGTAATTTAAATGCTTTGAAATCCAAATTCTGCCTCTTTTAAAAAAATTGTAGTATTTTGATGAAAAAGGTATTAATTTGTGGTTAGAAACCCTAATTGTTAATCAAGGATAGATTTAATATTGCAATTAGGTTAATTTAAGCATGGTTAACTTGTTTAATGATAAAGTTATATTTTAGCCTATTTTAGTGATGAAATTGCAAGGTTTAGGGTTTTAAACCTAATATGATGATTAATATACTTAGAAACCCTAAATAAGAGAAAAAGAGAAGAAAAGTCTTTATAATCTGAAATTAGGGTTTCATATTGCTAAAAGATGATCATAGGATCTTTTGTGAAATAAATATGAAATAATTAGGTTTTGTAAGTGATTTTATAAAATTGGGGTTCAAAGTAATAAAAATGAAGTGGAACCCTAATTATGCTCAAAATCCTAAAAGGGGGCTAATAACCCTAGGAAACAACTAGGATTAATAGATCATGATGACAGGATTAATGATAGAAAAATTGGATGCCTTTTTCAGGATCAACTTGTGTATACTTGTTTGATTTCTTGCTTGGTTGAGTTATTTTTTCATTCAAGTCAACTTGACATGTATGTGGTTAATTACGATTAATCACATTAGTCTTCCCGAAGGTTTCCCGGATGGTTAATCACATTGAATGGAACTAAATAGTTTGGATGTTCATACTGCAATTATAAAGTCACTATGGTTATCACAATTACAAATACATCTGTATTCTCGCACCTACATGCCACCCTGATGGATGATGCCATAAAGGTCAGGCCCAGGAGGGTAGACCAATGGGCACCATGAGAGGTGACCCCAGACACCAAGATCGGGAATGAGAAGGTGGTCTATGTTGAATGACTATGGGGCACCATGAGAGGTGACCCCCAGGCACCAAGCTCGGGATTGAGAAGGTGGCCTTAAGTCAATGGCAAAAGAGAAACCCTAGAGGGGTATTCCGGGGTTAGGGAAAAGCGGTGGAGAATGACACATTGCAAATGTAAATTGGTTTGCTAAATTACCCTGATTGTGGCAATTAAATTGTTAGCCTTATTTGTGAGCTTTTGGTTGTCCCCACATAGCAGCATATTCCCGTATGCTGATCGCGTTTTTGTTTGTCGGTGTTTTAGGTACAACCCTGAAATGAACAAACAATAAAGTGACATATTGTGAAAATAAGAAATAAAGTGCAAGGATGATTAGATAGAGTAGATTCAAGCTGTGGATAGATAGATTTCCAAAGTTTTTAAAAGGTATGCAAAGTTTATTTTAATACCAGATTTTAGTTTAGATAGTAGAATTTCATAATTATCATTGATTATTTGTCGCACCTTTGATCTGGTTTATTGGGATAACGGCTCTGACCTCTTGGTCTCCCTTAAGTGAGGGTTACCGGGAGGCGGGGTCGTTACAATTGGTATCAGAGCATAGGTTCCTCACTTAATCTTTCATAGTTATTAAATTTTACAATTCCATAGAACCGAGGGAGTTATTAGAGGATTTTCTGAAAGACTGAGGTGTTTAGAAAAGGATCACTTCCGGGGGATGGCAATATTTTCCTCCACACCGCTAGTCGGAATACGAGGACTCCCAGATTGTGTGACTGCCTGGCCAATGTCTTAGGATTTGACTCGAAATAAGATACCTTTAGGACTCTATCATCTTGATTCATCCCTTCTCAACTCAAATTCTATTAAGGTTTTTAAGGATTAGGATTTTCTCTCTCTTCCTCACCCTCTTGAGGTATGGGTAAGGTTGATAAGGTTTAAGGAATCCTCCACCAAAGTAATAAAAGATACATAATTAAGATGTTATCGACATAAGTATAATTAGTTAAATAATAAACTAAAGGTCTGTTTGTGTGCTTATGTAGATGGCTCGTACAAAGACGGTGGCTATCCCGATTGCCACCAACAGTGGTGGGCCTCCCCACAAAGAGAATGGGTCTTCTGAGAAAAGAAAGTGAAACCATGGTGGTGAAACCTCAAAGAAGAGAAAGAGACCTGAAGGAACTGCTCATGAGGCCCCCAACCCTGACCCAATACCCTTCAACAACCTTGAGCAAGAGGAAGGACCAAGATATGAGGAACAATATGAGTATGAGGAAGTCACCCAGATGGAGGAGGACTAGTTTGGTGGTCCGAAACTGACCATGGTAGTTCACACTACGGAATGGATGGAGTAGCAGAAATGGTTGAATGAGGCTATCCATGCCTTAGCCCTCAGGGACATAGCTAGAGATGAGAATGGTGAGCCACTTCCTGTTCGTCCTCGACTGGGAGCCACCATCTTAGACTTCGTCAAGCTGAATATCGAGAAGTTCTGGGGAGAATATAAGTCTGAGGTGGTCAACAAGGCCGAAGCTTTGCTGCTTGCAGTCGAGAATGGATTATGTATTCTTGAAGTGCAGCCCAACAAGAAGATTCTATTTGCTACTCACCTTTTGGAAGGTGAAGCCAAGATATAGTGGGAGAACCATATCATGGGAAGAGACCTAAGCGAAGAACCGATGGTGTGGACCGATTTCAAGACCATCTTCACCGCCAGATTTATCCCCGTCTCAGCCAAGAAGGAGAAGGAAAGAGAGTTCACTAACATGGCACAAGGAAGCTCGTCAATTGCACACTTTGGTCGCAAGTTCCGCATCCTGGAATGCTTCGGACACATGATGGATGAAGAAAGAAGGGTGGACCACTTCATAGAGCATCTGCACCCTACCATCAACCCACATGTGATGTCTAGTGAGCCAAAGACCTTCTCTGAAGCCTACAACACCGACTTAGACATGGAAAGGATGGTGATGCCTGCACAGAATCCCTCCAAAGGATACCTGGGTTTCACTGAAGCAGCTCAAGGGCAGAGGAATGAACACAAGAAGGGAAAAGGACGCAACCACAACAAAAGCAAGCATGGGCACAAAGGCAAGCCCCGTGGTCGTCTCCAGCAGTGTCGCACCTGTGGACGGACACATCCTGGAAAGTGTCATTTTGAGAAGAAGGTGTGTTTCAGATGTCAGCAAGAGGGACACTTCATCGCCAATTGCCCTCATCCCAACCCAAGAGGACCTTTGGGGTCATAGCCTATTGCAGCACAACCAGTCACTATAGCACCTCCAGCCAGAGCACCCCTAGCTGGAGAAAGGAGACAAGCTAGAGTGTTCGTCATCGACAATGAAGAAGCTCAGACGAAAGCTAATAGGTTGATCGAGGGTAATAACCCTTAGATGTTTTTCCTTTTAGTTTAGTAGACCATGTAATAGCCTTCTAATGTGGTATAAACTATGTAGGCTTGCAGGAAGTCATGGGACAAAATGTAAAAGCACTTTTTGATTCTGGTTCTACTAATACTTTTATTTCAAGAAATATGGCAACTATGCTTGGTTTGGATATCAAGGATTTGGGTTATGTTCTGGAAGTCACAACCTCGAGTGGTCGTATTTATACCTCTCTTTTGAAAACCCCTATTTTACCAGTTAAGTATTTGAACCATGAGCTTCCCACTGACTTCATCCTTCTCGATATGAATGATTTTGATGTAATCATCGGTATGGATTGGCTTTCCACCTACAGATCCCAGATTGTCTATAGAGAGAAGAAAATTCTTATTAGGAAGACCGGCCATCCACACTTCACCATTCGAGGAAGGGAGGGATGCAACAACCAGCATTTATGTGTCCGCTTTGAAAGCAGAACGAATGCTATCCAAGGGTTTTCGAGCCTACCTAGCCATAGTTACCGTACCTAAAGTTAAGGGGCGATCCTTAGAGGAGATAGAGGTGGTCCGGGAGTATGTGGATGTGTTTCCGGAAGATCTACTAAGAATTCCCCCTGAGAGGGAGGTAGATTTCTCTATTGAGCTAGCTCCAGGGACTAACCCTATATCTAAAGCACCCTATAGAATGGCCCCTGCAGAGTTTCTTGAGTTGAAAACCCAGTTGCAGGAGTTGTTATATAAAGGCTTTATCCGACCCAGTACATCGCCATGGGGAGCACTAGTCCTCTTTGTGAAAAAGAAGAATGGGTCGCTTCGGATGTGTATTGACAATTGGATGATCAACCAAGCAACCATTAAGAATAAGTATCCTTTGCCTAGGATAGATGACATGTTTGACCAACTCAAATCAGCTCGAGTCTTCTCCAAGATCGATTTGAGGTCAGGATATCACCAGGTGAGAGTAAGGAGTGAGGATATACCCAAAACGGCTTTCTGAACCCACTATGGCCACTATGAGTTTGTGGCCATGCCGTTTGGAATATCCAATGCACCTAGTGTCTTCATGAACCTCATGAACAGTGTATTCCAGCCTTTCCTTGACTCTTTTGTGATTGTGTTAATAGATGACATTTTGGTGTACTCGGATGACCTAGCCCAACACCGTGACCACCTGGGTAGAGTCCTTGATATCCTGAGAAAGCATAAGTTTTTCGGAAAGTTCTCGAAATGTGAGTTTTGGTTAGAATGAGCATTTTCTTCGACACATCATCTCAAGAGGAACAATCGTTTTAGATCCAGCCAAAGTATCGGCAGTTCGAGACTGGCAGGCACCAAAGAACCCCTCCTAGATTCACAGCTTCTTGGGGTTGGCCGGATACTACTGTCGCTTCATCAAGGATTTCTCAAAGACTGCTTTGCCACTGACCATGTTAACTCAGAAGGATGTGAAGTTCGTGTGGTTTGACATATGTGAAGCTCACTTCCAAGAGTTGAAGGAGAAGTTGACCACCGCCCCCGTGTTGACTCTACCTTCTGGTAATGAGTGTTTCATGATATTCACTTATGCTTCCAAGATGGGACTTGGTTGTGTGTTGGAATAGAATCAACATGTGGTTGCATATGCTTCCCGACAACTCAAGCCCAATGAGGTGAATTATTCGACACATGACCCAGAGCTAGCTGCTATTATCCATGCTTTGAAGATATGGTGGCATTACCTGTACGGTGCTACCTTCGAGATTTTCACCGACCATAAGCACTTAAAATACCTACTGACACAGAGAGACTTGAACCTACGACAGCGACGATGGGTGGAGTATATGAAGGATTACGACTTCACCATCGCCTATCATCCTGGTAAGGCGAATGTCGTAGTAGATGCTTTGAGTCAGAAACATCTTAAGTGTGCAGCTATTTTGTCCAGTCAGTGGAAGAGTTTGGAGGATCTGGTGGAGTAGACTCCATAACCGCTAAAGATCGAGTTCATTTGGCTAATATCCAGATTCAATCTGAGTTGTTGGGTGAGATCATAGCAGCATAGTTGACCAGTGAAGAGCTAGACAAGATGAAAGGTTTAATGGTGAAGCCACATACTCGTTCATCTGTGGGAGTAGACGGAGGAATCAGGTTTGAGAATCGTATATGGGTTCCAGAAGATTCATTGATAAAGGAACATATCTTGCAAGAAGCCCATGGATCCAAATACACAGTGCACCCACAAACTACTAAGATGTTCAAGGACTTGCATAGGTTTTTGTAGTGGCCAAGAATGAAGAAAGACATTGCGACATGTGTCACCAGCTATCTTACGTGCTAGATGGTGAAGGTTGAACACCAATGACCCGGTGGGCTTTTACAGTCGATAGAGATTCCAGGGTGGAAATGGGAGCAGATCACCATGGATTTCGTGGTGGGTCTACCCCAGACCAATAAAGGTCATGATGTGATATGGGTCGTGGTAGATCGTCTTACCAAGTCAGCACACTTCCTTGCCTTAAAGACCACTGCTAAATTGTTAGACCTAGTTGAGTTGTATATTAGAGAGATAGTGTGTTTGCATAGTGTACCTAGATCGATCATCTCGGATAGAGATCCAAAGTTTACTTCCAAGCTGTGGAAGCAAGTGCAAGAAGAACTGGGTACCAGGTTGAAGTTTAGTACAACTTATCACCCCCAGATGGATGGTCAGTTAGAAAGCACAATACAGACGTTAGGAGATATGTTGAGAGCTTGTGTGCTTGATTGGGGTGGCTCATGGGAGCAGTATTTACCTTTAGGTAAGTTTGCCTACAACAATAGCTACCAAGCCAGTATCGGGATGCCTCCATATGAAGCTTTGTATGGGAGACCGTGTCGGTCCCCACTTCACTGGGATGATGTGGGTGAGAGGACCTTGTTGAGGTCAGATGAACTCCAAGTGTATGCTGATAAAGTTGCTTTGATCAAGAAAAGGCTGAAGAGGGCCCAAGATCGACAGAAGTTGTATGCTGATGCAAAGAGGATTGATGTGCATTTCACTATGGGAGAGCATGTGTTTTTGAAAATCCGACCGCTCTGAGATATAGCTAAGAATAGAGGAAAGTTGAGTCCCCGATATGTGGGTCCGTTTGAGGTGTTAGAATAGATTTATGAAGATGCATATCATTTTCTATTACCCCCTCAGTATATCTTGATGCATGATGTGTTTCACATGTCCAACCTAAAGCGATATGTGCAAGATCCGAGCCATGTGCTGAGCATTGAACCTATTGAGCTTCAAGGGAAGTTGACTTATCCTGATACACCTTTTTGGATTCTAGATACCAAGGTGAAAGAGCTCAGCTGCAAGAAAATCGAGATGATAAAGGTTCTTTGGAGGAACCATGGAGAGGATGAGGCCACATGGGAGCTGAAGGCAGACATGGAGAAAGCATACCCTGAATTGTTTGTTTGATTGCTTGAATTTTGAGGGCAAAATTCCTATAAGGAGGGGAAGATGTTATAACTTCAATTTCTTAAGAATGTAGTAAAAGATGTAATTCTCTTTTAAAGAATAAATGAAATCTATTTCTTTGATTTTTGATGGATTTCATGTGAAATGGCCTTGATTGATTGATAATGGCCCTTGTTGGCCATTGAGTCCAATTAAAAAGAAAAGAGAAATAAAAAGGAAAAGGATTTGATTAAATAAAAGGAGAATAAGTGAAATAGAAATAGATAAGAGAATAAAGGCAAGTAAATATTTTCCAATATGGGGATTCGTGCCTTTAGGTTTTCTTGAGGTCCAAGGGACCCAAAATAACAAAATAATAGCAAAGGGAAAAGAAATACCAATTAATTTTGGATTAATTAAAGGATAACTTAGGAGGGAAGGAAACCTTCTCATCCATTGTAATTTGTTTCCCAAATTTCATACATAGCTAGATAATGTGAATACAAATGTTCCATTAAAATTTGAGACAAAAAGGAATTATGGTTTGGGAGATATCAATTTCTCAAGTTATCTCCAAATTAAGGCATTAATTTGGCAAATAGAAAAAAGGTATTTCCTTTTGTTTGATCGCGTGCAACGAAGGCCGTTAGATTTTGATCCAATGGTTGGCACTCATCATCTAAGTCCCACTGGAACTGGGACTTGTGCATTACATAGGGGCTTTCCCTCTCGGATTTCTCATGAACCAGGGTGTGTGCAAAGTCGTAGTTGCTTCCTTTGGACTCAAGAGAGGAAACCGCAGAGGTTCATCCCTATTTTGTCTAGGTTTGGCCGCCAATTGGGAAAGTTCCCAATTATCACAACTCTACCTCCGACCCTATATATAGGGGCAGGTGAAGGCGGATATCAGCACTCCTTTTTGCTAGCCCAAACGTTGCGGCAGAACACAAGGATTGTTCTTGTGCTTTCAATTTCCGCTTTCACCTTGACCTGCACCCTCGTCACCATCGTGAACCTCGTCGGAGTCCGGCGACTAGGAGAGGTTCATGGCGTGATCGCAGCCTGTAATTGAAGCCCTAGCCAACTTTGACGGTGGAAGGCAAAGCTTCCTGGCCCATTGGCGTGCTCGCAGACGAATGGAATCAAGGAATCAACGCTCGAGTTGACTACATGCTTGTTGCAACTCGGCGCGAGGAAGAAGAAGACCTCACGGTCTTTTACCAAGTTGCCCCTCTGCGCCTTCTTTACAGGTAAGGGTGTTTCCATCCTTCGGCTCCTTTTAATCGCAAAGAAACAGCACGCGCATCCAAGGCCGTTGGATCATCAGTGGACCCACATACCACAGATCTAATAATCCTTGTTTTTTTGAAAATTGCTAATAAATCAATAGAAAGGGTTTTTCTTACAAAAATCATATCTTGAGCTAGAAACCTCAAATGAGGAAAGTTTGTACATGAAAATTGATCAAAAAAAGGAGTAAATTAAAAACGGTTTGAAAGCCTAAATATGTCTCTTTTAACAAAAGTGTAGTATTTTGATGGAGAAGGTATTAATTTGTGGTTAGAAATCCTAATTGTTAATCAAGGATAGATTTAATATTGCAATTAGGTTAATTTAAGCATGGTTAACTTTTTTAATGATAAAGTTAGATTTTAACTTGTTTTAATGATGAAATTACAAGGTTTAGGGTTTTAAACCTAATATGATGATTAATATACTTAGAAACCCTAAATAAGATAAAAAGAGAAGAAAAGTCTTTATAATCTGAAATTAGGGTTTCATATTGCTAAAAGATGATCTTAGGATCTTTTTTGAAATAAAGATGAAATAATTAGGGTTTGTAAGTGATTTTATAAAATTGGGGTTTAAAGCAATAAAAATGAAGTGGAACCCTAATTATGCTCAAAACCCTAAAAAGGGGCTAATAACCCTAGGAAACAACTAGGAATAATATATCATGATGACATGACTAATGATAGAAAAATTGGATTCCTTTTTCAGGATCAACTTGTGTATACTTGCTTGATTTGTTGCTTGGTTGAGTTATTTTTGCATTCAAGTCAACTTGACATGTATGTGGTTAATTACGATTAATCACATTAGTCTTCCTGAAGGTTTCCCGGATGGTTAATCGCATTGAATGGAACTAAATAGTTTGGATGTTCATACTGCAATTATAAAGTCACTATGGTTATCACAATTACAAATACATGTGTATTCTCGCACTTACATGCCACCCTGATGGATGATGCCATAAAGGTCAGGCCCAGGAGGGTAGACCGATGGGCACCATGAGAGGTGACCCCAGACACCAAGCTCGAGAATGAGAAGGTGGTCTATGTTGAATGACTATGGGGCACCATGAGAGGCGACCCCCAGGCACCAAGCTTGGGATTGATAAGGTGGCATGAAGTCAATGGTAAAAGACAAAACCCTAGAGGGGTATTCCAGGGTTAGGGCAAAAGTGATGGAGAATGACACATTGAAAGGTAAATTGGTTTGCTAAATTACCCTGATTGTGACAATTAAATTGTTAGCCTTATTTGTGATCTTTTGGTTGTCCCCACATACCAGCATATTCTCGTATGTTGATCGCGTTTTTGTTTATCGGCATTTTAGGTACAACCCTGAAATGAACAAATAGTAAAGTGACACATTGTGAAAATAAGAAATAAAGTGCAAGGAGGATTAGATAGAGTAGATTCAAGTTGTGGATAGATAGATTTCCAAAGTTTTTAAAAGGTATGCAAAGTTTTATTTTAATAACAGATTTCAGTCTAGATAGTAGAATTTCACAATTATCATTGATTATTTGTCAAACCTTTGATCTGGTTTATTGGGATAACGGCTCTGACCTCTTGATCTCCCTTAAGTGGGGGTTACCGAGAGGCGAGGTCATTACAGTACTCTTCCTTTAAACATATTATATATGTGAATGTAAGTACTTTTCATCTATTCATAATAAATATATATACTAGAATTGATAATTTACAGTAAACATACAAATTTTGTCGTACAATTCATATTGAGTACTCAGACGTACAAATAATATATGTTGAACCCACTTGGTTGTACCTATGACTTGTATACACTGTATTAGAAGTCACATATTTAGATTTTCACAACAAAGTTCACTAAATCGGAAGATGTTGGGCCTTATCATTTTGTAAATATGATGCATTGAACTAGGTTTCAAAACATAAATTTGTTTTAGGCTTTATCATTCATACATGTAATAGACATTTGCAGACTAAGTCTTATGATAATCTATCACACAAACATGCATGATTTCACATTTTTCGATCCATAGAAAAAATTTCAAATTGTAGGATCTAGGAAGAACTAACACTTCACGAAGGTGTTGTCGTGTCTGTTTTATACACATTTCACACATGGACCTGCTTGGACACACGGTGAACATGCCTCCACCATGTCCATTTAATAGAAAAGTATTGTTGTCTTTATATGCTTCTCCTAATGAAAGTAGTATAGTGTTGTCGTCCTTATGCCTACTCTTTTATGACATCTCTACATCTCCATATCCCCTCCTCTTCTCTTTCTCGTGCATCTTACGTAGCACTTACATGTAATCCTCTTCCATTTCTTTCCTTTCAACCTCTCAGACACCTTATTCTTCATCTTCTCCATGACCACCAACATATTTCCTTACCTCATCTCATTCTTCCTCCTAATAGGAATGTTCATCATTACCTACACTCATAAAAAAACTATTGTGCCCAAAATTTTACTTCTCCAAAATTTACTTCCCTTGATTTTACCATTCCATATATTCATACTGTGAAATTTTTATAATTAAAGATCTTAATATATGTTGTGAGTTAAAACATATTCTAACGCGTGGCCTATATTGTTGGAAACTGTGATGCACCTTGCCCGTGGCTAAATTAATGCATGTGTATGTGTTTGTGATTCCTAAGTTAGGATCCAAGTGTGTTGCAAACATGATAGACAAATTTAGAAATTTTGTATTTTTTTGTCATTATAGCTATTTACGACGGAAAGAAGACATCGTTATTGACCTTTGTGATCAAGACTGCTAGTTGTCATTACTAGTATCAGTGACAAGATTGTGTGGTCAAAACTAGTATCAATGTCAAACATTTAATATAGTCGTTAAAACTATTAACGACAAACTATCTAAGTCATCGTAATTTATATTAGAGACGAACTGAAATAGTTCGTGATTATCTTTATTAACGGCAAGACCAATAACGACAAGATGCGACGACTTTTTTCCTTGTCGTTAATAGTTTTAGTGACAAACTTGTTCACATTTACAACCAACTTTTTCCACTGTTATTGCTAACTTTTCCTGTAGTGATAGTGAGGTCATCCTTCAAGTATATTCATTATATTTTTCTAGTGTGAAGGATAAGAGTCCACGTGAAGCTAAAATGTCTTATTATAGTGTCATTGAAGACGCATTGGAGTTTGACGACATATATTTAAAGTTCCTACATTTAGGTGTAATTGGGTTCATAACACCAAAGAAGTTGTAATATATGAATTGGGTTTCACATTACTAAATTTTGATAAGATTGGAGAGAAGGGTGAACCATTCATAATGACATCACATGCTAAGCAGGTATTCCTATATCGATGATCCTGCATGTGAGAAATGGTTAGTCTTTATTCATGGGAAAAGGTAGTTCATTACAAATCATATAGATAACGAAGACTACTATGACAAGTATGACGACTCCAGTCCATTCTCAGCTGGCTTGCCAACACTAAATGTTGAAGCTAACACTAACTTATATCTGCATGGATATTACACAGAAGGTATATAAATGAATCAAACATTCAACCATACTAGAGGCATATATTTTATTTCTTAAATGCTAGATGTGCATTTTACATTCTTTACTATAGTTATATATATTTCATATGAGACATGTATATTTTACATTATTTATCACGTATATTCATTATTTGACTATTTTTTATATAACATTTGTAGATGGTGTATTACCATGAGGATGGGCACCATGACGGTGTAAGTTGTATTGTTTTATTACATAGATGTGTAGTTTATATTCATATTACAATTATTACATAGATGTGCCTTTTACATTCTCTATCACTTATATGTGTTTATTGAAAACTTTAGGATGAGCATCCTGAGGATGTGCACCTTGAGGATCTTATTGGCTTTGTATAGGAGCAGCATGACTATGAGCGTAAAAGATGAATCACCTTGATGAACAAATCAGTCAAGCAAAGGGGTGAAGGACCAAAGCTAAATGTTGATTTTGATGGTGTAGGCAATCCTATTGGGAAGTATCACAATACTTTCGCGCAATATCTAGGGGTTATTACTCATAACAAGTGGAGATAACAATAGAATCTTGGCATAAAGTTAATCCTTCCATGAAAAACTATATATAGAAGGAGTTATGTGTGAGATATTTTGATTTTGAAAGATATTTGCAATTTTGTTTTACAAATATGTTATTCAGTATATGAGATCTTGTAGAACATATTTGACATTAATGAAGAACTATATCATAATATGATGACGTAACACTGTTGGGTGAGGCTATTAAGGAATTATAGGACATATCTGATAAGAGAATACATAATGAGCAATAAGAAGAAGAAGTAGCCTGCCAGTGAGCAATGAGTTACCTTGACCCAAAGGTTGTTTTTATGTATGCTTAGAGAGTCAGTCATATGATGATTGTAAATGACTTGATTAATAATAAAGGCAATCTTCCAATTTAGTTATGTTTTATTCAATTATGAGATAATGATGTAACATAATAAATGTCTAAAGAATGATATCACTCAATGACATAGGTCTTCACATTGATGACCAGAACAATGAAATTTATAGATGCCAAGAGTATATACATTCTTAATATGTCCCTAATTGGATGTTATTATGGAAGATTGATAGACAACAATAACATATAAGACTAGAGTGTGTGTTGGTTGATAACAGAATCTCATCGGTCATCATATGTGATATCAAACCAAACACATAGATACTTGTTAGAGAATAGTGTATCAAACAGACCCACCATGAGAGTGATACAAGGAAACCATTATATGGTAGTTAGAATCAACTCGTATAGTGTTGGTGGTGATTGTGGTTCTTAGACCTGAAGTCACTACACTCAGCATATGTCATTTAGTGTAGTTTGACATCAATCCACCATAACCTTGAATAAGGGTTGCCATAAAGGTGATGATTGGATAGACTATGACACATGTGGATGATTGTGAGTGATGTAAATGGGATTTGTCCCTCATTCAAGAGTATGATATCCTAGCCACTTGATAAGAGAGACTGAGAAGCATGGCCATGCACATGTGAGTCAATATGTGATATTGAGATTACATATATCTTAGATAGTCTGCTCTAGTTCAAGGAACATATATTGAATGTTGAAGAGGATGACTATTCCATTCCTTGAGTTAAATATGGATATCAGTGATGAAGGAACTATACAAACATTATAACACCAAACACAGATTGTAGGTTGAAGTTGTTCTCCAACTTTCCATTTACTTGGGTATCAATGATGTGTTGCTACATACCGCTCTTTTCTTATGATGTCATAAAATGGTTATGGACACTCACGGTCAGCATAAATTGGAACATATAGGGTCACACACATATAATACACTTGGAATAGGAGTTTGTTCATGAATTAATTTTAATTTTATTACTAAAAGTGTGTAGGTATATAATTTAAACAACAATTGACAGACTATACTCTAAACATATCAGTTCAAGTGTTGAACCAATTGGTTGGAGTGGTGTAAGGAGTGGGATCCCAGAGGAGATCCACTCCTTACTAGAAATAATAAAGGCAACATCCCTTGAAGCAAACACCACATAAATTTTTTATCAAAGGGATGATAACCAATTCATTCAACATGTATGTATCATAACACAAAAAGTAGCAGCAGAAGAGAAATACATCTAAGTATTACAAAGCTTGATATCATTATACATCACTACACCACACATGGTTGAGTCAAAAAGGGAACTATCTTAAATAAGGATCCAGATGAGGGTCATCTAACCACCTCTTTTAAGTCTCCCAAAAGCTCAGCTACAAAGGTGTTGTCCAAGTTCACCTTGATATCCTCTCCTTGAACTTACCTGGGGATGGAAGCATACCCCACAAAAGGGAAATGGAAAGAGAACATCAACAAAAGTTGGTGTGTGCATACTAATAAGGAAATTGAGAAAATATGGAATAAGGACAATAAATACCAAGGCTTCCCCTGGAAAGAGAAAAGTACTACCCAATCGTGCATAAAAGAAAAGAATCTCAATAAAAGAAATAAATAAGAGCAAAGTATAACAATAAAGCATCTATGTGTTTCACCTGTGACAATACTAGACAAAAATATATAGGTAGGAAATAACACATCTACCAAAACTATGAGGTGAGCGGGAACTTTATACATCCGCTCTAAATATGGAGTGGGTAGGAACTATATACATCCACCCGAGCAGGACATGATACACATCTGCTCAAAATAGTTTCATAAGTAGGAATTATCACCTCTTCGCTCATATGTGGGAATGTTCACATCCACATAAAATAACATGTAACATTATACTAGCTCTCACCACATGATGCATAACAAAAGAATAATCAATTATAAAAGAGAATAAGAAAGATAAGAACATTCAACACTTACAATAAGTGGGATCACATGATCCTAATCAACATCCACCATAAAAGTGGTAGAAAGAACATATAACACCATAGAATGTCCCACTATGAGCAATTTATAAGAAAGAGTCCAAGATAATGTCAAATATGATCATATGATCACTAACAATATAATATACTTCACATGAAGCATATTTTCCAAAAGAATAAGATATTGTCAAGGCTAATGTCCATAGGACCAAGAGAATGATAAAGTTTTGTTATTGCTCAATATAGAAGAATAGGAGTTGCAAACATACCTCTCTACAAAGTCTAACATCCAAGGTCACTTCTAGATCCAAATCTAGGTCTCCAAAGCACCTATTATTATGTTTGTGAAATTAGGGTTAGAATTATATTGATTTCACAAACCCTAAAAGTCACTTTTTCTTAATGTGTAAATTATGTTATGAAAACCATGCCATATTTTATTTTATATTATTCGGAGTCCAAAACATATTTTATTATGTTTTCTGACTTATAGATATTTAATTATGAATTTTACAAGTCATTACTTATTTAGATTAATCCATTAAAATTAATTATTATTGAACATTGGATTTAGGTGACAAAACCAACACCATAAAAAAGCTTACATTTTTCTAAATTTATTTACTATTTATTCGTATTTTTTATTAGTAATTAATTTATTGTGAATTTTTAGAAACGGGGCAATCATATAAATCCACGTCAAAAGTTGCGAGAAAGAAGAGAAAGAAGGATAGAGTGGGTTGCGCGGTATGAGTTGGCCCAGTCAGGGCTTGCCAAATTGGTCGGCCCCACAAATAGTTGGGCAAATCGCATCATCTCGGAAAGGAAGAAAGGAACAGTGTAAAATACCATTTTTACCCCTGATGTGAAAAATCAAATTACCAGAGAATGAAGGATAAACCAGGAAATCAACCACGATGATTGTTGCATCTCCTTTCATCCCCAACATGGATGGAGCACGTCCAGCAAGGAGATGCCAACACGCGATCCTAGTGCGGTCAGTCTCATTTGAATGACCCCTGAGCTTTGAGACCTTAAGCCAAAGCTGATCAGCCTCATATCGCGACCTGAGGTGCTCTAAGCTACTGGGTCGACAACCTGCCCAACGGTCGATGGCACCGTGAGATCAACCTGGCTATAGGCACAAAACCAAGCCAGAAAGGACAAACTGAGGTGCGCCACAAACATCGACAAAGCCCAGACAAACAAAACAAATCTCATGGTTCAAAGACAAGATGACGGTACCAAAATATGATTCACAAGACAACCGCACATACAGGTGCTCTACACGACCCACTAACACAGACCACTACGTAATCAAAGAAGGATGGGAAAGGGTAAAGGGAGTTACCATGAGCATTTATGAATGAGCAATTGAGTTCCAACACTGCCAAATCACTCCAACGACTATCGATGTTTAGAGAAGGAAATGAGTAGAGTGGGTGCAAAGGCAGAGGATCTGGGCAAATTGGTGGCAGAGGAGTGTGCAGGGAGACCGAGAAAGGTTTTAGGGTACTTGTGAGAGAATGAGGCACACAGGGTGTTTTCCAGAGAAACACGATGGAGAGGGTCGAATTAGGTGTTTTCAATTTATAGGGTTTTAGGGCTCAAGAAAAGGGTTCAACAAGTGCAGAATTGAACAAGGAATTCGTAGAAACAAAAATCACAAGAAAAGGTTGAGCATAGGCTGAGAAATCCAGTTTGGAAGGTACTGCGTGGGAACAGGCTTTGTTTCCTAATTTATCAAGAAATAGGGGATTTTTTGATATGCATCTAATCAAGAAATGAATAACTTAGATCCTTACATGCTTTAACTAAATAAAAATCAACCGTGAAACAGATAAATGAATTCCTAAATCGAATTGGAATAAAGTGGCCATGCATTTATTTCCCTTTTTCTCATTCTTCTTTGGAGGGTGCAAACAGATCTCAAATTAGATGAAATTTTGCACATAGGCCAATTAAGGCATGTAGATTCCAATTATGCAATTCGATTTTCCTTTTGAGAAATTTCAATATGTTAAATAAATCAAATCTTATTCTCTCTTTCCTCATGCATTAATGATTCTAATATTCTCCAAATTTGATGAAACTTCACCCACAAGTCATATTTAATGTATTGGATATGAATTTGCCTATTTGATATTTTGGAAGAAAAATAAGATCTACTCTTTCCAAATTGAATAAAATCATTATTATTACGTAAATAATGTGAAACTTGACTCCCAAGACAATTGGGACCCAAGGAACACGATTCTTAACTTAGATTTCTCTTTCGGGATTTCTTTTAATGAGTTATGTCACAATTAATATTTATGGCCATTATTATCACATTATTTCATTATTATCATTATTGATCATTCAATTATGTTCCATAACTTAATATTATCACCAAAATAGTTGGGTATGATTATTTGCATTAATTTTATATAATTCATTAATACTTCATGTGACATATTGTTTGTGTCCATTATTGGCCTAAGTTTATGTGAGAACATTATGTTACATTAGGGTGATATATACATACATTAGCTCATAAGGGTTGAACTAAACATCTTTTAGGTCTAACATCAATCTTGTTTTGCTAAGCCCAAAAGATCAAACTTCTAGTGCAGGGGTTGAGATCTAGTACATTACAAGTGTCAAGTTGATTGAAAATTGCAATGTCTAAATTCTAGATGAACTAGGGCATGAACCGATCGATTCAAGGTTGTGAAATAACTAGTTCATGAGATGAGACGCCCGGTTCATGGATCAATTCAATTGTACCAAGGATTAGTGATGATCTCATGTTGTGCATTAATTGGATTATAATTTCCAACAATTTTGATTGGGAAACATGACAAAATGACTGGTTCAAGGGTTGAACCGATCGATTCTCATGTCGATCGATCGATTCACCAGTGAACCGATCATTTTTCCACTCACAGATTGAGAAAGTTATTAAAATTTTGGTCCCTTACACTACCACACAAACTGGGAACCCTAACCCTAACCCTTCTATAAACAGAGGGGTATTGGGGGCTTCCTAGATACACAACTTAATTGCATCTAACAATTGTTGTCTTCACTGGTTGTGGTAACCTAGAGAACTTGAGAAAATCCTACCCGATAAAGGGAGGGATGGTAAGGGAGAACAATTGTGGGAGAGCAAGTGTATGCTAGTACACCAACATAAAGGGACAACACCTTATTGCCTATTATTCAAGAATGATAAGAGTTATAGGTGGTCCATGTGGACTACTCTAAAGGCAAGGATCTTTTCCTACTAGGAAGACAACATCAGACTATGGTCTGTGGTGATCTACCAGGTGTTGTTGCAGACGTTGTTTGAGTGCGATTTGAAGAAAGGCATGCAAGATGACAACAAGGAGACATGCTCCAGGATTAGGTATATCAACAAAAAAATCCTTTTGATTATATAGTTCATGATGCAATATACTATTATAAGGGGAATATGGTAGTTGAATTTTATTTTCTCTACCTACTCTATAGTCATATTTCCCTACAGTGATATCAGAGCCACATAAATTTAATATATTTTGGGATAACTGATATGATCATATTTTTTGTTGTCATCATTTATTTATTGCATACAATGTGAATATTAATGTGCAAGTCCGATTAAGAGCCATGTACAATCACAAACTAATATATATGATATATATGTAGTTTACACCTATCGCCCTAAAAGATGGTTTTGATGGTGGATTTGTAGCATGGTTACGGCCAATAACCCAAATCATCTATGCATGGTGGTTGTGTGTTTATTCCTATTTTATATTGGTTTGCATATTGAGCCTCTACCTTATCTTCCAATTGTAAAAGTATTATTCTCTCCTATGTTTTCTCCCTTCATATGTAACTTGAGGTTTCTCTATTATCATGTAAAATTAGGATAGTTCAATTTCTTATTACGATGAAGAAGACGATCTGATCAATTGGAGGACCATGATAGACGAACAGATCGGCTATAGGCCCAACCAATCGATTGGAGGATCCATAAGACTGTGGAGAGACCATACGACCGGGAGACAACCAACGGACCGGTCAAGAGGCGATCTGATCGGTTCAAGGGTTGAACTGATCCACCCAGATTGGCAAACAAATATCTTCATCAACACCAGGTTTCTGCATGAAATGTAGACCTAGGTTGTGGTAATTCCTTGTGGCTCTAAGGAATTACAATGAAATGACCATAACCATCACTTTTGTTTTATTGCATGTTTTTGTTTGTGGGGTATAGCATGTATATGATATGTACTATAAGTATGTGGTGATTTGATATGTATACGTATTTATAAACTCAAACTCCCTCAAATAGCATATTAAGTCTAAGATGTTTTCCATTAGCAACACACATGAAAATCTTGATCGACAATGTGTGCGCACGCCAAGCATGGTGTGTTTTTCATCTCGTGGAAGTGTGATGGTAGTAGTGTGGGCCCGCCAAGAGGGGTGCATTTCTATTGTGTTAGCTTTTGGTTCAGGCTTAATTGGTGTCCTTAATGAGATTAAGCACCTAGAATCATGCAGATGACTTTGGAAAATAGTTTTGCGTATCATCTATCCAAGAATGCAAAAGATGCAATTGGCAAATGTTGCCTACCTTAATGATTGATTTTGGATGACAGCGTTCGTCGGGTAATAATTGAATTGTTTTGGATCTTGGCTCAATAGAAGGTTGTATGTTGCAATCTTACAAATTGATATGTGAGGGATATCGATTTGAATAAAATAGGTGAAGTGATAACTAATTAAGTATCATCAAATCTTATTCAAATCAAATCAAATCAAAAAATGTTTTGATAAAATGCAATTTTTGAATCAAATGACAATCAAATCGTTGTTGTGATCAGTCCTTAGGAAGAATAAACTTGAAGGGACAAATTTCCACAACTGATTTTGGAATTTGAGAAGGGTTCTCAATGATGAGAATAAGCTTTATATCCTAGATAAACTAGTGCCAGAAATACCTGCTCTTGATGCACCTAGGTCTAAGGTGGATGCATACTAGAGCATGCCAATGATGCCATGGACATAAATCACCTTATGATATGCTACATGAACTATGACTTGCATGAGCAATGTGAAGACATGGTGATAAATGAGATGGTAACACATCTTAGAAACCTGAACTATTATCTCATAAAGCAAGAAAGGTACAATGTCTCAAAGGCACTCTTTGAGTGTAAGATGACAGAGGGATATCTGGTAGAGACACATGTGCTCAATATGATTGGACACATGGAACATCTAGAAGAACTGGGATTCTCTTTGAGACACGTGTTGGTCACGTATATGATTTTGCAATCATTGCTTGAATCATATAGCTATTTTATCGACTGCTACCACATGAATAATATGGCCAGACCATTGTTAAGATTTGCTCGGCATGTTGATTAATGTCGAAGCAAGGATGAAGAGGGAAAAATCTTTGATGATGATCTAAAAAGAAGAGACCAAGGATGAAAGCAAGGGCATGAAGAGTTTTTATGCTAATTTTAAATATAGATCTTCAGCACTCAATATAAGAAGAAAGAAAAGTACAAGAGGAATATGTCCTTTGTACTTGAAGGCATTCCGGAAGAAGAAGATGGAGATTGAGATCTTTACTTTGGGTATATACATTATTGAGATAAACTTATCTACTTATTCATCTTGGGTACTAGATACCAGATGTGGATCTCACATATGCTCCAAGATGCAAGATCTAAAAAGAAGTAGGCCTTTAAGAAAGGGCAGGTCAAATTGTGAGTTAAAAATGGAGTAAGAGTTTCTACCACTGCTGTTGGAACCTATAGTTTATCTCTGCCCACAGGGCTTGTCATAGAGTTAATGAACTGCTATTATGTACTTGCCATAAATATAAACATCATTTCTATATCTTGTATGGACAAGGATGCATATGAATTTTATTTTAAGAATGGTCTATGTTCTATCTCAAAAGATGGGATCTTTTATGGTAGTGTCCCAATTTCTTATGGTCTTTATTTGTTGGATCTAAAGATATATATTTAGAGCATAAATACCAAAATACTAAAACTTAACAACTCAAACAAAACATATCTTTTGCATTATCATCTAGGGCGCGTAAAAGAGAATCACATATCTAGACTCCATAAAGATGATTATATGGACTCTTTTTATCAATAGAGGCATGTGAATCTTATTTGTTGGGCAAGATGATCAAGACTCATTTCACTTGTAACAATGAGAGGGATTGTGATCTATTAGGACTCATACATATTGATGTATGTGGCCCTTTTAGAACAACTGCTAGAGGTGGGTATCAGTAATTCATTACCTTTATTAATGGCTTCAGCAGGTGTGGTTATGTTTACTAGATGAAACTAAAGTCAGAACCCCTTGAAAAGTTCAATGATTTCATGAATGATGTACAAAACCAACTTGGAAAAAGTATTTAGGCACTTCATTCTGATCAAGGTGGAGAAATACTTAAGATAACAATTGAGGACCTTCTGAGAGCTTGTGGTATCGTATCATAATGGACTCCACCTGGAACACCATAGCATAATGGTGTATCAGAAAGAAGGAATCACACATTGTTGGATATGGTGCGATCAATGATGAGTTTAGCTAAACTTCCAACTACCTTCTGGAGTTTTTCTCTTGAAATGGATGTGTTTACACTAAACCGAGTCCTATCTAAATTGGTTCAAAAGATACCATATCAGATATGGTATGGGAAGCATCCTAATGTGTCTTTTATGAAGATTTACGGTTGTGAAGCTTATGTGATAAAGAAGCTTCCCGAAAAGCTTGGACCCAAATATGATAAATGTTATTGTAGGATATCATAAGGAAACCAAAGGATATTAATTTTATTCTCTATCTAACAGCAATGTGTTTGTTGATAGAGATGTTGCATTCTAGAAAAGGAATTTATTTCTAAAGGAATCAGTGGGAGGAGAGTTGAACTCAAAGAGGTTCGAGACCAATAAGAAAACGTTGAACCAGTAGATGCACAAGAGGAACAAGGAGAATCACAAATCATTATGGAATCTCAAATTCCTCAAGTAACACAAGAACCTCATAGATTTAATAGGAAATGCCTTGAACGTGAAAGATTTGGTTATCTTGTGACTCGGGAAGGCGGTGAGTTGGTCATAGATGATGACCCAACAACCAATATAGAAGATAATAAGGGACCATAGTTTGACAAAATGGCTTGAGTCTATGAAATCTGAGATGGAATCTATGTACACCAACAAGGTATGGACCTTGGTGGATCCACCTGAAGGGGTAAAACTCATAGGGTGCAAATGGGTCTTCAAGAAGAAGATCGATATGGATGGTAAAGTACAAACCTATAAGGGCATATTGGTTGCAAAGGGTTTCATACAAGTTTGAGGTGTTGACTATGATGAAACCTTTTCACCAGTTGCCATGGTTAAGTCCATCATGATCATGCTTTCCATTGTAATTATCATGACTTTGGATTTGGAAAATGGATGTTAAAATCACATTTCTTAATGGGAATCTTCTTGAGGATGTGTACATGACACAACCTGAGGGTTTTATAAATCCAAAGGATGTAAATAAAGTTTGTAAGCTACAAAGGTCAATCTACGGATTGAAGCAAGCATCTCATAGCTGGAATCTTCAATTTGACAAAATAGTCAAAGAGTTTGGCTTTAGTCAAAATGAAGATGAACCATGTGTGTACAAGAAGGTTATTGGGAGCATGATTGCATTCCCATATTGTATATAGATGACATACTATTGATGGGTAATGGAATCCCTACTTTACATATGGTAAAGACTTGGCTTGGAAATACATTTTAATGAAGGACTTGGGTGAAGCATCCTACATCTTAGGAATGAAGATCTATAGAGATAGATCTAGATGGCTTCTTGGACTAAGTCAGATCACATATATTGACACCGTGTTAAAGAGGTTTGACATGGAAGACTCAAAGAGAGCAAACGTGCCCATGTCTCATGGAGTTACCATCCTAGATCTTAATGCCCCAGTTCTTGTGAAGAAAGGGAGAGCATGAGTAGGACTCCATATGCATCTACAATTGGATTCATCTTGTACGTTGTGTTATGTACTCATCCTGATGTCTCATATGCCTTGAGCATGATGAGCAGATATTAGTCAGATACAGGTGATGATCACCAGACAATCATGAAGAACATCGTTAAGTACTTGAGAAGAACTAAGGATCAGTTCCTTATCTATGGCAGAGATGAAGAGTTGGTGGCAAAGGGTTACACTGATGCAATCATCCAAACTGACAAAGATGATTATCGATTGCAATCAGGATTTGTGTTTTGCCTCAACAGTAGAGTTGTGAGATGGAAGAGTTTCAAGTAAGAGATAGTTGCAGATTCTACAACAAAGGCCAAGTATATTGCTACATCGAATGCAGCAAAGGAGGTTGTCTGGATTAAGAACTTCATTTCATAACATGGGTTTGTTCCAAGCATCAACGATGCAATTGAGTTATATTGCGATAAAAATGGAGCTATTGTACAAGCTAAGGAACCCAGATCACATTAACATTCCAAGAATATACAAAGGTAGTTCCATCCCATATGAGAGATCGTGTAGTGAGGAGATGTGAAAATTTGCATAGTACCAACCGAGAACAATGTTGTTGACCCCTTGACAAAATCACTTTCATAGTAGAAGCATGATGGTCATGTTAGATCACTTGGGATGAGATTCATTGGTGATTGTATCTAAGTGCAAGTGGAAGTCTGTTGGTATGTATTCCCATGAGCCAATCATATAATGATCGTAATGGCATAACCTATAGATGATTTGATTAATAATAAAGGCAATCTTATAATTTATCCTACTTTATTCCATTATGATATAATGATGTAACATAATAAATATCTAAAGAATGATATCACTCAATGATGCATCTCTTCAGGTTGATGACCTAAACAATGAGATCATACGGATGCCAAGAGTATATATACATTCTTGCCACGTCCCTAGTTGGATGTTATTGCGGAAGGCTGATAGACATCAATAACACATAAGACTAGAGTCTGAATTGGTTGACGACAGAATCTCATCAGTCATGATATGTGATATCAAACCAAACACATAGATACTTGTTAGAGAACAATGTATTGGACAGACCCACCATGAGAGTGATACATGGAAACCATTATATGGTAGTTAGAATTGGCTTTTATAGTGTTGGTGGTGATTGTGGTTCTTAGACCTGAAGTCACTACACTCATTACATGTTGTTAAGTGTACTTGACATCATCCACTATAACCTTGAATAAATTTTTCCATAAAGGTGATGAGCGGATGCACTGCAACACATGGGGATGACTGTGAGTGATGTAGATGGGATTTTTCCCTCCTATAGGAGTATGATATCCTAGCCACTTGATAAGTGAGACTAAGAAATGCACGGTCATGTACATGTGAGTGAATATGTGATACAGAGCTTACATATATCTCAGACAGTTTGATATGGTTCAAGGAACATAGATTAAATGTTGAATAGGATGACTATTACATGCCTCAAATTCAATCTAGATCTCAGCGACAAAGGAACTATACAAACAATATAACACCAAACATAAATTTTAGGTTAAATTTGTTCTCCAACTTCTCATTTACTTGTGTAGAAATGATGTCTTTCTAGATACCGTTCTTTGCTTGCGATGTCATAAAATGGTTATGGACATTCACTGCCAACGTAAATTGGAACCTATAGGGTCACACACATACGATACAATTGGAATAGGAGTTTGTTCATGAATGATGTTTAATTTGATTACTAGTGTTTAGGTATTCAATTTAAACAACAATCGACTAACTGCACTCTGAACCGACAAGTTCAAGTGTTGAACTCATCTGTTTCAGTGTCAGGTTGATTGGAAATTTCATTGGTTGAACTCTGGATTAACCAGGGCATGAACCAACTAGTTCACTTAGTGAACCGATAGGCTCAGGGTAATGAAACGACTGGCTCATGAGATGAGATGTTCGGTTCATGGATCAATTCGATTGCATCAAGGATTAGTATTGATGTCATGTTGCACGCTAATTTGATTATAATTTTTATACATTTGTGATTGGGAAACATGAAGAAACAACCAATTCAAGGGTTGAACCGATCAGTTTGCATGCCAATCGATCATATTACCATCAAATTGATCATTTTTCTACTCACATGTTGAGAAATTTTGTGAAAATCTGATTCCTTCCACTCCCAGATAAACTGGGAACCCTGGCCCTAACCCTCTTATAAATAGAGGTGTACGAGGCGGCTTCATGATGACTCAACTCAATTGTCTCAAATAATTGTTGTCTTTTGTGGTTGTGGTAATCGAGAGAACTCGAGAAAGTCCTACCCAATAAAGGGAGGGATAGCAAGGGAGAGCAGGTTGGTGCTAGTACACCAACATTCAGGGACCACTTTTTCTTGTCTATTCTTCTAGAACAATAGGAGTTCTAGGTGGCCCATGTGGACTACTTTAGAGGCAAGGACCTTTTTCCACTAGGAGTACAAAGTTAGGTTGTTATCTGTGGTGAAAAACCAAGAGCTTCTATAGATGTTGTTTGTGTGTGATTTGAAGAAAGGCATGCAAGATGACGAAAATAAGATTTTCATTGGATTTGCTCCAAGATTAGGTATATCATGGAAACCATCCTTTCCATTATATAGTTATTGATATAATATGTTGTTATAAGGGGAATATGGCAGTTGAATTCTTATTTCTGCTTCCTATTTTGTATTCATATTTCCCTATAAAGATGTGGGAAGCATTTTTTGCTTCAAGACAAACTGATGAATTGAAGGTATTAAGCTTCATTTATTTTTATTATTCTTAATGTCTAATCATATGAATGCAATGTATTAGGTATTTAACATACATTCTTATGTTTTCAATGTATTCCATATTTAACATATGGTTTGTATTAGCCAAGCTTTACACGTTGGAAATAAGAGAGGCCTTCTCTCCCCCTCTCCCACTCCCTAGCACAGGACAAATGCCTGGGATGGTGGTAAATCAAGGCGGAAGTTGGGATTCAAACCTAGGTCCCTTTATTAGGGGACATCATTTTTACCACTTGAGCCACTCCTTGTGGGTCTAGCTTTACACGTTGCTAAAATAGAAAGGTGTGCAAAGAATGTACATGACTACAATTGAGTCTAGGTGGCTACATAAAGCATATGCAAAAGAGTCTGGAAGCTTCTTTTTTTTATCAGTCTTCTCTTGGGTCTGTTGAATCTTCTACTACTCATAAACATTTAATTTTCCATGAGGAATGGATAGTTGTGAGGACAAATTTATTCGGAGAAATATCCAAGCCTGCAAGTGTTGGGGTGGCTACAAAAATGATAAAATTAAACTCTACACACTATATGTTCATTTTTTATCTTGATTGTTATGTTTTACTGACCAATTACTATTGATGATGATTACTAGGAGCTCTACAAGCAAAGAAAACAATGCAGGTTCATCCATGAGGGCCAAAGGGATGAATTGACAATTGCTCTGGGTACTCTAGAGTATCCTAGCAATGTTAGGGCCACTGGGGCTGGTTTTGATATAAGATTCTATTTTGGGTCATCATATAAGTGTAAATCTATCAAGAAATGATTGTGGTCAAAAGAGCAGGTGCAAGACGTGATTGCAAAGGGAATAGAAGATGTGATGAGACAGTATCATGCTTTTCATTTTCTACCTCCTCAGACAGTACATGTGATGCCCCACTCTTCATATGAGGTGGACTCCATGACAGAGATGGTTGGGAGTAATCCCATCGATCCGCTAGCTAACTGACCTGGTGTAAGTGTTTTTGTGATATAATAGTCCTTAAGTTGAATTTATAATATGTTTGTGTTTAGGTGTATATAACATTGTATACTACTTTGTAGGGGTTGAGGCCATGTTGTCATTTAGTAGAAGTTTAAGTTGTTGCACTGGGCAAGACTTACCCGCCCCTTCTAGATGACACGGTTCATGGTCATCCAATGCATAGTGATTCGATATGTATTTCTATCGGGCTTGTCTATAACACTTGGAAATAGACACCACTGCCACATGTCCACCCCAACCACGAGACGATAGGTGATGCAGAAGGTGACATGGTTGTATGGCCCAAAGAGGGAGTTGTCTATACCAATGTATGCTAAATTTTCATTGTGTTTTTATTTTTTGTTCTTTTCTACTTGTGTATATAATTAGAAATTAATATATATATATATATATATATGCAGGTCATAGCACCTATGAAACCCCCTACAGTTTGTTCTCCACTTCCTCCTCTATATATTCGATTACCTACTTAGATTTTAAAGGATCTATTCGACTCACTAGGTCTTAGGTGCAGGGGGTTGACACTATGGCTAAACGAATTAGAAGAAGGGTCGACTATGATGGTCCATATTAAGGAGGAAGATACAGGTCAAGATCACAATACTAGCGTATTCAGCCAACATTTGTGGATTTGTTTACTTATGCTTGGTTGAATACGAAAATATTAGAACTTTGGACAGGTGAGATATTATGGCTATACCTCATTCTATATATGTGAAAATACATGTTGATCTATTTTCTTATATATTAATGCATACATAGATGTTTTGCAACCACTATAGGGTGTGTAGAGAGTTTGCACTAATCAAGGTGGTAGACATGTAGATAAAGACCCAAGATAGGTAAATGATTACTACTCATTGCATTTAAAAATTTTAGTAAAGTGAGAAAGAGTGTGATTATATCTCCTTTCGATGTTGGGTAAGTTTCAAGCACTTTTCTTATAATTTTGACTTATGAATTACATTTCATTATGGATTTTGAGTTTTCTTTTATTTGCCTTATTTTCACTCAGTACTAATCATTGGGTGTTGTTGGTTATTTTCCCCGATGTGCTAAGTCCGTATTATCTAAATCCTTCAGGTGAGAAAGTAGATCGTGGGGATACATAATGAAAAAGGCAATGTTTACATCAGTAAAAATTTATATCCATCGACATATATTATCATTAATTACATGACTATTTTCATTCAGATAAATGTGTTATTTTAACTTATAGGGCTATAAAAGAATTCAAAAAAGGTCATAGGAAAGGTAGATAAGAAAAATAAATATTAATTTGGAAGGATGTTGAGATAGTTTTCTAACTTCAATGCATATATATGACAACTATGCTTACTTTTATTTATTAACGTTTTGCATAACTATAAATTCATAGTTCCCTATCTAAGGCAATGCTAGGACATGCATATACTACATGATGTAGTATATGGACCTAATTTTCAGACATGTGGCACTAGACATCCATTGTATATAAAAGGTAGTCTATATAGTCTTCATCATCATAGCTAAATAGTCTCATTTGATAACATGAACAAATCAAATCAAACTCTTGAACTGTGTCATTCTCTTTGTAGTTGTTTGACACGATGCAGCCCTATACAAAAGAAGAGATAGATGAGATATGAGAAAAGTAGGCACACGCCTTCTTTAAGGAAGTCAGTCTTGAATATGATTGGGATAAAATAGGAGTTCTCTAAACCTTGATGTCATTTACTTCTATATACATGTGGTGGTTATGATTTTTTGCAACCTTAAATTTGACGTGAGTGAATTGTTGGTGCATATGTGCATGATGTCTGTGTATATGCATGTGTAACATACTAGATCTTGGACCCTACCCTAGAATTGTTACCTTTTGGGTTTGACCAAACAAGGTTGAGGTTAGAGTGAACCTAATAATCTAATGCATGAAAAATGTAATCTAATATATCATATAATTTATTTGGTGATAATAAGATGACGAATAACTTTATTGGATGCATAATGATCTAATGGTCCATATGATAGAATTCATGTAAGAAAGCCTCAAAATAAAGAATAGACTTCAAATTCGTAATCTACACATTAAAATAAGTTTACATGTCAATTTTCAATTAATTTGGACCACCTTGAAATAATATGGTAAGTTAGGAGAGAGAAATTGCGTAAAAGGTGTAATTAATAAATAAATATAATTCATGACACCAAATGTTGGAAATAATGTTAAATTCATATTCAACACACTTAAGTTAACTTATGGAAGAAGTTTCACCGAATTTCGATAATCTATGTGTCATTAATGCATCAAGAAAGAGAAATAAAGAATACATTAAATAACCTATCCTATAATGCCAAAAGTAAAATCCAATGGTAGAATCGGAATCTACATGCCTTAATTGGCCTCTATCCAAAAATTTACTTAATTCGGATAATGTTTGAGCCCTCAATTTAAGAAAGAAAAAAAGAACTAATGCTTTCCAACTTTGGTATTAATCAGTTTTGATATTTGTCTAAATGTGTCATGCTTGCTTTCCTAGTCTTATTAGATTTTGGGTGCTTTTGTGTCTGTTGGATCTAGATTGTGCGGCTACCATCTTTTCCCCTACCTCCATTCCTGTTGGTTCCCCCACGAACTGGGAAACCAGTTCTGGCCGATTTCCTTCTTCGATTCCTCTCTTCCCTCTTCTCTTTCCTTCCTAGTTTCTTCACCCTCACCATTCTCTTTCCTTCTGCTCCTGTTGATCCTATAAATTCTAAGGATCTTGTCGGCATGTCCCCGATTCGCACTCTGTTCGCGCCCTGTTGCCCCTTCTTTTCCTCTATTTTTCTTCCTTTCCCCTTTCCTAGCCAGACGGGGCCATCGGACCGCCAGGGAATCGCTCCCTGGTATGTGCCTCTTCCACTTGTTTTGGCCCCCGCTTTTGGTTCACCTCTGTTGGTCTGTATGTTGACCGTACTCATTTTTTTGGAGGTGAACTCCCTGCTCCTCCACACCTTCTTCGCCCACCCTACTCCGACTTTCCCTGGAGCGATTGGAGCCCATGGCGTCTTCGGTTGGGCGAGTCGTGGCTGCTGGTGCCCTCGCCTACCGCCTGGGGAGTTCCAATCCCGTGGTCAACTTTCTGGTTGACCAGTTCCTACTACCTGCTCGCGAAGGAAGGAACAAAGGTAGAAGATGAATTGCTCCTGTTTTACTATCTCACCCTCAGGCTTGCTTTAAGTCTCTCTCTCTCGATCAAGGGGTATGTTCATCTTTTCATGCTGCCTCGTTTTGTTTTGCACTGATGGCTTGTTGTTGAGGTGGCAGTGGGGTCAGCTGAGTTGGCCACCTCTATTTTGACCAGCTCAGTGTGAGCGCCCCTCTCCCTATCTCTCTCTCGCAACTTCTTGCCTATGTGTCTTTATAGGATTTTCTGATTGGTTGGATTTGGAAAATTAATAACTAAAAATTTACTGGTCAGAAAAATATGAATAAATACTTGTTGGATTCAAAAAAATATAAGATTTCTATCAGTATTGGTTTAGTCACCTGAGTCTTATGTTTTAAAGAGGTGATTATAATGAATCTAATTAATAAGATACTAACTTGTATAATTCATAACTAAATATATAAAAGTCAGAAAAATATAATAAAACATGTTTTGAACTCAAGAAAATATAACCTAAAATATGGCATACTTTTTATAACCTAATTCCAGTGTTCAGAAAAGTGCTATTCGGTGTACGGGCGGACGGGGTACTAAATAGAGTATATGCGGTATGCGGGAGTATATGCGGTTTTAGATTTTTTTAATAAATTAATATATCTATGTATATTTATATATCAATCATATAGAATTATATATCACATTGAACAATTACATACAAGGACAACATAGAATGATTAACTAGAAGAAAGGGAGCAGAAATATCATATAAATATTTAATTAGAAACAACAAAAATATCATATACATTTCATTTCTTCAAGTCCATGTATGTGTGTTTGGAAAAGCGGTGATTAAGCGGCCGCATAATCGGGCCTGGACCGATTATTGGTCGGCTTTGACATATGTGGTGCGGTCCCCTGTCCGAACCGCTTAAGAGGCCGCATATGCGGCCGCACGGACCGATTTCCTGAACACTGCCTAATTCACACATTAATAAAAAGGCGATTTTTAGGGTTTTCAATAAGTAATGGAAACCTAACCCTAATTCCACATATATGCAAATAGGTTCTTTGGAGGCCTAGGCTTGGACCTAGTTGGACTTTGGATCGTTGACTCTGAATTTGAGGTATGCTTGTATCCCCAATTATTCTTCTTGAGAAATTATCCTATTTTTGTCTTACTTTTGGTCCTATGGACATTAGCCTACACATTGTCTTGTTCTTTTGAAATCATGCTTCATGTGAAGTATCTTATTTTATTATTGATCTTGTGATCATGGATATTCTCTTGGAATCTTATATTGTTACCTTGGTGAAATTTGGACTTTTGATATTATATGCCCACTGTGATGTGGATTTTTACTTGTTGATATGTGCCCACTTTGAAGTGGATGCTTATATGTTTGTGTTGTCCATTGTGTGATGGAAACATTGTATATTCTGACTATACTTTTCTACTTGTCTCTACATTAAACATGCTATGTGATTCGGTAATACTAGAGTAGTGTAAATTGCATTGGTTTTGTTTATAGCAGATGTGATATTTCCTGCTCTTTTTGGGACGGAAAGGAACCTCATACCCAGGGCAAGATGTGTGTCTTGACCATTTTATATATATTTGGGAGATCGGCAGTATTGCTTTCTCTATTAGGCTTCAGCTTTATGGGGGTTGGCCACCAATTGTGTTTATATTGTTCTAGGGCTATGTTTATCTCACATGCATGCAGGATATTGATTGTGGGGTGTGTGCCCTAGTGGTGCTTGTTTCCCACCGTGGGAGTGGATGTTTATATGGCACAATCCTTTTTATGTTGTTTTTATGGCAAGTATCTCCTTTAATGTGATTCTTTCTCTTGATACCCATTTGGGTGGTACATATCTCTTGAATTGGAAGCCTTTTATTTTGATGTCCATTATTCTTTATAAATTGCTGAATTTTCTTTTTAGTATGCACATACCAGCCTTTGTTGATGTCTCATGTTGTTTCTCTTTTGCTGGGGTATGCTTCCAACCCTAGGTGAAGGATGTGGTGGTCTTGGCATGTTTACCTGGACTTATCTTGGATGTTGAAGCTTGGAGACAATCTTGAGGTGGCTTAGATTTCCTCTACATGGATCATTGTGATGTAAGTTTGTAACCCTTTGTTTTATAATTGAATATAGTCATGTTTTATTCCGTTGCAATACTTTGGTCTTTTGTTACCATTAAATAAAGATTTGAAAATTTTACACCCACTCCTTCATACCTTCTGTGTGTGTTTGAACTGGAGGTTTTATTGTTCAAATTTTTAGTAAGGTGTTTTTGCTTCTTTACAGCATGGTATCAGAGCCCATGGTAGTCGGAATATGACTATTTCAATTTTGTCTCCCTTTCAAACCCTTGACCTTGCTAGTTATCTCTAAGAGAGTTGTGACCCTAGATTTGACCAATAATGATCTTGTTATGCAATAAGGTTTGGTTTGAGGATAAGAATAGGAGGTCTCATTTTGGAAATTGTGATTTGGTTCTTGCCTTGATTTTGAGCTCACCATTGTTTCATATTGCATGATTTCTTCAAAGAAAAATATATTTTCAATTATACTACTATATGTACAAAAATTTTCTCTAGTTTGTCGATGTTTTCTTGAACTAAGTCACAATGAAGAGAAACTATAGTTTGAGTAGAATCTAACCCTAGTTTGTGACTAGGATTGATATAATGGCGTAGTTGACCTACCCTATGACTTTTTGGTTGTTCATGTTGGGTTGTTAGGTTAGAGACATGAGGACCTAAAACTCAACCCTAGATGGTGACTTTAGTTGGATACATGAGTAATATAAATCTCTAAAACTTTCACAACTAAGAGATGTGGGTAGCTCTAAAAAGTTGTTTAGTTTGACTTGTTGGGCTGAACCCTTTAAGGTGTGGAGAGTAGTTAGTTGTTGATGTTTGGATCAATAGATTTTGAGGATGAAATCTTTTTTAAGGAGTGGAGTGTTGTAACATACCAGATCTTGGACCCTACCCTAGAACTGTGACCTTTTGGGTTTGACCAAACAAGGTTGAGGTTAGAGTGAACCTAATAATCTAATGCATAAAAAATGTAATCTAATATGTTATATAATTTATTTGGTGATAATAAGATGATGAATAACTTAATTGGATGCATAATGATCTAATAGGCCATATGAAAGAACCCATGTAAGAAAGCCTCAAAATAAAGAATAGACTTCAAATTTGTAATCTACACATTAAAATAAGTTTACATGTCAATTTTCAATTAATTTGGACCACCTTGAAATAATATGGTAAGTTAGGAGAGAGAAATTGCCTAAAAGGTGTAATTAATAAATAAATATAATTCATGACACCAAAAGTTGGAAATAATGTTAAATTCAAATTGCACGCACTTAAGTTAACTTATGGAAGAATTTTCACCTAATTTAGATAATCTATGTGTCATTAATGCATCAAGAAAGAGAAACAAAGAATACATTAAATAACCTATCCTATAATGCCAAAAGTAAAATCTAAAAGAATCACAATCTACATGCCTTAATTGGCCTCTGTGCAAAATTTTACTTAATTCAGATAATGTTTGAGCCCTCTATTTAAGAAAGAAAAAAAAAAGAACTAATGCTTTCCAACTTTGGTATTAATCGATTTTGATATTTGTGTAAATGTGTCACGCCTGCTTTCCTAGTTTTATTAGATTTCGGGTGCTTTTGTGTCCATTGGATCTAGATCATGCAACTATCATCTTTTCCCCTACCTCCATTTCTGCCGGTTCCCCCACGAACTGGGAAACCAGTTCTGGCCGATTTCCTTCTTCGATTCCTCTCTTCCCTCTTCTCTTTCCTTCCTAGTTTCTTCGCCCTCACCATCCTCTCTCCTTCCACTCCCACTGATCCAATAAATTCTAGGGATCTTGGCGACATGTCCCCGATCCGCAGTCGCTGCTTGGGCATTCTGTCCGTGCCCTGTTGCCCCTTCTTTTCCTCTATTTTTCTTCCTTTCCCCTTTCCTCCCAGACGGGGCCATCGGACAGCCAGGGAATCGCTCCCTGGTCTGCGCCTCTTCCACCTGTTTTGGCTCCCGCTTTTGGTTCACCTCTGTTGGTATGTATGTTGACCGTACTCGTTTTTGTGGAGGTGAACTCCCTGCTCCGCCGCACCTTTTTCGCCCACCCTGCTCCAACCTACCCTGGAGCGATTGGAGCCCATGGCGTCTTCGGTTGGGCAAGTCGTGGATGTTGGTGCCCTCGCCTACCGCCCGGGGAGCTTCTATCCCGTGGTCAACTTTCTGGTTGACTAGTTCCTACTACCTGCTCGCAAAGGAAGGAACGAAGGTAGAAGATGAATTGCTCCTGTTTTACTGTCTCGGCCTCATGCTTGCTTTAAGTCTCTCTCTCGATCAAGGGGTATGTTCGTCTTTCCGCACCGCCTCATTTTGTTATGCGCTGATGGCTTGTTGTTGAGGTGGTTGTGGGGTCGGCTGAGTTGGCCACCTCTGTTTGGACTAGCTCAGTGCGAGGGCCCCTCTCTTGTAACTTCTTGCCTATGTGGCTTTATAGGATTTTCTGATTGGTTGGATTTGGAAAATTAATAACTAAAAATCTACTAGTCAGAAAAATATGAATAAATACTTGTTGGATTCAAAAAAAATATAAGATTTCTATTGGTATTGGTTTTGTTGCCTGAATCTTATGTTTTAAAGAGGTGATTATAATGGATCTAATTAATAAGATACTAACTTGTATAATTCATAACTAAATATATAAAAGTCATAAAAATATAATAAAATATGTTTTGAACTCAAGAAAATATAACCTAAAATATGGCATAGTTTTTATAACCTAATTCACACATTAATAAAAAGGCGATTTTTAGGGTTTTGAATAAGTAATGGAAACCTAACCCTAATTCTACATATATGCAAATAGGTTCTTTGAAGGCCTAGGCTTGGACCTAGTTGGACTTTGGAACATTGACACTGAAGTTGAGGTATGTTTGTATCCTCGATTATTCTTCTTGAGCAATTATCCTATTTTTGTCTTACTTTTGGTCCTATGGACATTAGCCTACACATTGTCTTGTTCTTTTGAAATCATGCTTCATGTGAAGTATCTTATTTTATTATTGACCTTGTGATCGTGGATATTCTTTTGGAATCTTACCTTGTTGCCTTGGTGAAATTTGGACTTTTGATATTATATGCCCACTGTGTTGTGGATTTTTACTTGTTGATATGTGCCCACTTTGAAGTGGATGCTTATATGTTTGTGTTGTCCATTGTGTGATGGCAACATTGTATATTCTGACTATACTTTTCTACTTGCCTCTACATTAAACATGCTACGTGATTCAGTAGAACTAGAGTAGTGTAAATTGCATTGGTTTTGTTTATAGCATATGTGATATTTCCTGCTCTTTTTCGGACGGCAAGGAACCTCGTACCCAGGGAAAGATGTGTGTCTTGACCCGTTTTATATATATTTGGGAGATTGGCAGTATTCCATTCTCTATCAGGCTTCATCTTTATGGGGGTTGTCCACCAATTGTGTTTATATTGTTCTAGGGCTATGTTTATCTCACATGCATGCAGGATATTGATTGTGGGGTGTGTGCCCTAGTGGTGATTGTTTCCCACCGTGGTAGTGGATGTTTATATGGCACAATCCTTTTTATGTTGTTTTTATGGCAAGTATCTCCTTTAATGTGATTCTTTCTCTTGATACCCATTTGGGTGGTACTTATATCTTTAATGGGGAGCCTTTTATTTGATGTCCCTTATTCTTTATAAATTGCTCAATTTTCTTTTTAGTATGCACATACCAGCCTTTGCTGATGTCTCCTGTTGTTTCTCTTTTACTGGGGTATGCTTCCAACCCTAGGTGAAGGATGTGGTGGTCTTGGCATGTTGACCTGGACTTAGCTTGGATGTTGAAGCTTGGAGACAATTGTAAGGACCCTGACCTTCGTTTAGGGTTTACCCTATTTGTTTTGCTTAACCCTGATGCTTTGTTGTTTGCTAATCACCTTTAGTGGTGATTAGGGTTTGGTTGCGCTTTGTTGAGAGTCGAAGGGGCTACTTGCAAATAACCAAAGTCTAGGGTTTTTTGGGCAAGTTTGCCACCTTGAGAGGTGTTCTTCTCTCTTTTTGCTTCCTCTAGGGTAGAGAGGAAGGCTTGGACTCGTTGCTTGGGCTCTTTTGGGCCTAGTTGAGCTTGTTGGGCCTTGTGGTGCCTTGTTTTGGCTTGATGGGACCTTGTATCGGGCAACAGGTGGTTGTGTCGGCCTGAGCTTGTATCGCCCATGGCAGAGGTATGTCACCCTAGTGTATCACCCATGTGTGTCGGCCATGTTAGGTGGGTGTGTCGCCCATGACCTTTGACCAAGCTTTGGCCTCGTTTGTGTCACCACTAGTGGACACTTGGTGCATGATGCTTGCATGTGGCAATGACCTTGGACATGTGTTTAGGGCTTGCTAGAGTGGTGGCTCGTGCACTAGGACAAATGTCCCTTAGTAGGCGACACCTTGCTTGGTTCTACCTTGTTTTCTCCTCCCTTTCCTTCTATATAGGTGGTTCCTTTCCTTTTCTAGGAGTCCCTTTGGTCCCTTAGTTTCTTCTACACTTGGTGCACGACACACCCTTCTCCTTTGCAAGTTGGTGGACAATACCCCTTGAAGGAGCAAGCTTGGTGGCCGAGATCCTTGGAGGCGCCTTCTTCTTTGCTTGGTGGTACTTGGAGCTAGGAGCTTGGAGCTTGCTTAAGGCGGGTTACATAACTTCTAACCCTAACTACTTTACCATCCCTTATGTTCTTGTTGCTTAAGATCGGTTATGTATGTTGTTAGACTAGTATCTTTCTTAAGTTTCCTTGTTGGCCGATCCTTATGATCTAGGGTTTCTTGGTGAGAAATACTCCTTTCTCCCCTTGGTCTAGAGGAGTGAGCTTGAGCTTCTAGTATCATGAGAAACACCCTTCTCTCTCTTAGTAGATTGAGGTGAGCTTGTGTTCTAGTTGCTTGAGCAATACTCTCCTCTCACCATGGACTAGAAGGGTGAGCTCGGAAATAGTGGTGACTCTTTCTAGGGTTTTCTTGTGGCCCGTTTGGTGATAGTTGATGTGCAAGACCCCTCTTTCTTAGTCGATTGAGGTGAGCCGTCTTCTTGACCCACTAGGGTTTCGGGTTTCCTTGTGCTTGAGGTGGAAGATGACCATATGAGTTGTACTTTGGTCGTTATGAGCTTGGGGAGGTGCTGCCCGACAACCCTCTTGACCTAACACCTTGAACGACATGTTGTAGTGATGTTGGATGATACCTTGGTTCTTAAATATGTTGGTGACGGACGTCACTCCTTACTTCATGTTCTGCCCGACACCCTTCCTTTGGTTTGGCCTTGGACGGCACACCTTGAGGTTGTGACGGGCGTCACACCACCACTCTGCCTTGTGTCGGCCGATAGGCCATAAGTTAGTTGGTTGGACGATAGGCCCCTTTGCTGGTTGCTTGAGTTTAGTACACCTAACCTAGACGTATCTGGTGGACGTTGCTAGTGGTGACGAGTGTTGCTTTGGTTCTGTATCGGCCGATAGCCTACCTTGTGACGGGCGTTCCAGTTGAGCCCGATATCATGCCGCCCGACACATGAAGTGCACGGCACCGTGACACAGCGTTGCTGGTTGCTGGTCGTTATGAGATGAGCTATAGGTGAGGGCATGTTGTCCGACACCGCCTTTAGTGAGGGTTCTTGGTGTTTCTAGTGAGGGTTCTGCCCCATATAAATTGATATACTGAATGGTAACTATCATGGTAACGATTGCTTATATAATGCCCATATCTTTATACATGAACTTGATCATCATGATTATCTGTATAATACTAAGGAGAATAATGAGCATGTAATAGGGTTTGCTTAATGATGTGCCTTGTGCATGTGATCATAAGATGAGGCTTGATTAAGAAGTATATAATCATTAATGTCTCTTTATATTGATAGAGCACTTGATCATAAATGTCACCCTGTGCTGATAATACGAGTTTCTAAGTTATTCATGATGATTATTGAGTAATGCTAACCATGCAGGTGATGCATAGCCAAGAAAAAGGCTATGAGGAATAAATATATAAGAACAATCAGATAACATGTACAATATGATTGCTATTCCATGATGATGATGATGTAAGCCTTGAGAGGCAGTGGCAGTATATGATGAGGGATTGAGATCCCAGGTTAGGTAATGATCCTTGAGATGGATCTGGATGATTGGTAAGAGGCCAAGTGATAACATGTAATGTGGAAACCTTGTGATGGATCAGTATGATGTGAAATGTAGTAAAAGCATAATGTTGAGTTTTATATTGTTTCCTTTCGTTATAATTGCATGTTATACAACTTGGTTGAATCTTCCAATCCATATAAAAGATACTAATTAATCACAGTGGAATATATCATGCAGTTGCCCTGGCCATAGATCCATCATCGTCAGGAGTTGGTGATGGTGAAACGGGTTCTCCTGCAGGTTAACCCGGAGTGCATATTGTTGAATATGTGAGGTTTCTCCTAGCCTAAAGTGAGGAGGTATGAGTGCAACTTCGGTTGTAGACTCCAGGGTGCGGATTCAGGCCCGTAGCCCAAGTATGTGAAGAGCATGGTAACATGCACATGGCTCAGGATATGTGATATGAGGAGCATGAATGCGTTCATGGCTCAGAGCACGATGAATAGGCCCGTGGATCAGTTTCACTAGCGCCGAGACCTGTACCGAGGCGGGCTAGGCAAAGGGTAGCCTGACCCTGTGGCTAAGACCACTTCAGCATGAGACTGCAGTCCTGCTTGTGTTGTACTCATGCACTGACCATGAGGCGGAGAGGTCGTGGAGTCCGGCTCTTGCATTGACCTTGTATGGCACCGACTTGGGTTTCGCAACTGAATGTTGGATCTGAGCGATATGGCTCACTTCCTCAGGGCATAATAATATGTAATCCAGCCGTTTAGTATTTACTGCTTAACACAAACACGAAACATTAGTTGAGGCCTTGTTTGTGTAGTTAACTTTGTTAATATATTGCAGTTGCTTATATGTTTCTCATATGAGGTAAATCCTTAGAAATCTTACCTTGTTAATCATGTTCCATAAAGAAATAATTGGATAAATGCCTGAGTACATTTGGTAAGCTTGCTAAGTATGAACAGCTTTATCTTATAACTGCTTTCATTATGTTCTTATCAGTTATTTGCTTTATTTTTTGAGGTTCTGTAGTTTCGGAAGGGAGTTATGTTTCTCGCTGGGACTGTGTGTCTCACCCCGCTGGTTTACTCCCTTTTTAGGTGGTCGAGCTAGGCATGGTGGTGGTCGCAGAGTTGCGGTCGAGCAGCAAGAAGAGCAGTAGAAGGCAAGTGATGGATATGCTGCTTTTTTGGGTGTTTTCCAGTAGAGTCTAGAGTCATCCCTGTACTCTCAGGTCCTTGGAGGTGTTTCGACGTTGTTTCACGATGTATAATCGTTAATGTGATGTATATCCTGCTATTGGCCGGAGGTGGGCCTCTATGTATGTATAAACAGGTGATGAACTCATGTGATGACAAGACAGCTGTTACTCTAAGCTGTGGACATGTATCGAGGCTTTATATATGTATATAACCTGTTTTCTTGCAGGATGTGGACTGGAATGTAATAGTTTCTCAGTTTATCATCTTTCCGAATTCGGGTTTAATTAACCCGTGTTTTTTGATAATCTGTGGTTATGGTGATTTCCGTACGTTTTCGTGTAACATCTCGTTGTCTGTGTGATAGTGGGATGTGTTGCCACAACAATATTGAGGTGGTTTATATTTCCTCTACATGGATCCTTGTGATGTAAGTTTGTAACCCTTTGTTTTATAATTGAATATAGTCATGTTTTTATTCCGCTGCTATACTTTGGTCTTTTGTTACTATTAAATAAAGATTTGAAAATTTTACACCCACTCCTTCATACCTTATGAGTGTGTTTGGACTGGAGGTTTTATTGTTCAAATTTTTAGTAAGGAGGTGTTTTGCTTCTTTACAGCATGGTATCAGAGCTCATGCTAGTCGGAATATGACTATTTCAATTTTGTCTCCCTTTAGAACCCTTGACCTTGCTAGTTAGCTCTAAGAGAGTTGTGACCCTAGATTTGACCAATAATGATCTTGTTATGCAATAAGGTTTGGTTTGAGGATAAGAATAGGAAGTCTCATTTTGGAAATTGTGACTTGGTTCTTGCCTTGGTTTTGAGCTCACCATTGTTTCATATCGCATGATTTCTTCGAAGAAAAATATATTTTCAATTATACTACTATATGTACAAAAATTTTCTCTGGTTTTTTGATATTTTCTTGAACTAAGTCACAATGAAGAGAAACTATAGTTTGAGTAGAATCTAACCCTAGTTTGTGACTAGGATTGATATAATGGCATAGTTGACCTACCCTATGACTTTTTGGTTGTTCATGTAGGGTTGTTAGGTTAGAGACACGAGGACCTAAAACTCAACCCTAGATGGTGACTTTAGTTGGATACATGAGTAATATAAATCTCTAAAACTTTCAAAACTAAGAGATGTGGGTAGCTCTAAAAAGTTGTTTAGTTTGACTTGTTGGCCTGAACCCTTTAAGGGGTGGAGAGTAGTTAGTTGTTGATGTTTGGATCAAGAGATTTCGAGGATGAAACCCTTTTTAAGGGGTGGAGTGTTGTAACATACCGGATCTTGGACCCTACCCTAGAACTGTGACCTTTTGGGTTTGACCAAACAAGGTTGAGGTTAGAGTGAACCTAATAATCTAATGCACGAAAAATGTAATCTAATATGTCAAATAATTTATTTGGTGATAATAAGATGATGAATAACTTAATGGGATGCATAATGATCTAATGGGACATATGACAGAACCCATGTAAAGAAAGCCTCAAAATAAATAATAGACTTCAAATTTGTAATCTACACATTAAAATAAGTTTACATGTTAATTTTCAATTAATTAGGACAGCCTTGAAATAATATCGTAAGTTAGGAGAGAGAAATTTCCTAAAAGGTGTAATTAATAAATAAATATAATTCATGACACCAAAAGTGGAAATAATGTTAAATTCGTATTCAACACACTTAAGTTAACTTATGGAAGAAGTTTCACCTAATTTAGATAATCTATGTGTCATTAATGCATCAAGAAAGAGAAACAAAGAATACATTAAATAACCTATCCTATAATGCCAAAAGTAAAATCCAATTGAAGAATCAGAATCTACATTCCTTAATTGGCCTCTGTGCAAACTTTTACTTAATTCGGATAATGTTTGAGCCCTCAATTTAAGAAAGAAAGAAAAAATGAACTAATGCTTTCCAACTTTGGTATTAATCGGTTATGATATTTGTCTAAATCTGTCACGCCTGCTTTCCTAGTCTTATTAGATTTCAGGTGCTTTTGTGTCTGTTGGATCTAGATCGTGTGGCTACCGTCTTTTCCCCTACCTCCATTTCCGCTGGTTCCCTCACGAACTGGGAAACCAGTTTTGGCTGATTTCCTTCTTCGATTCCTCTCTTCCCTCTTCTCTTTCCTTCCTGGCTTCTTCGCCCTCACCATCCTTTCTCCTTCCACTCCTGTTGATCCTATAAATTCTAGGGATCTTGGCGGCATGTCCCCGATCCGCATTCGCTGCTTGGGCACTCTGTTCGCGCCCTGTTGCCCCTTCTTTTCCTCTATTTTTCTTCGTCCTTTCCCTTTTCCTTGCCAGACGGGGCCATCGGACCGCCAGGGAATCGCTCCCTGGTCTGCGCCTCTTCCACTTGTTTTGGCTCCCACTTTTGGTTCACCTCCGTTGATCTGTATGTTGACCGTACTCATTTTCTTGTAGGTGAACTCCCTGCTCTATCGCACCTTCTTCGCCCACCCTGCTCCGACCTGCCCTGGAGCAATTGGAGCCCATGGCGTCTTCGGTTGGGCGAGTTGTGGCTGTTGGTGCCCTCGCCTACCGCCCGGGGAGCTTCTATCCCATGGTCAACTTTCTGGTTGACCAGTTCCTACTACCTACTCACGAAGGAAGGAACGAAGGTAGAAGATGAATTGCTCCTGTTTTACTATCTCGCCTTCATGCTTGCTTTAAGTCTCTCTCTCGATCACAGGGGTATGTTCGTCTTTTCGCACCGCCTCATTTTGTTTTGCGTTGATGGCTTGTTGTTGAGGTGGTTGTGGGATTGGTTGAGTTGGCCACCTCTGTTTGGACCAGCTCAGTGCGAGTGCCCCTTTCGCTCTCTCTCTCTCTCTCTCGCAACTTCTTGCCTATGTGGCTTTATAGGATTTTCTGATTGGTTGGATTTGGAAAATTAATAACTAAAAATCTACTGGTCAGAAAAATATGAATAAATACTTGTTGGATTCAAAAAAATGTAAGCTTTCTATTGGTATTGGTTTTGTCACCTGAATCTTATGTTTTAAAGAGGTGATTATAATGGATCTAATTAATAAGATACTAACTTGTATAATTCATAACTAAATATATAAAAGTCAAAAAAATATAATAAAATATGTTTTGAACTCAAGAAAATATAACCTAAAATATGGCGTAGATTTTATAACCTAATTCAAAAATTTAAAAAAAGGCGATTTTTTGGGTTTTGAATAAGTAATGGAAACCTAACCCTAATTCCACATATATGCAAATAGGTTCTTTGGAGGCCTAGGCTTGGACCTAGTTGGACTTTGGAACATTGACTCTGAAATTGAGGTATGCTTGTATCCTCGATTATTCTTCTTGAGGAATTATCCTATTTTTGTCTTACTTTTGGTCCTATGGACATTAGCCTACACATTGTCTTGTTCTTTTGAAATCATGCTTCATGTGAAGTATCTTATTTTATTATTGATCTTGTGATCATGGATATTATCTTGGAACCTTATATTGTTGCCTTGCAGAAATTTGGACTTTTGATATTATATGCCCACTGTGATGTGGATTTTTACTTGTTGATATGTGCCCACTTTGAAGTGGATGCTTATATGTTTGTGTTGTCAATTATGTGATGACAACATTGTATATTCTGACTATACTTTTCTACTTGCCTCTACATTAACATGCTACGTGATTCAGTAGCACTAGAGTAGTGTAAATTACATTGGTTTTGTTTATAGCAGATGTGATATTTTTTGCTCTTTTTGGGACGGCAAGGAACCTCGTACCCATGGCAAGATGTGTGTCTTGACCCGTTTTATATATATTTGGGAGATTGGAAGTATTCCTTTCTCTACCAGGCTTCATCTGTATGGGGCTTGGTCGCCAATTGTGTTTATATTATTCTAGGGCTATGTTTATCTCACATGCATGCAGGATATTGATTGTGGGGTGTGTGCCCTAGTGGTGCTTGTTTCCCACCGTGGTAGTGGATGTTTATATGGAACAATCCTTTTTATGTTGTTTTTATGGCAAGTATCTCCTTTAATGTGATTCTTTCTCTTGATACCCATTTGGGTGGTACTTATCTCTTGAATGGGAAGCCTTTTATTTTGATGTCCCTTATTCTTTATAAATTGCTCAATTTTCTTTTTAGTATGCACATACTAGCCTTTGTTGATGTCTCTTGTTGTTTCTCTTTTGTTGGGGTAAGCTTCCAATCCTAGGTGAAGGATGTGGTGGTCTTGGCATGTTGACCTGGACTTAGCTTGGATGTTGAATCTTGGAGACAATCTTGAGGTGGTTTAGATTTCCTCTACATGGATCCTTGTGATGTAAGTTTGTAACTCTTTGTTTTATAATTGAATATAGTCATGTTTTTATTCTGCTTCTATACTTTGGTCTTTTGTTACCATTAGATAAAGATTTGAAATTTTTACACCCACTCCTTCATACCTTCTGAGTGTGTTTGGACTGGAGGTTTTATTGTTCAAATTTTTAGTAAGGAGGTGTTTTCGCTTCTTTACAGCATGGTATCAGAGCCCATGCTAGTCGGAATATGACTATTTAAATTTTGTCTCCCTTTAGAACCCTTGACCTTGCTAGTTAGCTCTAAGAGAGTTGTAACCCTAGATTTGACCAATAATGATCTTGTTATGCAATAAGGTTTGGTTTAAGGATAAGAATAGGAAGTCTCATTTTGGAAATTGTGACTTGGTTCTTGCCTTGGTTTTAAGCTCGCCATTGTTTCATATCACATGATTTCTTCGAAGAAAAATATATTTTCAATTATACTACTATATGTATAAAAAATTTCTCTGGTTTGTCGATGTTTTCTTGAACTAAGTCACAATGAAGAGAAACTATAGTTTGAGTAGAATCTAACCTTAGTTTGTGACTAGGATTGATATAATGGCATAGTTGACCTACCCTATGATTTTTTGGTTGTTCGTGTAGGGTTGTTAGGTTAGAGACACGAGGACCTAAAAATCAACCCTAGATGGTGACTTTAGTTGGATACATGAGTAATATAAATCTCTAAAACTTTCAAAACTAAGAGATGTGGGTAGCTCTAAAAAGTTTATTAGTTTGACTTGTTGGGTTGAACCCTTTAAGGGGTGGAGAGTAGTTAGTTGTTGATGTTTGGATCAAGAGATTTTAAGGACGAAATCCTTTTTAAGGGGTGGTGTTGTAACATACCAGATCTTGGACCCTACCCTAGAACTGTGACCTTTTGGGTTTGACCAAACAAGGTTGAGGTTAGAGTGAACCTAATAATCAAATGCATGAAAAATGTAATCTAATATGTCATGTAATTTATTTGGTGATAATAAGATGATGAATAACTTAATTGGATGCATAATGATCTAATGGTACATATGACAGAACCCATGTAAGAAAGCCTCAAAATAAATAATAGAGTTCAAATTTATAATCTACACATTAAAATAAGTTTACATGTCAATTTTCAATTAATTTGGACAACCTTGAAATAATATGGTAAGTTAGGAAAGAGAAATTGCCTAAAAGGTGTAATCAATAAATAAATATAATTCCTGACAAAAAAAGTTGGAAATAAAGTTAAAATCATATTCAACACACTTAAGTTGACTTATGGAAGAAGTTTCACCTAATTTAGATAATCTATGTGTCAGTAATGCATCAAGAAAGAGAAACAAAGAATACATTAAATAACCTATCCTATAATTCCAAAAGTAAAATCCAATTGAAGAATCAGAATCTACATGCCTTAAATTAACCTCTGTGCAAAATTTTACTTAATTCGGATAATGTTTGAGCCCTCAATTTAAGAAAGAAAGAAAAAAAGAACTAATGCTTTTCAACTTTGGTATTAATCAGTTTTGATATTTGTCTAAATCTGTCATGCCTGCTTTCCTAGTCTTATTAGATTTCAGGTGCTTTTGTGTCCGTTGGATCTAGATCGTGTGGCTACCGTCTTTTCCCCTACCTCCATTTCCACTGGTTCCCCCACGAACTGGGAAACCAGTTTTGGCCGATTTCCTTCTTCGATTCCTCTCTTCCCTCTTCTCTTTCCTTCCTGGTTTCTTTGCCCTCACCATCCTCTCTCCTTCCACTCCCGCTGATCCTATAAATTTTAGGGATCTTGGTGCCATGTCCCCGAGCCGCAGCCGCTACTTGGGCACTCTGTTCGCGCCATGTTGCCCCTTCTTTTCCTCTGTTTTTTTTCCTTTCCCCTTTCCTCGCCAGACGGGGCCATCGGACCGCCAGGGAATCGCTCCCTGGTCTGTGCCTCTTCCACTTGTTTTGGCTCCCGCTTTTGGTTCACCTCTGTTGGTCTGTATGTTGACCGTACTCATTTTTGTTGAGGTGAACTCCCTGCCCCGCCGCACCTTCTTCGCCCACCCTGCTCTGACCTTCCCTGGAGCGATTGGAGCCCATGGCGTCTTCGGTTGGGCGAGTTGTGGCTGTTGGTGCCCTCGCCAACCGTCCGGGGAGCTGCTATCATGTGGTCAACTTTCTGGTTGACCAGTTCTGACTACCTACTCACGAAGGAAGGAACGAAGGTAGAAGATGAATTGCTCTTGTTTTACTGTCTCACCCCCTCATGCTTGCTTTAAGTCTCTCTCTCTCGATCATAGGGGTATGTTCATCTTTTCGCGCCGCCTCATTTTGTTTTGTGTTGATCGCTTGTTGTTGAGGTGGTTGTGGGGTCGGTTGAGTTGGCCACCTCTGTTTGGACCAGCTCAGTGCGAGGGCCCCTCTCGCTCTCTCTCTCTCACACACAACTTCTTGCCTATGTGGCTTTATAGGATTTTCTGATTGGTTGGATTTGGAAAATTAATAACTAAAATTCTACTGGTCAGAAAAATATGAATAAATACTTGTTGGATTCAAAAAAATGTAAGCTTTCTATTGGTATTGGTTTTGTCACCTGAATCTTATGTTTTAAGGAAGTGATTATAATGGATCTAATTAATAACATACTAACGTGTATAATTCATAACTAAATATATAAAAGTCAAAAAAATATAATAAAATATGTTTTGAACTCAAGAAAATATAACCTAAAATATGGCATAGTTTTTATAACCTAATTCACACATTAATAAAAAGGCAATTTTTAGGGTTTTGAATAAGTAATGGAAACCTAACCCTAATTCCACATATATGAAAATAGGTTCTTTGGAGGCCTAGGCTTGGACCTAGTAGGACTTTAGAACATTGACACTGAAGTTGAGGTATGCTTGTATCCCCGATTATTCTTCTTGAGCAATTATCCTATTTTGTCTTACTTTTGGTCCTATGGACATTAGCCTACACATTGTCTTGTTCTTTTGAAATCATGCTTCATGTGAAGTATCTTATTTTATTATTGATCTTGTGATCATGGATATTCTCTTGGAATCTTATCTTATTGCCTTGGTGAAATTTGGACTTTTGATATAATATGCCCACTGTGATGTGGATTTTTACTTGTTGGTATGTGCCCACTTTGAAGTGGATGCTTATATGTTTGTGTTGCCCATTATGTGATGGCAACATTGTATATTCTGGCTGTACTTTTCTACTTGCCTCTACATTAACATGCTATGTGATTCAGTAGCACTAGAGTAGTGTAAATTGCATTGGTTTTGTTTATAGCAGATGTGATATTTTCTGCTCTTTTTAGGACGGCAAGGAACCTCGTACCCAGGGAAAGATGTGTGTCTTGACCCGTTTTATATATATTTGGGAGATTTGAAGTATTCCTTTCTATACCAGGCTTCAGCTTTATAGGGGTTGGCCGCCAATTGTGTTTATATTATTCTAGGTCTATGTTTATCTCACATGCATGCAGGATATTGATTGTGGGGTGTGTGCCCTAGTGGTGCTTATTTCCCACCATGGTAGTGGATGTTTATATGGCACAATCCTTTTTATGTTGTTTTTATGGCAAGTATCTCCTTTAATGTGATTCTTTCTCTTGATACCCATTTGGGTGGTACTTATCTCTTGAATGGGAAGCCTTTTATTTTGATGTCCCTTATACTTTATAAATTGCTCAATTTTCTTTTTAGTATGCACATACTAGCCTTTCCTGATGTCTCCTGTTGTTTCTCTTTTGTTGGGGTATGCTTCCAACCCTAGGTGAAGGATGTGGTGGTCTTGGCATGTTGACCTGGACTTAGCTTGGATGTTGAAGCTTGGAGACAATCTTGAGGTGGTTTAGATTTCCTCTACATGGATCCTTGTGATATAAGTTTGTAACCCTTTGTTTTATAATTGAATATAGTCATGTTTTTAATCTGCTGCTATACTTTGGTCTTTTGTTACCATTAAATAAAGATTTGAAAATTTTACACCACTCCTTCATACCTTCTGAGTGTGTTTGGACTGGAGGTTTTATTGTTCAAATTTTTAGTAAGGAGGTGTTTTCGCTTCTTTACAGCATGTGTGTGAATGAATGTGAAAAGGAATGAATACAATGAGAATGGAATTTGTACATCTCATGAGAATGGAATTGTATCTATGTTTTTTAATTGTGTACGTGCATGAGAATGGAATTAAGTGTTGAAGAGAATGGAATTGAAGAATGAAATGTATGCAGGTGGATGAATTCTCTGTATGTATGTGCTATTGTATGTTTTGCATGTGTGTTGGTTGGTTGTTAAGATGAACACATGTTGGAACCTATAGTTGTAATGAACTACAGCTTCTACATCCTGCTGAACAGCCAGACAATAGGTTTATAGACCCGTTATTTAAGAAACATAATTGTGTTGTTGGTTGTTATAAAATAAATTGACATTGTAGATATGTGGCATCAGTTTTAACCAAAATCCACAACACATATACTCATTATTAGTTTAAAGTGTCCCTGCTAAGGAAGTACAATGTCAGTTTTGGTGATCAAACCGGTGAGACAGATTGCCTATGGCATCAGTTGTTTTGAAAAAACTAACATTGTTACCTTGTGGCATCGATTGTTGTAACCAAAATTGAAGATAGTGCTACCCAGCTTGCAACACGGACATGCTTCCTGGCATGGGCATGCTTTCAATATGGATGCACTACTTTGTGTTGTCGAATTTTCATACTAACATCAACGATACAGTTTGATTATAACATCGTTTGCTTTCCTAGAATTGACAATACAGAACAACTCCACCACACTTTATCACTCTGATTCAGTGATTGAGTCTGTCATTTCTATTTTATATTAACTGAAGATCACTCGATGTCTTCAATTTAACCATTCCCAAAAAATCTATGCAGAAGGTCCTTCGTTGTAGTGTTTCCCTCTTAGGCATCGGTATAAAACTGACGTTACAGGGCTATTTTAACGATGCTAAAGGCGGTATATGTACTAGTGTGGGTTGAAAGAATCACCCAGAAGAGGAAAAAACAAAAGAAATGACGTTAGAAAAACTATGTATGTGTAGTATTACAACAACTAGGCATTACCCTAGATCATCGAGAGATCAATATAAGAGATTTCAATGAAGGGATGTTGAAGAGAGATGAGTTCCATAAGAATTAACATATGAACACATGAGGTATGTTTAATAAAATGATTAACAATTAGGGAGTCTTGCCTCAGAAAATTGTCATAGATAACATCAAATCGTACGTCGTGCATGTAAACAATCATAACACTAAAGTTATTTAAAGCATAGCTGGTACACCATATGATCTCAGCATAAAAGTGGGTGGAAAAGCACACTCTGGATTGAATAAGCGTGCCCTATATATATAACGAGTGGAAAAGCACACTCATGTGGAAAAACGTACCCTATGTATGGCTATACACATGTACCACTACTAACAATAAAATTAGTCTAAATCATACACACAAATTAAGAAAAGCATGTTAAATTTAGTCAAATTTTCACATATTTCATGAGAAGGATGAGAACATCTATATAAGCAGTAAATCTAGGACAAAGGACCATCAACAATACAATGATATTATTTCAGTAAAACTTTAGGGAAATAATCCCAGAAGACATGGAATTTCAAAATGGTACATGAATAATCAAGGGATATCAATAGATACCTCATATGGGAAAAAGTTGGTTGGTCATATTAGTAATATCTGGAACTCTGGATAATGGGCAAGATGCACATATCTTAATCAAAAACCTAAATATCCAATCCACCCCAAGATTAGGGTTAGAATCACGCCAAACCTATATTCATTATATATATGAATTAAGATATCAATATTTTATTCAATTATTCCCTTTCTCTACTTAACTAAATTCATAGTGACTTCAAACTAAAGGTCAAAGAATACTAACTTACTTCCTTGAGGATGAAAGCATCCTACCTGTAATGAGTGGGATTGAAACTAGCCTTAGCCAATTAGACTCCTGGTCTTATGTGGTCTCAATCTAGGTTAACCCTTGAGTAGTCACATGTAGTCAAATCTTCATATTCTTGAATGTTGTTGAAGAAGAAGACATGACTACAGATCACTAGTTGTGTCCTTGAAACTTCGATTGAGGTCAAAGGGATCATAGAAGGTCAAGGGTTTGGTTCCAGTTTGCAGTTCCCATGAATCCAAGTTGTCTATTGTCTAAAGTCTTTGAGTTGTAGGTCAATGGTTGTGGTGGTCGTAACTTCTTACAGGTACCCTTAAGTATTTGGTACATGTCACATGTGTTGTTATGGAGTTATATAAATAGTCCTTCGGCATAAGAACCAAGAGTGGAGGTCAGATCTAGCAGAGCATGGTCTATGCATTGGAAACATGATGCTTCGATGGTGTTCTATGCTTCTTTGGAAAGAGGGTATCAAAGGAGGTAGGTTGTATTGATTTGTGGTCATGTTGGAGGGTGTCCATGTTGTTTGGTATTGTGGAGCTCAAAAGGGTTAGCTTGTAGGTGGCATGGTAGCTAGGTAATAAACCTAATTGGGTGGTTGTGTGTTGTCGTGACTGCAAGGTATTGGGGAGAGGGAGGGTAGGGTTTGCGGTGCATAGGTGAGGAAGAAGAAGGACAAAGAGATGAAGAAGAAAGAAGTAATATGGTTGTATGGACGTTAGTAAGAGTTGAGGGGAAAGGTTCTGATTATAATGGAAGATTTTGGCAGCTGCTAGGGTAGGTGATGAACAAGTTAGAAGATGGTGCCCATATGTAGTTGTTACAGAAATTGGGTACAAGGTGAGAGCAAGGTGGGGCGGATAGGAACCAGGTAACAAAGAGGGGAAAAGAAAAACAAGTGGAGAAGAAAGACATTAGTTGTTAGACAAGTGATTGTTGATCCAAAGAATCATCCATGGCCCTCACCAGTCTGCAACTACTGGTGATGGTGCTTCTTGACATCGAGTGAGAGAAGTCCTGACAGCTAGGGTGGTGAAGTGCATCTTGTTGAAGAAAGACGGAAGGATGGTTGGAGAAGAGGAACAATGGATATGGAAGCATTGAAGGGGGTTGTGGTGAATTATGTTCTAGTAAGAGGTGGCATATTCGTCGTTGGCCACCACAGTAAGTGGCATTGATAGCCACATGTTCCTCCATTGGCCACCGCATAAACTGGCAGTAGCTTCACATGGTCATGCCATGAATCTGTAGTGTCGGTTGGGGATTTTGGGGTGAGGGTGAGGAAGGTAGGCGGAGGAGAATAACAGGGAAGGGAGAAGAGAAGAAAAAAGAGAGATAGATGGAGAGGAAACAGAATTGGAAGAGAAAGAGAGTGAGGAGATCTTGAGCAACCTTTCGAATAGCACTCGACTTAATAGGGTTATGGACAAAGATAGGAGATAACTCCTGGTCCAGCATGATGTGTGTTAGCTAAGAAACTTTAGGAATCCAAAATAGAAATTAATTAATATTATCTTTGTATTAATCCTTTTGTACTTCTTTCCTTTTATTGCTTATTTTTCCTAGAAAATAGTATTCAACAAACGTGAAATATTAAACCTAAACCAAAATTGGGCTTCAAAATCCAAATATGATACTAGTTTTTACTTTTAGGAAAGTTAATGGGTTATTTAATTTATTTGAGTCCTTTTGTATTTTTTTGGGTAAATTCATTTATATCATTTAGTATTATCTAATAGTAGTGGAAGTACCCTCAAAAAAAATAGTAGTGGAAGTTGTCAACTAAGCTAATTAACACGTGATGAATCTTAATTTGGTATTATGTTAACATTTTGAGACCGTTTGGTGTATTATTCAATATCTAAGAGTGTTTTGGCATTATTTAGATAAAAGTTGTTATAATGTACATTTTGGTACTATATATGGTATTTCTGATTATTTTAGTGATTAACTAGTCATGATGAAAGTATATGCTATCTTACTTTTTCTTTAATTCCTCAATCTTCACACCAAAAATTCTTAGATATTTATATGTAATTTCCTCAAGATAATAACAACATAACTTTCCAACTTTTGTTACTTGTCCCAGTAATTTTAAAACCAACCTCTTATGGCAACTAAGAAGGGGAAATTCAAATTTTCTTTCTACTTTCTACTTATCATGACTCCCAAATATTTATTTTAAAACATGTTCCCAAGTCTGAAACTATCCTTCTTTAAGAATATTAAGAGTCATACTTTGTGTTAACTTTTCTAAATGTCAAAATTTAGGGAAGTTCTAGAGTCTTTGTTTAAGTCTAACATATTAAGTTGTGCATTTGCATTCTCATCCCTTTCTAAGAGTCTTAGTGAAACAAATTCACCAAGGCCACCCAAGATTGAACATTTAACTTAAACATTAGGCTCATATGAACCTAAAGTTTTTGTCTAGAGAAAATAAGAACAAAGGACGGACACACCTCATGAACAACTACGGAACTAGAGAGAGGGGCATCAAGGAAAAGAGGTTCGGGTCGACAATAGATATGTAGGTTACAATGTACAATCACCTCAAGTGATAAAAGAGGGTGTCGACTTATATAGAAGTAGACAAATCAAACAAAAGAGTTCCATCTGACCTATAAAAACTTGAGGGTTGAAATCACCCTCAAGTTGTGTCAACGTGAAGAAATGGGTGGTGGCTTGAGATATGCCTCTTCTTGGCCTTTCCTTATGGATCCAGAGGACCCTATTTGAAAAGTTTGTCCATTCCCTCTGTCATTGCTACCACCATGCTTCTGCATATTCTATTAGTACCTTCCATTTGACTAGATGTCTTTTGGTTTAAAAGAGGATAGTGCACCTTCATATGCCTAAGTTGTTGATAATGATAGCATGTCTTCCATTGTGACCCCTACGGCCCAAACAGTCATGTCATTAAGAGGAACCCAAAGATATATGCCCCAGATGACGGCATCCCTCTCCCACAACCTCTTTTGGGTGTCCACTATGACTTCTACTAAATCCTTGGCTCTGAAGTTTCCGAGCTTGGTTGGGACTGACAATACTATTTCCTCGATGGCCTAGAAAATCATTAACTTTTAGGGCTTCCAAAAAGATATCCTGACTATTGTGCCAACTTCCTCTTGGTATATCCATCCCGATTGTTAACCAAAATCCTCTCAATCTTTCACATACTGACTCCACAAAGTATAAATATTATAGTGTGACTCTAAGGTAGACACTAGTGTTGCCAATTCTAGGTTTGAACCTTTCTAAGTGTCAAACCTTCTCTTCTTCTGTTAGTTCCATGTGCGGACAAGATCGTAACAGCCCTATGAAACGAGCCTCATACACATTCATTGTCATCATCCTATGTTGGACCTTCTCAAACTATGTGCTCTTCTTGTCAAAGTAGGAGGATGTAAGTATCGGCTTACAAATTCTCTTATAAACACTACCTACATGATGACTTCCCCCCGCCTCTTCTCCTCCTCAATGGCCACCAATGGCCAATATTCCCCTTCAACATCTATATGATGTGCATCACCTTGTCCTCATCCAATATATTCAGCAACCGGGAAGCCTTCTTGAGCTCTATGAGACACAAATCCGCATCAATTGGATCTAAAGTACCCATGTACTCCAAAACCCCTACTCACTTTGGTCGATCGGACGTCTTGTTGGAACTAGCTGGCTTGGTGTTTGAGGATTGGCCCTGGTTTCTTGGACTGGGAGTGTGCCTATAAAGTAGGTGAATGCAGACATCATCTACCCAAATAAGGATTGAAAGGTCAAGTGAATTGGCCTTGTTGGGTCAAATAGCGGTATCTCAGGCTGCTCAGGGTCAAGAATCCTTCCTCCTCACAATCACATCGTCTTTCATCTCCACTAGGCCCAATGTAGTTACTATCAGCATGTTCATCATTACTTCCAGTCGTATATGTACAACCATAACTAATGGTTAGATATTATGGACATGTAAGAATAGATGTGACCTCCTAGTCCTAATTCCGTATAGACTTAGTGAACCTAAGCTTTGATACCAAAAACTTGTGACAACTAACACCACAAGGGTGAGATTACTCAAATGTAAAACACGAGTCTAAAAACTAAGAGAGCCATTCACACACATAGGCCATAGAGAGATCTCACATTACAAAAAATTCTACAAAACATCATGAGTCATTTTTCCATTCAATGTATGGTTCAACATAGGATACATAGTGTGAAACATCACTAATAAAATTTACAATCCTTTGATCAACAAAAAGGCTAACCACCACACCCAGAAAATCCCTTAAAATACAAGTCCATTTTAAGTTCTGGAGATCTGGAATTAATATAGAGTATGTGTGCCAAATGTTCCAACAATCATAACTCCAACACTAGAGTCCATGCACCCATGTTAGGAACCAAGGCTAAAGATACTACAAAAATATGCCCGTCCGGACCTAAGGATACAGGGATATCTATGACTCTACCCCTACATTCTCTATCTCTGGAGAAGGTCACACAATTGTCACCTACCTCTAAGATCCCATCATACAAACGTCACCAACCACTTGATCTTAAAGCTTTCTCCTTCCTTATTAATATTCTCTGCCACTATCAGTATAGTAGGGTCTCTCACCAAAAAGTGTGGAAAATCATAGGGGTGAGACCCAAAGTCCCAGTGACATGGTATAACGCTTGAAACATGTATTATTTTCTAGAGAGAGAATTCCATAAAGAAAGTATAGAAAATAATAATGTAAATATTATTGGTATATCCGAGGTTACACCATTATCCAACTTGTTTGACATCTAGTCCACCTACAATACTTGCTATACATCACAGTTATATTTCAAATACGAATGCTTAACCATCCAAGGAAGTACCATATTTAGCTTCTGTGGGCTCCGATCTCCAAAACCACGATATAAACACGATTTAAATTTAGCGGAAGCATTCGATTAGTTGCGAAATATGAAAAATTACTGGAAATTAAAATTTTTGAGACAAGATCTGGAAATTATAAAACTCCTTTTTATAAGAAACCAAGTAAACAGTTTACATCTCTGTTAAACCACTTCTTGAGTAGTTATATACAACATGATTCAAAATCTCAGGAGCCAACACCAAAAACTCAAACCACTGATTCCTAGGACCTGAGAGTACAGAGACGACATAGGACTATCTAACTACATAACTCAGCAGCCAGTATCTCCACCTGAGATTCACTGCTGCCCCTAGTACTGTTGTTGTCGTTGTTGCTCATCCTTAAACGGTCTCCTTCGTCTTCGACGACCACCTAAAAAGAGTTAAAATCTATGGAGTGAGACAATATACAAATTGTCCCAGCGAGAGTTATAACTCTCAACTAGAAGCTTTATGATAACATAAATCATACAACAGCAGGTTTAATAACAAGTGAAGTAACTTCTACTTAAGCAGCCATGTCTTTAAAGCATATAAAGGACATGTATATAAAATATCTGAACAATTCATTAATGTAAACAATGTAACACCAAACATTGTTCCTCGTAGTTTAACCTAAGCAGATATACTACGCGGTTGATTATGTTTTACAAACATTATTATGCCCTGTGGAGATGAGGCATACCACTCATACTCCAACTGATCGCTAAGAAGTCACATCAGTATCATACATAGGTCATTAAAAGAGTCGGATTCTTAAGACCTCATCTTCCTCAGTCAGTTAGAGGATTGCTTGCAGGACATCTTGCAGGACGTCTGCTGTTATAGCTTACCAGGGTAATCTGGTCCTTCGCTATTTTAGAGTTACAGTGGCGTTCTGTATTCTCTTCGTCATCGGAAGATTTCTTGTTTATCTCTCACCGATGCGGTGTTAGTGTTTTCTTTGGGAGATTTGTGATACATCTCACCATTTGGTTTTGTAGTGAAGGATTGACGGTATCAATTCCTACACTAGGATGTAAGGATTTACGCATCCATTTCCCCCACATACTCAAGAGTATGTGATCCAGGAGTTCCCTTGGGAAAACCTATTTCACCATCATTTGGTCTCTGACAATGATGGATCTATGATCAGGGCTCTACATTTCACTTGATTAGTTAGGTACATTCAGTATTCTTTCAACATCATACATTGTTCTTCAAACAATAACATTGGCATAATAGCTATAAAATGAGAATACTAAATGTAACAAGCCTAACTCTTATCAATCATCATTTCTCAATACATTCATCACAAATCATCTCTAAAGCATGACCTTGATGGTATTTATGGCTCTCACAACCCATTTAATTCATAGGTTGCCATTGACAAGGCATCAGGATATATCACTATTCATAAAACTAAAGCATGCTTTCAATGAATATAGTTTCATAATCCATACCCGGATATGATCATCATCTCATGACATCCTGCATGGTTAATTCAACTGATAACAGTAAACAATTCATTCTAGAAGTTACACTTTCAAACTCTTAGAAGAGTCAAGTTCCCCAATATTCATCAATTAGGGTTATTCGTTTCCTTTACTTATGATTAGGAATATTGATTCCTCATTTCATACTTCAATCATGAGGATTTATGCTTAAAAGCATAACTGGAAATAGGGTTTCACCCTATACAAATTAAGGTTATTGAAATCTCCTTATCTTATAAGACATCATATTTGGTAACTTGTTCTCAAGGTTTCATACCTAAAAGCATGACACGGGACTAAGGTTAACATACCCCATCCTTCATTGTTAATATTTCCTTTTTGGAATATTAGTCCAATTCTAGTATGCAACTCTTCCATCCTTGGAAGCATACCAGGGTATGGTGAGTATTTGCCTTAAATACAACATTTATTGAACATCATAATGATTATCAATTCAAGGTATGAATTCACTTCTCAATCTTATCATGGTGTGAACACATCATACTCATTGATTTGACTATACTTTATTTAAAGGTATTACCTTATAAACATCTCCATAAATTAGGGTTTACTAATCACATCACATGTCATTACCCTAAAATTAGGGTTTACTATTCACCTCATGGTGAATTGAACTCATAACATCATCATGTATGAGAAACATCATCATTAAAGCTCTTAGATAAGATTAAGATTCACTAAACATAATAATTAGGGTTCCCATGATCTCACATAGGTGGATCATACCCTAATCATGCACATTCATGTGTATTGAAGATATCTTACTTGTGTTTTCACCAAAAACAAGGGTACTTTCTCTCTCCTATGATACTTTCTCTCTCCTCTTACTAGTAGATGGTGATTACACCACTCTAGATCAGGTTGGGTTAAGTCCTCATTGACTAGCATAAGCTAAAACATCACTATCAAGTGATTAGGGTTTGATTAGAACAAGGTATTACTCAATCAAACCCCTCAAGGGTATTTTGATAATTTACCTCATGATCACCATCATGGGTCAACTCAATAATCACTTAGTCCCTTAATGACTTAGGTTACCATTAGGGTTTAGATTGGATCACCATTGAACCAATTACACCACCAATTGATTAAGTACAAACCACCTTGAAAACCTTCAAACGGTTTCAACCTTCAACCACCAAACGGTCTTGAGACCGTTTGGTGTCAAACGGTCTTGAGACCGTTTGGTGTCAAATGGTCTTGAGACCGTTTGCCCTCGAACGGTCTTGAGACCGTTTGCCCTCGAACGGTCTTGAGACCGTTTGCCCTCAAACGGTCTTGAAACCGTTTGACCTCAAACGGTCTTGAGACTGTTTGGGTGTGTTGACCGTTTTGACTTTCAAACCGTTTGAAGCTCATGCGGTTTGAAACCGTTTGATCAAAGTGCCTTGAGATCGATTGGTCCAAACGACCTTGAGATTGTTTGAGCCCAAACGGTCTTGAGACCGTTTGGCCCCAAACGGTCTTGAGACCGCTTGGTCCAAATGGGCTCAAACCGTTTGGACCTCCAAAGTGGTTCAAAAGTTACAATTGGTCATGGATATGTATGTTGAATCCCTCAATTAACCAAATCCATGATAACCACTTATAAATTGAGTTAACTAAGATTAGCCTTAATCATTATTACATCAAATTGACCCTCAATTGAAAGCCAATTAGGGTTGATTCTAATTCAATTAGGGTTTCAAATCGGATGGTCATCAATATTCAACAATGTGAATCAATTCAAGGTTGAACCTATCAATTGACCTCCAATTGGGCCCAAACTTAGCCCAAACGGTCTTGAGATCATTTGGACATCATCCAAACGGTCTTGAGACCATTTTCCCAAAGTTTGACCAAAAACCAAGTCGGTTGGACTAGGATTGAACTCCAATTAGGTCTAAAATCAGCATTTTTATCAATTCATCAACTTATTGCAATTGGACCTTCAAACCATTAGATTATCTCAACCCTAGACCTCCAAACGGTCTTGGGTTGTGCCCAAACGTTCTTGAGACCGTTTGGAGGAACCCCCAAACGGTCTTGAGACCGTTTGGGTCCTTCAACCCAAAACTCAACAAGATCTATACTTAGCAAATAGCAATTTGATTATTTCAACAACCCACTGTAATTGGGCCCTCAATTGATCAAATTACCTTAACCCTAGACCTCCAGACGGTCTTGGGTTGACACCAAACGGTCTTGAGACCGTTTGGATGAGTTCCAAACGACCGTTTGGATGAGTTCCAAACGGTCTTGAGACCGTTTGCCCATCCATCCTTTGGACTCTAGTGAAAATTCATCAAGGTTTGATCTATTGAGTTGATCATCACATCAATACTTAATTGCAATATGATTTGGTACCTTTGTACCTTCAATTGGTCAACTATACTTGTCCCCAGACCTATAAACGGTCTTGGGTGATCCCCAAACGGTCTTGAGACCGTTTGGATGATTCCCCAAATGGTCTTGAGACCGTTTGGGCTAATCAACCCAAAATCACTAATTAACTTATTGGAAATTCAGCACTGATTTCAATTAGGGTTTGCCCTATTAATCATCCTTCAACTCATGACTCGTTTGGAATTAATCCCTAAAATTTGGTGAGTCGTTAATTAACATCATTATGAACAGTAATACCAAACTGTCAACGTTTGGTCAACCATCTTAAACGGTCTTGAGACCGTTTTCCCAAAAAGGGCAAATTAAACAGATTGAAAATCAGAACTTAATTCAATTGGTTTTGCTAATTGATTTGCTCATATCTCACGATTCCTTTGGAGTTAACCTCTCAAATTTTGTGGGTGATTATCCTACATAATTATGAACAGGATTCCCATACGGTATTTGCTTGGACAACACGGCAAAACGGTCTTGAAGACCGTTTCCCTTCATACGACCCTGAAACCGTTTGCCCACCAAACGGTTTCAAACCGTATGAGCAATTGGTGGAGGTCGTTTGGTAAAGTGGAAATCCGTGGATAAGCATAGGAATTAACGCCCTTATCTTCTACCTTAAGAAAAGTAGCAGTTCTTCACGATTTTGCTTGCAAGGATGCAAGGGAAGATAGGGAAGAAGAAGAACTAGCAACTATATGCATAGAAAAGGATGTATAATCAAAGCATAAAGTTTAGAGTTATAAAACCCGCCTAAAGGTTGTTCCTTGAGCTCCAAGCTACCAAGATCCAAGCTTTAATGGCGTCTTTGAGCTCCACAGGTCGGCCAAGGTGAATTCTCCAAGGAAAAGTTGGAAAGGAATGGCTAGAAAGATAGAGCTAGGTGAGCTAGCCATGAATTCAACCTTGAAAACGAGTTTTCTCCATGAATTCAAGCAAAAAGGGATGATCCAAACTTACCTAGGACCCTTGGTCGTCCTTCTCTACTCCAGAGCCTAGCCTTGGTCGGTTTTGAGCAAGGGGAAAAGAAATGAAAGGGAGAGGGTCGTTCCCTTGCTAAGTGAGAAAAGTTGTATATATACTTAGGTGAATTTTCAACATAAGGACATATGTTTTCCTCATTTCTCATCTAAGTCGTTCCTTTCTTCCTTGCACGTCCCCACATCTTATTTCTAAGGACAAACTCCTTCTATGGTCAAGAATTGAAGGCAAAGAGGATCAACCCATCACTAAAGTATACACATAAAAGGGCTATTATACATACACCTTGATTATTCAATCACAAAGGTGTTCTTTATTATATGATTATTCACATGAAGTGACCTTTTCATCATTTCTCTTCTAAATGATGCCAAGAGTCGTAAAAGATGTTTTAGATGATGTATTTTACAAGTTGCACCCCTCAAATTGGGTAAATTGCATTTTACACCAATTTAGGGTTTTCAAGTACAAGGGTTGCTTCCACAGCTGCACCTTGGTGCTCAAGCTTGGGAAATCCCTCAAACCTCATCATATTTATTCTTATGTTGTCTCAACATTAAAGGAACATATAAACATGTGAAATTTGCAAGTTAACCCCTCTGATTGGGCAAATTGCACATAGGTCCATGTATTGCAAACAATACTTCAACATTGGTTTATAAGGGACAGAAATGGAAACATATGTTCCATAGAAACTTTAATTATATATTAAAGGATAATTTCAACCATCTAATTTCATAATTAGGAAAAACACCTAGGGTTAGCTCGTAACCCAGGTCAGGGGTGTTACAAATCATAAACCCCTAACAAGGATTTCGTCCCCGAAATCTCAGGAAGTAAAAGGGAAAGCAGATATTGTTTCAGCATACACATTGTTACATCCTTAGGTAACATACCATTTTCAGGGAGACGTTATAGAATTTTGATCAACATTCTTTAGGATTAAATTCAAGCCCTGATATTTATTCAAGACCATATAAGGCCTTTTCACCCTGAGTGTATCATCACATCTGATAATTAGCATACTAACTCCCTTTATTATATGTATTAACCATCTTATCAGTTACACATTCTTATCATAGAGAAAAAGTTTTCTTGTCAAACAAAGATTTACTTATCAGACATTCTGGAGAAGATATGTTTATTTTAAAAACATAAACCCCTAACAAGGGATGTTCTTAAAATTCTATCTTTATTTAAGAACATAAACCCCTAACAAGGGATGTTCTTAACATTGTATCTTTGGAATTAATTACTTGTTTATCAAAACTTTATATCTCTTTCTTCCTTTTATCATGGGACATTGCTCATTACATATATTCTTTCAATCATTACTAATCATGGTTGACCTTCTTTATTCTCATTTTTCTTATCTTATGATGCTCTTTAAGTTGTTTCAGATTGACTACTTGATCAGAGTAATCAAAAGATAACAACTTCAAAGTTCCCATATTTACTTCATCATCAGTAAATTTATACCTGGCCAGGGTATATGATTACTGAGGTAAGAAAATATGTACTTGTATATTACTATGTTCCTTATCTTTTTCCATCCTTACATACATAATTATTAACTTTTATTGAATCCTACATCCAAATCAATTCTTTAATACATTTTCTTCTTATAGAAGTAAACATGTATTATAAAACAATTATATCGGATGCATCTTTGAAATCTTTTATGAGACCAATCAAAGAATAGTTCAATCAACTACTATTTTAACTTGTCCAAAAGATCATAAAGATATTTATAAGAAATACCATTTATCTTGTCTAATCAATCATGGCTCGAGGATTCTATCAAATCCTTGCATATCAAGGTATTGGATCCACTCGAATGCGATGATTAGAAAAGAAAAGGATGCAGGGAGATCATACCTCCTGCATAACAGCAGACTCACTCAACGGAGTCTCCAACAACAACTCCATGCCCTATGACTGAATGTCATATTGCAGTTACGGATCACTCTTCGAGTGATAAAAGAGTGCGTAGCACCCGGGTCAATTAGAACATATATTACGCAGGATTTAGACATATCAGAATATAAAAGTTCATCTGACCTGTCACAACCCGTGGATCGACCACAGCATCAGGTGGGTTCATAGCAAAGAACCTCACTATTGTCTGTGGTTGATTTGGTGCAGATGATCCAACTTGGGACGCTTGTCCACATCCTTGAGCTGCTCCTTGAAATTGCCTTTTCTGTGATCCTTGTTGCCCTTGTTTCGGAGGTTGTGTCACACTGACAGGCTTAATTCGACAGTACTTCATCACATGCCCCACCTTACCACAGTTGTAGCAGATTTTCTCCAATTGTTGTTTATCCTTTCTGGATAACCGTTGCCTTGATGTACTAGGTTCTGGTTGTGTTGGGGACATCAGAAACTTCTTCCTTTTGGGAATTCCAGGCCTTTGCTTCTGGGTTTGGATAGGCCTTTTCCCAACTCTTCCTCTATATATCCTTTCTAGACAATTAGATCTGATATGTCCAGGCTTCCCACAGTCATAACAGGTCCTGGTTTCTGGCTGTATTCTAATCCCTACATTACTGTGGACTGATTCATCAGGCTGAGGCTGAGTATAGGCTTGCTCTGAGTTCAAAGCTTCATTATTTACTTCTGCTTCAACCTGCTGCTGAGGGTTACATATCCTATGGATATCCAAAACATCATCATTAGGAGCTGGAAATCTGGGTTGTACTGCTAGTGTTTGGTCCACTAGGTACATCATGGTTGCCCTAAATTCTCCAACAGTGATTCCTAAGGAAGGATTCCTTATCATGGTTGGATTAACTAGGGGAACCTCAGGTAAGTGTTCCTCTACTGTTTTCTCCTCTACACTTCTTCTAGGTGTAGCATTGTTGCTTTCTGCAACAAACTCCTCGTCCTTATATGTCTTCTTCTCCTGAGGAGCAGAAGATTCTATTAGATGAGGAAGAAATACTAAAGACATACTCGACATCCTAAGTCCTATGTCTCTGTAGACTCGGCGAACCTAGAGCTCTGATACCACTTAATTTTGGGCTCCGATCTCCAAAACCACGATATAAACACGATTTAAACTTAGCGGAAGCATTCGATTAGTTGCGGAATATGAAAAATTACTGGAAATTAAAATTTTTGAGACAAGATATGGAAATTATAAAACTCCTTTTTATAAGAAACCAAGTAAACAGTTTACATCTCTGTTAAACCACTTCTTGAGTAGTTATATGCAACATGATTCAAAATCTCAGGAGCCAACACCAAAAACTCAAACCACTGATTCCTAGGACCTGAGAGTACAGAGACAACATAGGACTATCTAACTATATAACTCAGCAGCCAGTATCTCCACCTGAGATTCACTGCTGCCCCTGATACTGTTGTTGTCGTTGTTGCTCATCCTTAAACGGTCTCCTTCGTCTTCGACGGCCACCTAAAAAGAGTTAAAATCTACGGAGTGAGACAATATACAAATTGTCCCAGCGAGAGTTATAACTCTCAACTAGAAGCTTTATAATAACATAAATCATACAACAGTAGGTTTAATAACAAGTGAAGCAACTTCTACTTAAGAAGCCATGTCTTTAAAGCATATAAAGGACATGTATACAAAATATCTGAACAGATCATTAATGTAAACAATGTAACACCAAACATTGTTCCTCGTAGTTTAACCTAAGCAGATATACTACGCGGTTGATTATGTTTTACAAACATTATTATGCCCTGTGGAGATGAGGCATACCACTCATACTCCAATTGATCGCTAAGAAGTCACATCAGTATCATACATAGGTCATTAAAAGAGCCGGATTCTTAAGACCTCGTCTTCCTCAGTCAGTTAGAGGATTGCTTGCAGGACATCTTGTAGGACGTCTGCTGTTATAGCTTACCAGGGTAATCTGGTCCTTCGCTATTTTAGAGTTACAGTGGCGTTCTGTACTCTCTTCATCATCGGAAGATTTCTTGTTTATCTCTCACCGATGCGGTGTTAGTGTTTTCTTTGGGAGATTTGTGATACATCTCACCATTTGGTTTTGTAGTGAAGGATTGACGGTATCAATTCCTACACTAGGATGTAAGGATTTACGCATCCATTTCCCCCACATACTCAAGAGTATGTGATCCAGGAGTTCCCTTGGGAAAACCTGTTTCACCATCATTTGGTCTCTGACAATGATGGATCTATGATCAGGGCTCTACATTTCACTTGATTAGTTAGGTACATTCAGTATTCTTTCAACATCATACATTGTTCTTCAAACAATAACATTGGCATAACAGCTATAAAATGAGAATACTAAATGTAACAAGCCTAACTCTTATCAATCATCATTTCTCAATACATTCATCACAAATCATCTCTAAAGCATGACCTTGATGGTATTTATGGCTCTCACATCCCATTTAATTCATAGGTTGCCATTGACAAGGCATCAGGATATATCACTATTCATAAAGCTAAAGCATGCTTTCAATGAATATAGTTTCATAATCCATACCTGGATATGATCATCATCTCATGACATCCTGCATGGTTAATTCAACTGATAACAGTAAACAATTCATTGTAGAAGTTACACTTTCAAACTCTTAGAAGAGTCAAGTTCCCCAATATTCATCAATTAGGGTTATTCATTTCCTTTACTTATGATTAGGAATATTGATTCCTCATTTCATACTTCAATCATGAGGATTTATGCTTAAAAGCATAACTGGAAATAGGGTTTCACCCTATACAAATTAAGGTTATTGAAATCTCCTTATCTTATAAGACATCATATTTGGTAACTTGTTATCAAGGTTTCATACCTAAAAGCATGACACAGAACTAAGGTTAACATACCCCATCCTTCATTGTTAATATTTCCTTTTTGGAATATTAGTCCAATTCTAGTATGCAACTCTGCCATCCTTGGAAGCATACCAGGGTATGGTGATTATTTGCCTTAAATACAACATTTATTGAACATCATAATGATTATCAATTCAAGGTATGAATTCACTTCTCAATCTTATCATGGTGTGAACACATCATACTCATTGATTTGACTATACTTTATTTAAAGGTATTACCTTATAAACATCTCCATAAATTAGGGTTTACTAATCACATCACATGTCATTACCCTAAAATTAGGGTTTACTATTCACCTCATGATGAATTGAACTCATAACATCATCATGTATGAGAAACATCATCATTAAAGCTCTTAGATAAGATTAAGATTCACTAAACATCATAATTAGGGTTCCCATGATCTCACATAGGTGGATCATACCCTAATCATGCACATTCATGTGTATTGAAGATATCTTACTTGAGTTTTCACCCAAAAAAAGGTACTTTCTCTCTCCTATGATACTTTCTCTCTCCTCTTACTAGTAGATGGTGATTACACCACTCTAGATCAAGTTGGGTTAAGTCCTCATTGACTAGCATAAGCTAAAACATCACTATCAAGTGATTAGGGTTTTATTAGAATAAGGTATTACTCAATCAAACCCCTCAAGGGTATTTTGATAATTTACCTCATGATCACCATCATGGGTCAACTCATTAATCACATAATCCCTTAATGACTTAGGTTACCATTAGGGTTTAGAATGGATCACCATTGAACCAATTACACCACCAATTGATTAAGTACAAACCACCTTGAAAACCTTCAAACGGTTTCAACCTTCAACCACCAAACGGTCTTGAGACCGTTTGGTGTCAAACGGTCTTGAGATCGTTTGGGTATGTTGACCGTTTTGACTTTCAAACCGTTTGAAGCTCATGCGGTTTGAAACCGTTTGATCAAAGTGCCTTGAGATCGATTGGTCCAAACGGTCTTGAGACCATTTGGCCTCAAACGGTCTTGAGACCGTTTGGTCCAAATGGGCTCAAACCGTTAGGACCTCCAAAGTGGTTCAAAAGTTACAATTGGTCATGGATATGTATGTTGAATCCCTCAATTAACCAAATCCATGATAACCACTTATAAATTGAGTTAACTAAGATTAGCCTTAATCATGTGTACATCAAATTGACCCTCAATTGAAAGCCAATTAGGGTTGATTCTAATTCAATTAGGGTTTCAAACCGGATGGTCATCAATATTCAACAATGTGAATCAATTCAAGGTTGAACCTATCAATTGACCTCCAATTGGGCCCAAACGGTCTTGAGATCGTTTGGACATCATCCAAACGGTCTTGAGACCGTTTGCCCAAAGTTTGACCAAAAACCAAGTCGGTTGGACTAGGATTGAACTCCAATTAGGTCTAAAATCAGCATTTTTATCAATTCATCAACTTATTGCAATTGGACCTTCAAACCATTAGATTATCTCAACCCTAGACCTCCAAACGGTCTTGGGTTGTGCCCAAACGGTCTTGAGACCGTTTGGAGGAACCCCCAAACGGTCTCAACCCAAAACTCAACAAGATCTATACTTAGAAAACAGCAATTTGATTATTTCAATAACCCACTGTAATTGGGCCCTCAATTGATCAAATTACCTTAACCCTAGACCTCCAAACGGTCTTGGGTTGACACCAAACGGTCTTGAGACCGTTTGGATGAGTTCCAAATGGTCTTGAGACCGTTTTCCCATCCATCTTTTGGACTCTAGTGAAAATTCATCAAGGTTTGATCTATTGAGTTGATCATCACATCAATACTTAATTGCAATATGATTTGGTACCTTTGGACCTTCAATTGGTCAACTATACTTGGCCCCAGACCTCTAAACGGTCTTGGGTGATCTCCAAATGGTCTTGAGACCGTTTGGATGATTCCCCAAACGGTCTTGAGACCATTTGGGCTAATCAACCCAAAATCACTAATTAACTTATTGGAAATTCAGCACTGATTTCAATTAGGGTTTGCCCTATTAATCATCCTTCAACTCATGACTCGTTTGGAATTAATCCCTCAAATTTGGTGAGTCGTTAATTAACATCATTATGAACAGTAATCCCAAACGGTCAACGTTTGGTCAACCATATTAAACGGTCTTGAGACCGTTTTCCCAAAAAGGGCAAATTAAACAGATTGAAAATCAGAACTTAATTCAATTGGATTTGCTAATTGATTTGCTCATATCTCACGATTCCTTTGGAGTTAACCTCTCACATTTTGTGGGTGATTAGCCTACATAATTATGAACAGGATTCCCATACGGTCTTTGCTTGGACAACGTGGCCAAACGGTCTTGAAGACCGTTTTCCTTCATACGACCCTGAAACCGTTTGCCCACCAAACGGTTTCAAACCGTATGAGCAATTGGTGGAGGTCGTTTGGTAAAGTGGAAATCCGTGGATAAGCATAGTAATTAACGTCCTTATCTTCTACCTTAAGAACAGTAGCAGTTCTTCACGATTTTTCTTACAAGGATGCAAGGGAAGATAGGGAAGAAGAAGAACTAGCAACTATATGCATAGAAAAGGATGTATAATCAAAGCATAAAGTTTAGAGTTATAAAACCCGCCTAAAGGTTGTTCCTTGAGCTCCAAGCTTCCAAGATCCAAGCTTTAATGGCGTCTTTGAGCTCCACAGGTCAGCCAAGGTGAATTCTCCAAGGAAAAGTTGGAAAGGAATGGCTAGAAAGATAGAGCTAGGTGAGCTAGCCATGAATTCAACCTTGAAAACGAGTTTCCTCCATGAATTCAAGCAAAAAGGGATGATCCAAACTTACCTAGGACCCTTGTTCGTCCTTCTCTGCTCCAGAGCCTAGCCTTGGTCGGTTTTGAGCAAGGGGAAAAGAAATGAAAGGGAGAGGGTCGTTCCCTTGCTAAGTGAGAAAAGTTGTATATATACTTAGGTGAATTTTCAATATAAGGACATATGTTTTCCTCATTTCTCATCTAAGTCCTTCCTTTCTTCCTTGCACGTCCCCACATCTTATTTCTAAGGACAAACTCCTTCTAAGGTCAAGAATTGAAGGCAAAGAGGATCAACCCATCACTAAAGTATACACATAAAAGGGCTATTATACATACACCTTGATTATTCAATCACAAAGGTGTTCTTTATTATATGATTATTCACATGAAGTGACCTTTTCATCATTTCTCTTCTAAATGATGCCAAGAGTCGTAAAAGATGTTTTAGATGATGTATTTTACAAGTTGCACCCCTCAAATTGGGTAAATTGCATTTTACACCAATTTAGGGTTTTCAAGTACAGGGGTTGCTTCCACAGCTGCACCTTGGTGCTCAAGCTTGGGAAATCCCTCAAACCTCATCATATTTATTCTTATGTTGTCTCAACATTAAAGTAACATATAAACATGTGAAATTTGCAAGTTAACCCCTCTGATTGGGCAAATTGCACATAGGTCCATGTATTGCAAACAATACTTCAACATTGGTTTATAAGGGACAGAAATGGAAACATATGTTCCATAGAAACTTTAATTATATATTAAAGGATAATTTCAACCATCTAATTTCATAATTAGGCAAAACACCTAGGGTTAGCTCGTAACCCAGGTCAGGGGTGTTACAGCTTCAGTTAAACCTAAATAGTTATACTACTCAGTTGTTTTATAGTTTAGCACCCTGGGTTGAATGGGGTGTACCACCCAAACAGCTAACTAGATGTTATTAAGCCACCCCAAACATATGTACAAGATCTAAGGAAAGGAAATATGGATACCCAAGATCTTTCCTCACAACCTCCAGTCAAATTGTAGTATCATAAAAGCAGGGATCATGTTGTCTAGCCCATCGTGGATACATGATTCAAGTCAATCCACCATTAAAGACTTGTCATGGGTACACATCTCACAACACCACATAGACTGAGTAACCATTTTCCAGCAAACATCACGATACCCACACACTTTCACCAAAGAAAAACCATTTTAAGACGACAGGATATCTACTCCTGAGAATCCCCATATATTCACTAGAATATGGCTTCGAGAATCTTCTCACAGTTCAGGGCTGCTATTAACTTGTTTCCCCATCCCCCCTAATGACCTAAGGGGATGATTCTATGGACTCAAGGCTCTACATTAGATTCCTTTTGATAGTCAGGATCATTTCTCAATGATCGCATAAACCAAATTGCAAGACAAACTACCAGGATAGACAAGATATAAAGCAGCAAATGACTTTAGAAGACGTAAAATGTCCCCACAATATAGCCTAACCCCATCATTATAACAAGGAGACAAGTTTCTATAAACTATCTATTGTGACCCCTTTGGAACTTTCAAGCCAACCAAATGGGGAACACGCATGATCCATCCTTATCCATAAAGGAGTCACTACACGCATTCTAGCATCACAGTATTGGGAAAATGATGCAATACATGCACAACAATCGGATAATAGCCATAACTAAAACATAACATAACATCTTTAAACATGCATGTCATATATCAATTCTAGGGAGGAAACCTTAGACTTCTCATGTCATTTAAGGTCGTACACTTACCTAAGAATGGTAGATAAGATGTATGTATACCATAAAGAGATAAATGTGGTACATAGCATTAACATGCATGCACATAAACTCGTTGGTTTAGGCCTAAGAAAATTTAAACTTCCAATTTTAGCAGATTAAAGGTGTACAACCTCTAGATCCACTACATGCAAGCACAAGGCAAGTACTAAATGAAGTAGATGTTATGTCACTTGCCTGGTAGGGTAGAAGCAGTTGTGCATGAATAGCTATCAGAACAACATCTTCTTAATGACAAACTCTAGTGTGAAAGGTAACTCTTTTAAGGTTTGAGTTCCTCCCCTTCAACCGCACCTAAATTCCACTGATATATGGCAAATAGAAACTAATTGCATGAAAGAGAAGGTGGAAGAAGGGTTTTAGACTCTATAACTAAAAGCCTAAAGAAAAAAACCACATAGAAAATGTCTAAGAAGGATAGGAAGCTAAAGATCGCCATGAAAACATGATCGATGTTTGATTTACCCTAATTGAAGATAAGAATCCACCAGCTTGCTCGTGTCGCATAATTAGAGAAGAGAACAAAGTTAAATCTCACGCAAGCATGAACATATGGAGCCATAAATCCCATCAGTTGTCATCAATTGATGGTGATTCACTCCTTTACAACACTTAAGTATGCATGTGAATCAAGAAGGAAGGCTAAGGGGGGTATATAGCCCAGAGGAGAGAGTAAAGATAGTCATGCTACACCTCCATTGGTCATTACACTATCATAAGACAAACTCTAACTTTCCATAGTACATGGTGCCAAGAAACTTGTTACTAGGCGTAAAAAATTCCACCGATTTTTTTCATTGGTAGAACTTGTCAGTTTTGGTTCAATAGGGAAACAATTGGAAGACATGTTGTAAGTACTATTCATAGGTATCTCGTGAAACCATTAGAAGACAAGGAACATGTTTTCCATTAGTATACCACTGTTTGGAAGCCTACCAACCAAACACCCTACAATTTTGTCAGTTGATAATAAAAAAAACTTGAAGGTCATAACTAGCCTATTCTGTCGATTTTCTACCAATAGAAACTTGAGACCACAATGTCGGTTCTCAACTAATGAGAACCCTGATATTCCAAAAGTCCACAAACAAGCAAAGGAGTTTTGTCAATTTTCAACTAAAGAACAAGTCGCTTCCATCGATTCTCTCAATCGATGGAAGGAGATCTAGGCTAGGTTAGACCACCAACATGCATATTCCTACCACCAAGCAAGAAAGAAGATGACTGACAAATTATGTGAAATTTATAAGGATGCTCTCCACCAAGGGGTAATTGTGCAATTGCCCTCAAACATGTAAATCAATGTCAACACATGCTTAGCAAGCATCAAAATAGGTGATCAGGTTTGGCATAAAAGGATCAAGGTTTAAGCTAGAGTAGGGGCCTTATAGACTCATGGAGTCCCCTTTAGCCCTTAGGGGCATATGGGTCTTTCTAATATTTGATTTTTCCTGCACGGACCTTGACTACTTTTGATAATGAAAATTCCATGTTAGACTTAGTTACTCAATAACCATATGTGGGGGCATGTTGATCATTTGACTATCTTTTCTTTTAAAGGCAATAGATGTTATTGTATTGTAAATTCAAAACCAATTACGAGATTATCAAAAAATCACAAATAAAGAGGCTTTGGAATTATAAGTTGTGAGTTTTGTATTTGAACTAGTGTCGGTGTCTGATTCCATGGTTCAAAGACAAATTTTAGGGTTTCAAATTTTAAAAATTAGCTTTAATCTTAATTCATGAATTGGTGAATATAGGTTTGATGAAACCCTAATTATGGACAGTAATACTATTTGATTATAAATAGGACCAACACTAAGGTGTGTGCATATCCCTATTTTATTTGGTCATACTATGACTAAACCCTTACTTCCTTTAATGATGCATAAATCATATATAAATCCTCTTTTTACATCTTTTTATATCAATTTAAATATAACTTTTTGTCCTAGTATAATTTATTCATTGTTGATAATTGAAAGGTATTTTCCTTTCTTTAATTCCTCATTCAATTATTCTTCAATATGAACTATTTAACTCTCCTTGAGCATTGAAATATATAATATTGATTATGGTCCTTTGACCCCCATTGATGTGTTAGGGTTGTTCACATCCCATTGTACTTGATAACAATTGGAAAATAAATGTATTGTATTTCTTGCCTATACTAATTTAGACTAGTTTTATTTTAGGATAGTATGATATATGTGTGCATATTTATATCACTACTCCATATAAAATTAGTCTAAGTTAGAGTAGGAAATATATATATATATATATATATATATATATATATATATATCAGGGGGGTGGGGAGGTATTGCTCATGCAGGTAATAAATATATATATTACACTACCTAGATAAAATTAGTTTAAATTAACGCAGGAATATATATATATATATATATATATATATATATATATATATATATATTTGTGTGTGTGTTTGTGTGTGTGTTTGTGTGTGTGTGTGCGTGTGTGTGCGCGTGTACGTGTGTGTGTGTGTGTGTGTGTGTGTTGTGTGTGTATACAAATCAGGGGATGGGGAGGTATTGCTTGTGCAGGTACCTTAAGTTATACTACACGTGCTTGGAAAACACGATGGTATATATAATAAATAGGCATAATATCAGTGTAAGACACACTAATTTATACTAGGTTTATTTAGGGTAGTGTGATAGGTATTTTTTGTACAGGTACGCTAGTTATACTACACATGCTTAGAAAACACGGTGGAATATATTCTAAATAGGCATAGTACCAGTGTAAGTCATGAGGAATTTAGTCTCCCTATTCTACAATTCTAACTCCACCAAACCCCCAAATTAATAGGGTTCTAGATCCCACTATGTCACTCACAGTTTTCCTCATTGTATCCATCCTCCTCATTGTCCCAGTCTACAACTGTGTCGTCGTCCCACTATCCCACCAGCTCACTAGATCTCTGTAAGGGTCACCCCAATGCAACGCAAGGTCATATGACTTGTCATGTCCGTCCTTGTCATGTAAACAACGATGCTCATGGAGATCAAGCACCTAGGGTCACATTGATAATCTCTGGGATCATGGATGATGGCACCACACAGCTACCTCTCAGTGTGCTTTGGCTCTCTCTTTGACTACAACACTTCTATTGTGACCTCCCACCAATCTAGGTCTTTTCTTAATGCACAATCGGTACCAACACCATTGTCACGGGCCTAACTATGACCCTCCAATTGAAGTGTCTCCTCATTGAACACATGGGAGAACCACCTCACCTACCTCCACATCCTCCCATGGGACTCGACGCTCCTAACCTCCAGGCTCCCCTCAGGATCCACACATGTCGGTATCCTGACAGTAGGTGCATCTCCACATCGTTGACACCCCACCAACAAGTAGTGAAAACTCATGACATGGTTCATGTGAAATTTCAATATTGCATGCCCCAGATGGATACTTCGACGATATATCTATTTGAACATCCAGATTGATGGGAATCTATGGTTCCAAGACCACACCATGGGTCTTACATCAGTCAACCTCCTCACATGGTGTATGTGATACGAGATCCAGAAGTAGAAGAACCCTTGAAGCTACCATTAAATTGGGAGTTTAAGTAGACACCACTCAGTATGCCATCACTAAATGATCTTAAGTTTATTTCATTGTATGTGGCCAAGCAAGATGTAGAAACCCCCTAGTGCAATCCATATATATCATCAGGGACACATGAATCATCCAGATTTATTGAATAAAAATCATATCATTCATTGCAATAGTATAAGATTTTTCACAAATATATATATATATATATATATATATATATATATATATATATATATATATATTACATTGATTCCATATACATTATTTCACAAAACTTCCAATAAAAAAACTTAATACATGATAATGTGGAAAATCGGATAAACCTCTTTGGATCGTATAAATGGAACTCCACCATGTCTTGAACTTGTATGGATATCAATCTCAGGAGAGCTATTACATGTTGCAGACCACCTATGTGCATCCACACATAGTCATGTACCTGAAAAATCAAATAGTTAGGTTTTATAATAGTATGAACATAAACTGAACATATAACTAAAAAATGAAAATAATGAACATGAATATGATTAATGCCTATGGGGATACATTACTAACTTACTTACCATACAGTATGGACACTTTCAACATGAACTTGATATGTTCTTACTAAATATGTGCTAGGTACGTATGTGTCACTGAATACACACGAAGTATGTAGGTCAGTCACTTTAAACAGGTTGTTTGGTGCAAGTGAGATCATCGTGTCTGCATTTGTTCGTTGGTCCACTTAGTTACAGAAGAAAAGAGAATTGTAAAGTTGTTGGTAATGTAAGAACAGTAGCATAGGGGACAACAAAATTAAAAGTGGAAGAATAGTTATTTTTCTCTATGTATTTGTAAAGGAGGAAAATGACTCCTTGTAAAGAGAAGGAGTGTCATGGGAGTACCGCAGTAACATCCTACATGTTACCGCATGTAACGTTCGATCTTCTCCTACAGACCCGTGTATCTCTTTAACATCCTGTTGATGGGCGGTTTTAAAATATAGTTGAAAAAGAAAATCATTGTTGTTGATAGTCCACTTTACAACAGTTTCAAATGACAAAATATAAAAATATAAAATCATTCTAAAAGGAAAAAATATAAAATATGAAATTACAAAAATGTTATGAACAAAAATAAAAACATTTAATAAAAATAGAAATTTTAAAATATGAAAATATAGTATCTTGTATGTTGGAAAATTTGATAAGAGAAACATTGGTATGTTTGAGGCATAGTGCCATGTAGAATGTAGTTGTGAGCTTGATTTGTCGATAATGTCGAGAAGGAAAGAGCCCTTCTAAGTAGTGAGGAGTATCGGGCTGAGTTATACCACGTTTGTCGATTTTGTATCTAAAGTCACACTATTAAATGGGCTTCGGGACAAATTTAGGCACATATAAGTTTCTAAAATTTTGGTCCATATCCAGCCTGCCTAATAGAGTTGGGTTTTAGGACAGATTCCAAATGTTCCAGATAACATGTTTGAATTATGATATCTTAAACATATATAAATCATATTTTCCATTGAGTTTGGCTTGCTGATACATATAAAATATAGTACTATATATGTAAATCTACTACATTTACAACTTGTAGAAAAATCCAATAAATGAAAAGAATATTTTCTAGATAAGACATGTGTAGAAAAATCATAGTCATAACCAATGTATTTATGAGATATAATTGAAAGTCATCGATGAAGCAACTTCCTATTGTTTAGAAAATACATACTTTGTTTTAATGAATGATCAACAAATGTCTCGTTGAGTTGATTTTTTAAACACATATAATGTAACTAATATATATTCTATATATAAGGTTAGATTATATTATACGTTATTGTGGGCATGTTAGATATCAAATAGGTACACATGATATAAATGTACTCTATTTTATTGTTCTTTAGTCTTATCAATATGAGTGACTAACAATATTTTGATCCATTTTTAATATGAAAACTTTATAGCCAAATGTATCTTGAAAAGATACATGTTACATACAAGCATATGGTTGTTTGTACATGTATAAGTAATGAATCCGGGCCTATGAGTTTTCACGTCCGGATTTTCCTTGACACTGGCCCGATCTCTAGTTTTGTGTCAAAATTTTTGGTTTGAACTACTCGTATAAATCATCTTGACTAGGTCTGAGTCAGACTAAGTAGGCCCGGATAGGACTCTGATTGGACCGGTCCGTGCTCATTCCTATATGCCGGTCTTCCGTGTGCATGTTAAAAGCACCAAATGTTAAACGGGTGCTAAAATAGTACACTCAAACTTGATCCAGCTAATTGTGGGAGACCCGCAGGTGCCCATATGGCATATAGTATGTCTACAATAAAAAGATATTGCTAGTTGATATTCTACAACAAAAAGTAGATCAATAAATTTTAATGCAAAGATAAGAAGATAACAAAAATCATCCACTGTGTTGGTTTCAAACAAAATGCAATATCCATTGTTCTACTTTAACAATAAGTTGTGCGGGAAAAAATGCAACTGCTACAATGTAAGATCAGAACATGAATGTTGTAAGTGTTATAAATAGCATAATAGATGGTCACAATAAAACTATTTTCATTAATATTATATATTCTTAATATAGCATGTGTTTATGGTTATCTTGCACAAAGTGAACACAAAGACAATATAATCAATGTGATTGAATATAAACATACAACACACAATATGTTCACTAACATAAATCATAATATAGAGCATAACTAATTTTGTTTCTGTTAGTATAAAAATTAACAAAATATCGCTCGTGCTCTTTAAACTTTATATGTTTGTAATGTATATATTACACATCATCAATTTAATTGTTTTGATAAATATACATTTTTGAAATACTTTAACAATCATACAAATATTATGTTTATATTATTATATCTATATTAAGTAATGGCTTATCCAGAGATGTCTACTACACCTGTAAAATCTACTAGTTAAATGAGTGGATATGAGTTTAAGTGATTTTTAGCGGATAGCAATTTCAAAACTCACACTCAATTTAAACATGTAGATCCCTTGGTGCCTTTAGCCAAGTTTGCCGGTTCTGCTTGTAAATGTGCGGTGAACAATTCCAAAACTCAAGACTCGAGCGTGCTGGACGAGGAAGAATGGCGGAGAGTCCATTTGTATGTAGGCAAGGCCGACAGAAAATCGCTGCCAAGAAGAAGTGATCCCAATCAGTGTCGGGCGAAGGCGCCCGAAAATACGTCAGAGGGGAAAGAGCGTGGAAGAGAGAACGAAGAGGAGAGGGGGTTGTTTGTATCTAGGCAAGGCCGATTAGAGAATCGGTGGGAATCATCGGCACACTGCAGTGAGTAAATTGTTGGTGTGCAATGAACAAGCGCAAGAACTAACCCGACGGAGAACGAGCAAGCACGGCAAAGAGCACAGGTTACATCTCTTCCGCTTGTGTCGGGCATAGGTGCCACCCAGATCGCAGAACCAACCGTACTTGTTCTCTCTCTCTCTCTACACACACTCTCTATGGGGACAAGGCCTCTGGGGACGCCTTTTTTAGATTCTTTTTAGGAGGCTTCCATATAGTCTGATATAAGAGATCATTCAGAATTCATTTTAGTGTATGCGGATAGTCTCTTTCACTATTAATTTTGAGTTTCAGTTGACGGTTTTTTATTATTTTTCATATTAAAAAATGTATAAGATGCAGAACTGACTCTTTTCAAGTGCCATCACTGGTACAGGGGCACCAATTTGAGAGGGCCTAAAACAAAAGTCTTAGAGTTCATTAAAGCGTTCATTGCTATGCATTAAAATTTCTATGTAAAGTTAATGTGTTCAAACGTCAATGAATTTAGTGTAGGTGTGTTACTCCTGACTTCTCTTCCTCCCCTCTGACTTCTCAGGATTAAAATTAATTACATTCAAACATCTATCTCAAAATTGGAGTAGTTGATTGAGGCTGCGTTTGCTATACAGCCATGACAAGTATATTTGTCATGGGTCAATTAACCAGTGATATCTTAACTTTTTGTAAGATGATTGTTGTTTGGAACAACAACAAATAAACTTGTAGGCTTCGCTGATTTCTCTAAGTATATCACATTCATTTTTCAACTAACGACCTAGTTTAGTTTCTGATCTTATTTATTTTTGTTCTCCTACATTAGTTTATTATACATTTTCTAATCTGGATCGACTTAAACGATCAACTTAATTGTACATGTCGTTGTTGCATGTAACAACGTAATTCAAAATTAACAACAACCTTTATTTTGGCTAACATACACTTCTTAGGGTGTGTTTGTTGTGCCGTCCTAGTGGCGACACGACAATCAAACCTGACCGGGTATTTTAAGTGGTGTTTGTTATATGGACTAACAGATAAATAAGTTTACACACAGATAAGAAGTTGTTGAGAAATCTCCTACTGCCACACCTAATCTTTGCGACAGGAAATATGTGTATTTGTCATGGATGCCCTTTTCTACAATACCCCTCTAACCAATTGTTTGATACATGCAATATTATCTATGTGTAGGGCATAATAGATTTTGTCCAAATAAACACAACCTACACACACATGTATCAAACACGCAACCCTTATGGATAAGTGTCGTTCTCCCAGTCGACTCGGTACGAACCTGAAGAAGAGATGTCCCACTCGTGTTGACAATGAACGTTACAGACAAACTAGTACACTAATAGTGCAGCTCATCAACCGCAGGAATCGTCGCCTGACAGGTTGCGCCTTAGAAGGAAAGGATGGACAAACTTGCTACGTCCAGGAGAAGATCTCCACGTAGCATCTCGGAAGTGACAGCAACAGAAAGACTTTGGCTTTAGGGTTTACAAACACATACTCGAACAGTTGACGGTTGTGTGTTCAAAAGATGTGTTTAACCCTAATGACCAGAGGCATATTTATAGCCTTACACCAGCAATCCTATTCCTATTAAGGCGCGACCACTCGGTTGCTCTTGTACACATTGCGAAAAATTTCGTAAAAGAGATACTTTCCAGTTAGGATTAATAAATCTGAATAGAAAAGAAACAATTCATTAAATGTATAACTAATTACGTAGTTGTATCCTAGTGGAAAAGGAATACGGTAGACAGAAGACATTCTCCGCAATCCACAAGCCACAAGCCCAAGCCCGAGTCTGTGCCCGGTGAGGTGAGGTGTGACGTGGCACGCGCGCGTGCATGCGTGTGTTTTGTGGTCACCATACACACCAAGGAGGAGAGCATTCCCTCCTCCTAAGACCCTTGGACACTAGTGTCCCATGTGATCCTACATATAAGGACCACAAAAGTTCTAGTAGTGAGCAATGTGGGATAAAACTTCTTTCCCATTTGTACTAAAGACAAAACTACCTCTCTCACATGTACTAGCTGCACTACATTCAGCTTAACCCATGCTAGAAACACGGTTGTAGCAGTCATATCTCTAACCTCCTCTACAAAGTCAAATGTGTAGTGTGTTCTATCATTTAGTCCTACATACTGTACTTTCTACATATATCTTTCGGTTTGAATCTACCTGAGTTATCTAACTGTGACCCCCACATGAAGTAGGTGAACAAAAGTCTTGAATCTGAACCTTGGGTGCAAGAGTATAGGTTGGTAACAACATAATAAAGACATGGTAGAAAAGAAAAATAATGCATTAATGTCATGCATACAAAATTTTATGTCATGATTGATAATAGAGAACAACCCAATTCTCCTGTTGCGGCCTACACAACATCAATCATTTAATTGGAGTCTCCAAGAACGTATTGCTAACATCATGTTCTAAGACTTGACACCATTCAGAGACTAATCTTTTACTTACTTGTAATCATGACACTGACAGGTTTCCCATGGGATAGACACACAGATACATGAAGCATCAAAGTAATTACATAGTGTCATCCAACTCACTCGACAGATTGTTATTACCACATTGAACTCAATTTGTGGGATCTCCACTCTATTGGGTTGGGTTGCTACTGCCTGCAAATAATGAAGGCTTTCAGTCCCATCCCCAACCTAGATTTTTCCAATAAAGTTAGAGTAAGACCTTTAGTGAAAGGATCAGCTGTATTATCTTTAGTATCGACGTAGTCCACAGCCGCGACCCCATTAGACACTAACTCCCTTACAGACTTGAGTCTGACTTGGATGTGTTTGCATTGTTTTTATTGTACTTATGACTCTTTATCTTGGCATTAGTTGTAGTTTTGTCATAGAGAATTGAAATTGTAGGAAGCAGCTTCTATACCATAGGTAAACTGGACATAAGTCCATGTAACCATTCAGCTTCCAATCCAGTTTCATCTAAGGCACACAACTCTGCCTCAAAAGTAGATCGAGACAATATGGTATGTTTCTTAGACCTCTAGGAAACAGCTCCTCCGCCCAACAGGAATACATATCTTGAGACACCATTACTCCCAGAGCTAACGGCAGTCTAGCTTGCATCACTATATCTTTTGAGTATAGAAGGATATTTTCCATAATGCAGCCCAAGGGAACAAGTTCCCTTGATATACCTCAAAACTTTGTCAAGAGCTTCTCAATGGATCTTGTCAGGACAACTAGTGTATCTATTTAACTTACTCACGACAAACGCAATGTATGGACGTATGTGCAGTTCATAAGATACATCAAACTTCCGATAATATGAGAGTATCGTAATTGAGACACTGAAATCACAGCCCCATTCTTGAACAAGGCCTTGTATGAATCATATGGACTCTTAATAGGTTTATGTGATGTGTACTCAAACCTCTCCAGTATCTTCTCAATATAGTGAGACTGAGAGAGAGTTATACCATCAGTAGACCTTATGATTTGAAGCCCTAAAATCACATCAGTGACACCCATATCTTTCATCTCAAACTTGCTACACAAGAATGTCTTCGTCTCATTTACTACTTTCATATTGGAACCAAAAAGCAGGATATCATTGACGTATATATAAGAATAATAAAATGAATCCATCATTGACGAGTTTATAGTAGAGACACTTATCAAATTCATTAGAAACAAAGCCAAACGATGATATTGTAGAATCAAACTTCTCATGTCATTGCTTAGGGGATTGTTTCAAGCCATATAATGATTTAACAAGTTTACACACTTTGGACTCATTCCCACAACCCAAAAATCCCTCAAGTTGTTCCATATATATCTCTTCCTGAAGATTACCATGTAAGAACGTGATCTTCACATCCATATGATGGATACAGAGATTATAAATAGAAGCCAATGCTATAAGCACTCGGATTATGGTCATATGAAAAACAGGGGAACAGGTATCAAAATAATCTATTCCTTCTCACTATGTGTAACCCTTAGCAACTAACCTAGCCTTATACTTATTGATTGTCATGTCTGCATTAAGTTTCTCCTTAATAATCTATTTACATCCAACTGCAGAACAACCAGGAGGCAAATTCACCAATTCCCAAGTTCCATTCAAGAGAATTGATTGGATTTCATCATTAACGACTTCTTTCCAAAATTTAGTTTCTAGAGATTTCATAGATTGTTTGAAAGTTATAGGATCATCCTCGACATTATAAGTGAGAAACTCACTTCCAAAGTCCTTGGATGTCCTAGACTGTTTACTTCTCCTTGGTTCAACTATTTCTTCAGAAGCATCAGATTCAAAAATAGCTTGTTCTGAGTCGCCCCCCACATTTGTCATCCTTTCCACGTGCTCGAGAATGGAAACTGTGGTGAATGAATCCTCTTGAGATACTTCATTGGGCACACCAAATTTCATAGGAAACACATCCTCAAAGAATATAGCATCATGTAATTCCACAATTGTATTGACCTCAATGCCTGAGATATCTGATTTTACAATTAAGAATATGTAGGCATAACTTGTCTCTACATACCTCAAGAATATTGCATTAACCGTTTTCAATCCCAATTTCTTCCTTTTGTGTTCAGGGACAAGTACCTTAGCAAGGCACCCCCACACTTGAAGGTATTTGAGACTCAATTTTCTTCCTCTCCATAACTCAAATGGACTACTCTGTATATGTTTGTGGAGAACTCTATTCAGAATATGGCAAGCCGTATTCAAAGCTTCCCCCCACATGAAGTTGGGTAGACCTTAGGTTTGAAGTAAAGAATTTACATATCTATAAGGGTTCGGTTTTTAAGTTCAGTTATCCCATTAGATTGTGGTGAATACGGCGCAGTGACCTCATGAACTATACCACGTAATTGACAAAATTCCAAAAATAAATTCAAGGTATATTTTCCTCCCCTATCAGACCTTAATCGTTTAAGTACTTTACTAGTTTGAGTTTTAGCTTCTTTCTTATAAATTTTAAATTTATCCAATGCCTCATCTTTACTTCTATGAAAAAGACATATTAGTATCTACTAGCAACATCAATACAAGTTATAAAATAACACTTTTGATCCCTTGTAGCAATACCATTAAATTCACAGATATCAATATGCACGAAATCTAATAATTCTGAATTCCTATTCACGGAATGAAAAGGTTTCCTAGGTAATTTAGCTTGTACACAAATTTCACATTTATTATTGCTAATTTCATATTTAGGGATTAAATTCAGATTCATCATACATTTCATTGAGCCAACATTCACATGTCCCAAATGTGCATGCCAAACATCACATGATACAAGATTCATACATAAAGAACTATTATCATTCAAATTTAAATGGAATTTGAAACAGGTTCTACAAGAATCTTAAACAGGTTCTCCATATCACAAAGATACCCCATGCCAAAAAATAAAGAATCTCAAAGGCGAGTAATAATAGATTACATTTTTACAATCTATTCTAAAACTGTCTCTAACTAAAATTGTGCCACTAATAATATTGTGTCGCATTGATGGAACATGTCTGACTCTAAGAAGCGTCAGAACATTTTACGAAGGAAACTTCAAGTCCACTCGTCCTTCGCCTTTGACTTCTACAGTGCTGGAATCGCCCAAAGTCACGGATCGATCTTTAGAGGTCTGATAAGACACAAATAGGGACTTGTCAGTACACACATACACATTAGCCCCAGTGTCTATAGTCCAATATAGTGATTCAAAAATAGAAAGAACTTCAGATTTTATAGATATGTACCCATCATTAAGGTTCAAGGATGCAGTCGTCATGTTGACCACAGCCTCCTCAGTTGCAGATGCGGCAGCTTTCTTGGCCTTCTTTGAAGGACAATCTTTGTTCTAGTGGCCAACCTATCTACAAGTCCAACAAGATTTTTTCTTCGGTTTCTTTTGGATCTTGGCCTTAGGTTTAAGTGAGTTCTTAGATTTCTTATCCTTGTTCTTAGCAGTAGTAAAATTAACAGTCTTGTTAACATCAGTTGGTACTTCGATAGTCTTCTCTTTCATATGCTCTTCCTGAATATTGATGTCCATCATGACATCGTTCATTGACATGTCTCCTTTGCGGTGCTTAAGAGTCATGTCAAACGACTCCTAAGATTTTGGGAATTTCTCAATGATTGACATAGCAACAAACTTTTCAAGAAGTGTCATGCCCGCATCAGCGAGCTCTTGCACCAAGAGTTGAAAATCGTGTGTTTGATCAGAAACAGACTTTCCCTCAGACATATGAAACTTAAGAAATTTAGAGACACAATATTTTTCAGTTCCTTAATTCTCAGTATTGCATTTCTTTTCTAATGCTTTCCACAAAGCCTTAGATGTAGTAACAGGCGGCTTAGAGTATGAATCATACAGTTTGTTATTTAACGCAAACAGAATCAACCATCGGCACGTCTTCTCACCCTTCTTCCAGATTGCAATTATATTAGCATTATCACGAACAGTTTCATCTACTTTGGGTTCTTCTTCTTCTAAATACTGATCATATCCTACCATGTTCAGGCATACTAGACGTATCAATTTTCATACCAGAACCAACCATAGTTAAGTAACGACAGATAATGATTTCTTTAAGACTGTTGCTAATTTTGAATTACGTCGTTACATGCAACAGCGACAGGTGTAATTAAGTTAACAGTTTAGGCCAATCCAAATAAGAAAACGTAGAATAAACAAATGTACGAGAACAAAAGTAAATAAGATCAAGAACCAAACCAGGTCGTTCGTTGAAAAACGAACGTGATATATTTAAAGAAATCAGCACCTTGCAACCCTTCTGGATAGGCGTCGTTCTCCCAGTCGACCCGGTAAGAACCTAAAGAAGAGACATCTCACCCGTGTTGACGACAAACGTTGCAGATGAACCAGTGTAGTACCAGTGGAGCTCAGCAACCGTAGGAACTATCGTCTGATAGGTTGCGCCTTGGAAGGAAAGGATGAACGAACTTGCTACGTCTAGGAGAAGATCTCCATGTAGCACTACGGAAGCGACGACGGCAGAAAGACTCCGGCTTTAGGGTTCGCAAAAACGTACTTGAACGGCTGACGGCTGTGTGTTAGAAAGATGTATTTAACCTAAAGACTGGAGGCATATTTATAACCTTATACGTCCTAGTATTCATATTCATGTTAAGACGCGACCACTTGGTTGCTCTTGTACACATTGTGGAAAATTCTGCAAAAGAAACAATTAATTACGTAGTTGTATCCTAGTGTAAAAAGAATATGGAAGACATTCTCCACAACCCACAAGCATGTGCCCGATCCGGCCCGACGAGATCTGGCGTGGTGTGGCGCGCACGCACGCGTGTGTGCATGTGTGTTGTGGTTACCATACTCACCAAGGAGGTGAGCATACCCTCCTCCTAGGATCTTTGGACACTAATGTCTCATGTGATCCTACATATAAGGACCACAAAAGTCATAGGAGTGAGCAATGTGGGATAAAACTTCTTTCCCATTTGTACTAGAGATAAAACTATATCTCTCACATGTACCAGCTGCACTACATTTGACTTAACTCATACTAGAAACATGATTGTAGCAGTCATATCTCCAACAAAGGTAATCGTTCAACTTCTTTCACTTTACAAACTTCACAATTCTTCCTCTTAAACATTCCATCTTCGGATCTTATCTTTCTTAACTCTCAATTTTGACTTAAATTCTCATTTCATACTTTATAAACCTTTCAACTCTCTCATGTGGTGCTGTCAGACCGTCAAAGCGTCAAAGTTGTTAAACACTCATGTAGTTGCTGCCTCCGATCAGTCGTTCTTGCCGCACAATGTGAGCTTTGCAGTTGTCCCTCCATATATTTTTTTTCTAATTACATGGCATCAGTTGTTTGAGACGGCACTGATAAGATGCATGATGTAATACCATTTTTACTCTTTCTCACCCTGTTTGTAGAAAGACAACGTCGTTCAGATGATCACAATGATTCGTAATCCTGTTTAAAATGTGTTCGTAAAACCAAAAGCATAGGAAATCAGGAAATACCTCTGCACACGTGGCTATAAACACATCCCACCGCAACATTTGCTATTGCTGTCCTGCTCAATGTACCTAGACTAAATAGACGGCAATACAATTTTGTCATGCTAAATCGGGTTTGTTATGTAGGCACATTTTGGACTCAACATGAAACACTAAGTTATTCTCCACCATAAAATAAAAAGACATATATAAATAATATATTTTATTTGTTGTATTATGGAGAATGACTCTAATCTTTTATTGAGTTCTAAAATGGAGTGTACATAGCATATTCCATACACAATCCTGAATAAGAGGAAAATATGCAATCCTGCCAATCACATCATACGTACACATACTTATCTCATCTTGTCCCCAGCGGCTTCTTTGCATGATCAATAGCTTGTTTTGCATGAATCGATATATGGCAATCTACATGTGAGTGGTTAACTAAATCGTGTGTCCCTTGATGTCACGTCGAAAAATTATATTGAGGCATATTATCTTAAAAATAGATTTATGAAATGGGTGGATAAGTCAGATTTGGATTTGATCATTGCGGATTTAAATCTCATGGTGAAAAAAAATTGAAAATTGAAATAGGTGGAACAAAAACAAACCCGAACTCAGCCCAACAAGTTGACCCATGGACACCCATATGATATGTAATCAATAAAAAAGATTCACAAGATGTTCTAATAGTGAAAAAAATAAATAAGATGGTGGTTCGCTTGTGTTTGTCTACATAAAATATTGCACAAAAGAAGAACAATATTGTACATTCTCATGAACAATCATTGATGTACATTGTCGTCGTACATTGTCCCGTGTAAACTATATATATATATATATATATATATATATATATATATATATATATATATATATATATATATATATATATATATATATATATATATATATATATATATATGGAGAGAGAGAGAGAGAGAGTCAGGCTAGAATACACTCGAGTGTATCCGGAGCGGAATACACTCAAGTAGTTTTTCATGATGCAATATTTTTTTTGAAAATCTAATCCGTTGATCTTTTTAAACATCTTGTGAACAACTCATACGTAAAATTTGAGCACATTTGGATATGTATAGCTCATGTTATGAAGACCGCAAAAATTATGCATTTCAAATTAGTTTCGCGCGTCGATTTTGTTGCCCTTGGATGAGTGACTTACACTCATCCAAATGGGCTCAAAATTTGTATGTAGCCTAGTTATAGTATTACGATGAAGATCAACGGTTTACATTTTGCAAAAAATAATCTTGATATGCAAACACACTTGAGTGTATTCGTGCGATCCGTACACTCGAGTGTATTCTAGCCTGACTCTATATATATATATATATATATATATATATATATATATATATATATATATATATATATATATATATATATATATATATATATATATGTGTTCCAGAAGTGTGTTATGGGGAAATGTCCATCGGTAATATATCATAAACTCATGTAGTTTACAATTGAAACAGCGCCTCCAGCTCACCGTGTAAACACATGAGATGCTCGGACACGTCAACTTAGAACAAGTAGTTGATGCTTGCTGCATCTAATAGTAGAACGACAGAAACACCGAAACAACAATAGAACTGTTATCTTTTAAGTCCCCTTTCTAAATGTCTTCTAAGGGCTAGTTATGTTGGGTGTAGTATGGTGCAGTTTTGTGAGTTCATAATATAAAAATGTACATCATACACATACTTTGTCATCCAACTACACTTTATCAAACAAGTTCTAAGTCAAAAGCATACATGTCATTCTCTGAATAAACATCCACATCCAATAACGATAATAAAACCACCGCAAATTCACTAATATTTTATTTTCTGTTGACCTGCAATGACATATCATTTTCAATCTTGCCGATTGCCATGAGATCATGGCATGGCCGCATGGATCAAGTACTTTCCTGTTTCAACGCCTGCATCAAAAAATTTACTAACATTTTACTAATATTTTCACATTATATCTATTTAATATAATTAATTTTAGTCAAGCGAGTTACCCATAGGTCCCACGGATCGCCAAATAAAAAGGTGGGTACGGATTTGAGTATCTTTTGTTGGGTGGAAAATTTCATTATTACAATTTAAACAGCTCAACACATATGTGCTTGTGGATTTTGACTCTATTTAACAGGTCTACTTGAAAACTTATGTGTCAGATGAGTAAATAGTTGTGTTTGTCTCATTGTTCATAGAACAAGCCCGGTTTATGAGGAAAGTAGACAAGATTGAATCTCATGTTGAATGGTTTTATGGTTTGTTTTCTTGTGCTTGGTGCTGGTTATTTCTTAAAGGGTGATGAACTTATAGCATAATGAAAAAAAGTATGTCTATGAGTTTAAATGATATCGATTTTAATTTTTAATATAAAAAATAAAGAAATCTTAATTTATTAGTAATGGGAAACCAGGTTTACAACATGGCATCCAAGTGCTAATTTATGAATTTATTTGATACGGGTATCAAGCATTAGACATGTCTTTCGATCGTGAAGAATAACCACATGTGTTTTTAGTATTCTTGTTGCTTAAGGCTAATTAGCGAAATGTGAATTTTGAAATCATTTTGTAAGACATAAATATTTCCGTCAAGAAGTTGCTTTATTACTTAATGAGATTTCACCATATCATATGATATATCGTAAATGAATAGCGATAGGTAGATGTTTGTTTTAGACTTCATGAAACGATATTGAATTTTGTTGTGGTGATTTAGGATATATGTGGCTAGTATAGTTGATCCTCCTTCTACATTTCATACAAAACTTATAGGTTATCGAAAGAAGAAACTAGAGGTTCTTCGTAAGACGAATGAAGAAATGGCAAGTTGATGAAGGCAGAGCACACTTCACCAAAAACCAACAAATTTGGGTATCATTAAGGTTGCAAGAGTTATTGCTCACAGAGCTTATCTGGTGGAAGTTTTGTATACTTCAGCACTTGCGTTTACAAAGGACGTCATCTAGCATCTACTTCTAACACCAACCCATTACATACAATTCAACATGGCACTTTAATAAAGGTTTCATTGTTTGAAAGTAAATGTCCATTCAACTAAAATTGAATAAACAAAGTTGGGGAAAAGGTATTGTTGGGGGCAATAAAATGAAAATATTTTAATAGTTTCACTAATATGGGTGATCATATCATTGCTTGATTAACTATTTTTTGTAACATATTCCAACAACATACTCCTCACACATATTTCCTCTAGCTCTGATCAATAGCCAGCACCATAGCATATTTGTTTTTGTTCGTCCTCCTCCCTTCACAGCCACCTGCACGGTCTCTCTCCTTCTACCTACTCTCATTCGTTCATGGCTCCGCCTTTCCTGTGAATGGTTGGTCCCTACATAGTGTGCCCTTTTATTTCACTGCCACCTTGCTTGGCCGCCTCCTCTTTTCCTCGTACCTTTCTTGAGACGGGAAATAGCATGCGCTCACGTGATTATTTGTCCATTGGTTTTTGTTCTCCAAAAGTGCCAGTAACTGGATTTTTAGCCACCCAAACATAATTGTTTTTATGCAATTAGACTCCTATGATTTCTAAATGATGATCTACTTATGGATAAGGCAAAACAGAACCTCAGTGTGTTCTGGACTTCCATCCAACCAAACAAAACCTAGGCACTATTTCTAACTAAACTCTAAAGATCTTGTTGAACAAATCTTGAGGCACATCAAGACCATCTTCTAAAATATTCATCGGGGGAAAAGACCTTCTAGAATAAATCATGGACTGATGAATGTGTTTGTTTGAAAACAAACAAGTCCAATCAATCATTGTTTTCACATACTAACCATTGAACCGAATTGTTGGATTTTTATGCTAGACTAACCAAATAATAAGCCTTTTGTTTTGCCAAGCACATGTGAATTCTGTCGTCTTTACTGTTTTAACCGCTTAATTTCGAGTGATATCATTAACGATATCGTCACTTGGCAACTCCGTTCATGCAACCAGACAAGCCCAAACTTGAAAAGATTGTATGCTGACAACATTATATGCGTATCTAATGCTTTGTACTCAAATATCACAGTGCATGTAATCTCGATAACACATGCCCTGCCTGAATCATCCATGTGGCATGTTACTAATTTATACTGAGATTTCTAATTCTGCACCACTTTTAAAAGTTTTCTTGTAAACAACAATTCAAGTTTTGTTTGGACTACCCATTTTTACCCCCCAAAAAGGGGCTAATGTCTTCTCCAGTGTTCATGAGAAGAATTATCTGACCAACCTCAATGCTAGCAGTCTACTACTATACACATATTACAGTGGCAAATAAGCGCGCACAAGTTAATTACGGAAAACATAAATGGAACTGTGAAACCCCTTTTAACTGCGGCCAAAGAAAGCTAAGAAAATATAGAATTTTACAGAAACTCGAGTCGGAAGCCCATCACATATGTAGCGCTTTCTTTTGCTTTAGATAGCTCGTGACAGTTGAAACGCTACCCTGTACAACGATCCGTCCATCGTCCATGCAAAAAGCTCCATCAGCGTACTCCAGCTCGTCCAGTCGGTGAGTTACCCACAATGCAGCGACGCTTCCTGGTCCAGATACGCAGTTTCTTACCGCTTTCACGACTCCCATCTAAAAGCATGGAAAAAAGATGATGTGTGCCACTGTTTCGGGAATATTATAATAAATGTAGGAAGTACGTATGTTAATAGGAGAAAATGGCAAGCCACCTGATAATTTCCAGTAGTACATGAATTATTTTATTTGTATGAAATTGATCCCTGGTCAATTGACTGATAAGTATAATTTAGTTTCGAATGCACATAGCACATCCCTTTAAATGGAGTGGCTTTTCTGTCGATGTCGCGCAGATGTGGAATGTCAACCATCCTACTGAAGATGGCAATAGCTATGGGACATTCATGACACATACATAAAATGACGGGAAAAAACTGAAACCTATGCTGGTGGAAAGGCAGGGACGAATTATATAGTTTACATTATAATTGTTTCGTTGGGATATAGGCAGTAATTAATAAAATTTGATAATTCAAACAAACTCTGGAACAGAAGTTCACGCTTCATCGTCAGCTAATAAAGCATAAGATTCAAGGCTTCTAGCACAGCTCAAGCGGCAAGCAAATATTTTAGCTTCAGAGTTCACACAGTTGTTTTTTAATTGCCACACCTACTTAGGCCTTGAAAATCTAACCATTACTGCTCAAGATCTTGTGTCGTGGCTCACCATCTTGAGAAACCTTGACAAGTCAACCACATCAGCATGCTACATCATCACTTTCTAATGTACAATATCCTCAGCTAACACATATAGTTGTAGACATAAAAACAAGAAACACGATAAGAAATTTTGAAAGGCATGCTAAGGAGGGATAAGTTTGATAGTTGACACAAACATGAAAGGTCATAATTGCATTGAATTATTGGAAACAAGATGATAGACATTACTGGAATATCGTACAGACAGATTAACATGATGCCAGTAAAGGAAACATATTAAAGTTGAGTGCAATAACAACTATGATGTTATTCTAATAAAAGGGCTACCAAGAAATATGGAGAAAATAAAAAAAGATCTGTGTGGGTTTTATTGACTTTGGAATAAAATCTGATCACTTACCATGGAAATGTTCTCCTGTGAGCTATGAAGAAGTGTGCCCTGCATAAGCTACCAGTTACGGGACCATACGAAGCACATGTTTCTCATAAGACTGGGGATGTGTCAAGGATCCATTTAATTCCTGTCTGTTTGCCTGGTCATAGATGAGCTAAATACAGATTCAAGATGATATTTACTTGGTGTATGGCATTTGTTGAAGGTATCTGGTTAATCAATGAACCCAAGGATGGAGCGACTCACCATTTTGAACAGTATAGGATAACAGAGTCCCAATGGATAAAAATAGTGAAAACTGCAGACTTATATATAGTGGCGCATTGCAATTTTGCTCAGTTTAGAAATGTTGAGGATAGGATGATGAGTCATGTGTGTCAAGCAAACAAGTTAACTTTGGGTTCATTTCTTGTCCTCCAAAAAAAATATGTCATGCTTATGGAGCATGTTAAGTTCGAATAGCGCAACTAGGACTCTGATGGTGGTGATCTCTAAGAGGAGCAAATGACCGACTGTTGTAGATGGTTTGATGGTCTAACCACCACACAGAAAACAAATGATGAAACATCACTCAAGAAAACACAGCCTAGATTGAAGCTGGACTTCGAGGTAGGACTCCATTGGGTAATGAAGTTTGTTGGTAACCATGGCAGAGCTGGCACACAGAAAGTTCCTGATCATAAGAGCTCCAATGCCAAACAGAATAGAGGACAAAGAGAGAGAACTTGCAATGTAATTGTAGTAAAGATATTATACTAAGATTCTAGTTATAGATTAAGGATATTCACAATACATTAGTGTAGTGGGGCTAAAGTGCAAGCACATATCTCAATGCATACGTAAGCCTGCGCTTTGTAACAAATGAGATGATCTTTACCAAGTTATCGCGCACTATGTAACTAGGTGTTTCTATTTAATAAGAAAATATCCACAAGACGAGACTTTTTTGGCCACAATAATGTACCGCGGTAAGAGAGTTTTTCCACAACCTATGCTTGAAATAAGACACTTATTTTGGCTAAAACTAATGCTACAAAAGAAATGGAACGCGCATTTGTAAGTTGGATAACTTAGGCAACTAATTGAAACTTGAGAAGATACAAGGTACATGGAGGATAAGAGGAAGAGATAAAACGCTAGGATTTGGTTCTGCAAACAATGTGTCAATGGATTGTCGTGTAGGCAATGTTGTTCCAATCGATTCTCCCCCCCCCCCCCAAATAAAGAGTGAGCATGATGATTGTCTATGCTACTTTCATGTTGCACAACAGAGATTTACAGTCGCACAAAAATAGGAAATTGTGCCCATTTCTTCAACTGGATGGATACCTGTGAGAGGGCTTGAACCAATTGCGTTTTTGACGTCCCTTCTCTATCTTGCGGGTCTTCTTCCTCTAGCAGGCCTTCTACTCCCCGACTGCTCCTGAAGGTGTGTTTCTTCCTATGTGGAAGAGGGGTTTCCCCCTTGTGGTAGACAATAAAGGGGAGTTCAACCCCCAGCCAATGACGTTGTTGCCCACGTGATTATTACCTTGTTCTTGTGGCATCGCCATCTTGAACTTGTGGCCCTCCTTGTGATGCTATCACAACCTCCGCGGGCACCTTACCTTGTCATCTAAGCTTTTGCGAAATGACGTCGACACATGTTGTTGAGTTGATAATTGTTGTTGTCAGATGCCATACCTTGCCTCCTTGCCATCCTACCATAGTGCATATTGAAGCTGGATTTTTCCTTTCTCTCGAAAAGGGGGATGGACGTGTTTCCTTCCTAACACCAATTGTTTGCTTTATTTACAAGAGAACCCACCTTGGGCAGGGCCACTACTGGACCCAACCTGGCATGGTAAACTCTCAGGGCCCGAGAGGGTGTGGTCCGGTCACCCCCCTCCCGCACCCAATCAGTGTGAAATGTCTTTCGCAGAGTGCCTTCGGAGTGATTCGAACTCGGATTTGAAAAACACTAGAGGGGGGGTTGAATAGAGTTTTTCAATAATTTTAACAATTTATTTAACTCAAACAACCACAATTAAAAATTGGAAGAAGGAGACAGGTGTTTAGAGTGGTTCCAACTTTAGCAACTACTAAAGTTGTCAGTCCACTACCCGGTTGCTTACCCAACCGGGATTTTGAAAGTATTTATTTTATTACCTTCCCAAGGATTTATACAAAATACAATACTTTCCTTTACACCCTTTGAACAGCTTTCACTTGAAGTAGGTGCACCAACTTTGAGGTAGCCTTCTTGAAGTAACTCCAAGCTCCCCCTTGAAGTAGCCTTCCTCTCTAGAAGTAACCTCTCGTTGCACCAGCCTTCTGAAGTAGCTCAAAGTCACCTTCTTCACCAAGAAGATCTTCACCCTCTCCAATCAGCAGCCTCCAACCTAGGAGTAGCTTGGAGAGTACAAACGGTAATAGAGAACAAGAAAGAAAAAGGAAATTACAACTTATCCTTTGTAGCCTAAGGCTTGATTTGCCTAGATCAAGCGTATAGATCTCCTAACCAAGTGTGTGGACTTGTGATTGCAGTGGGTAGGAGATACTAGCCTATAGGACACGAATTTTGAGCTAAGGAAGGAAGTAGCCAATTGTCACAATGCTCAAATTGCTCACAAACAGATTGCTCAAAGTATGCTCAAGGATTTCTCAAGTGTAACAAGATGAGTTTAAGTGTCCTATGGCTTGTCCTATTTATAGGAATGGCCTAAGGATGCTTAAGGACGTTCTAGACAACTTCTAGGGGTTTCTAAGTGCTTAACTAGCCGTTAGGTACAAAGTTGTTGCTTTAACAACGGCTAATTAATTAATTCTGCAGTTGCTGTCAGAGATAATCTCGGTCGAGGAATGGTCGACCGAGACACCTACTCGGTCGAACTTTTGTCGACCGACAGGCACTCTGGAACAAGTGATTTGCAACGTCTTTCTCCAACTGCCAACTAACTTATCTGTTGTGTCTAACGGCTACTTTGGATCTTTCTCGGTCGAGAAGATTGTCGACCGAGAGTGTCTCGGTCGAGGAGTTTGTCAACCGAGATTGATCCTGTTTCAATGTTGCAATTTAGGCACTAATTATATGTATGAGTGTGCATATGTGATCCTATTTGAAGGGAATGACTTATCTAAATGTGGTGTTTAGCTAGGGAGAATCTAACGCTTGATTTACATGCAATCTAAGTACTTGTACATTATATTTTTGTACAAGTTTTTACAAAGTAATTACATTGCATGAAAACATAAACATGTAAGCATATGGATTTCCCTAGTTGCTTTGTCATCCACCTTTAATCCTGCACACTCAAGTAGCTCGTTAGATCAATAAGAATGAAATGTTTGTCATAATCAAAACAAAGGGATTTATAGATGTTCATTTAGCCAACAATCTCCCCCTTTTTGAAGATGACAAACATTTCCAAAAATATAAATAAAGGAAATATAAACCAAATGAGTTTCATACCTTTAGATTACCTTTTGTAGCTTTTCTTCTTTTGCAAGTAAATGCTTGGCCTTTTTCATTATAGTTTTGATCTTTATTTTATTTTGATATTCTTTTCTCCCCCTTTGACATTTCAAAAAGATATCCATGTTGAATATTTGATATTACTTCTCCCCCTTAATTTTATAATATGCTCCCCTTTAGATAGATATCCCAAGGTATAAGTGCTTTGCAATAGATGTCAATTTAGCCATAACTTTAAGTCTTAGATATTTGCAAAGATTTTCATCCTTTTTGATTTATTTGTATTTATTACTCCCCTTATTTTGTATGCTCTACAATAGTCTCATAATCCAAATTCAAATGATGCCAAAAAAATCCATTATAAAGATAACTAATTTCATTACAAGCATGAAAAGATAGCCAAATCATGTAAAGATAACCCATTTATTACAATTTTGCAAAGATTCCATTACAACTAATACAACTCCACATCTCACTGGAAAGACTTAAGAATTACATCAACATCAGGGTCTTTCCCAAGAAAAGGCTCAGCTCCATAATACTGGACCAATGTTTGCCACTCCAGAGCACCTGTCTTGGTTAAGGCATATGCCTCCAAGAAGGTTGGAACACGATCAAATCGGAAATGAGCAGCAATATCTTGTAGTTGCATTGATGAAAACTGAATATGCGTGAGATCAGTAGATGGTGGAGGTGGAGGTTGATAGTAGTTGTAAGATGGGTTATATGGATTGAGCATGCCAGGATTTAAAGAGTAGGGATATTCATCTGGTTGGTTTGGAGAAAGAGTTTGCATTCTTTGGTTTAGATAAGTCATGGCATGATGGTTATAATCTAATTGTTTACTAAGATGATATTGTGACCCAGCAACATAGGTTAGAGTGTTTTGGATGGGGTCATAGGGTAGGCTGGTAGGAGGAGGTGGAGGTGGTATATCTTGTGTAGATGTTTCTCCTTCTACCCTAGCCCTCTTATGACCGAAATCAATTCCCATTTTTTCTACAGTATTCTTACTTATTTTTTGTGGTCTACGCTCCCATGTATATCCCATATCCTCAATTTGGGTCTTATGAAAATGTTGAGTAATTTGGCATACAAGATCAGCATATGGAGGATTGCCAGAAAACTCAAGCATGTTTTTAAGAATGATGCGGATAAAATTTGTGGGAATTCGTTGGATAATGGCATATATTAGACACATACGAAAAATAGGAACTTCAGACTTATTTGCTCTAGGATGTATGTTTGTTGAAACAATAAGGTTTATAATCCTAGCAGCTGGTTTGAGATTGATAGCATAGTATGTGCCCCTATCTTCGTGACATGTTGTATTGGATTGAAAAATGGTCCTTTTGATGTCACTAAGACTAATGGTATGGTTATCTTGGGAAAATTGATTAAGTGGGTTTCTAGATGTAAGGTCAAGTGTGTCTTGATATTCATCTATGTCAATATCTAGCATGTCAAGAATATCCCCTTCAGAAAATCGAAAGCTATGCCCATTGACCATAGTATAGAAGAAGAGGGTTTCATTTTCAGAGTGGGAGATGAGGTTAGCATAGAATTCATTCACTACCTTGATGGAATAGGAAGGGAAAGAAGGGTTGATGAATTCTTTTAACTTTTGCACCTCGAAAAGGTCCTCCAAGTCGACGATGTTGAGGAAGTCCATAACTTCAACTGGTCGTCGTGGGAGAGGAGCTTTGGAGGAGAGCCGTAGATAACGATCACCAGCATCTCCGTCGACGAAGGCAATGTCGTTGATGATCGTCAATGGTGGAGTAGCCTCCCTTTGTTTCCTGCCAGCGACCTTCTTCTTTCCACGAGCAGAGGATGATGCCATTGTATTGCTTGAAGGTGGAGAAGAAGCAAGGAAGTCTTGGGGATGAGGATGCTAAAGATTTGCACAAGAATTCACTAGAGAGAGCCTATGGAAACAAGAATAAGAAGGTGTGAAGAAATGACCCGTTTTTGCTCCTTTTATAGCAATCCAGTGACCAGGTCGGTCGACAATTTGTCGACCGAGCGTCCGCAACGGTCATATTCCAGACGCGCCACTTCAGCCGTCCAACGGTCGACTTGCAACGGTCGGCCGTTAACGGTAACGGTCGGATTGCAACGGTCAAATCCCAACGGCTCTTTCTCGGTCGAGCAATTGTCGTCCGACACTGTCTCGGTCGAGCAATTGTCGACCGGAAGTGTGTCCGATGCTAGGTCTGTCTAGATTCTGTCGGTCGAGAGAGGGGGGCAGACCGAGAGGTTTTCGGTCGAAGATTTGTCGACCGACAGACGTACTGGGTACGAATTTTTAAGCTGATTTTTAATGCAAATGATAGACTGAATTTGTAGAGCATATATATATTTTCTGAGGGAGTAATATTTTGTTTTATTATTGACAATATTGGGACAATTTTGTGATCATAAATTGATTTTGCTTTTAATAAAATGATATTCAATTAATTATTGTGTCAAAACTTATTTTAGGTCGATTTTGACTACGACCATAGCGCCCCTTGGTCAAATTTCATTTTAACCAAGAGGCAAGTTTGCAGATTTTCAATTTGAACATATCGAGTATAATATCTGCATAAAATTTGATTGAGTATCAAGTTGAAGCATACTACTTGATATAAGTCTTAAATGAAGGCTCAATTAATATCTCAATTCTTCAAAGATACTAATTTAAAGATTTTGTCTTATGTGTTGTAAGCAATAGTATATAACCAATAAATCATTTTGCTTGCCGAATATTATCATGGATCCATGCATATAATTTATCATTATCTATGCGTACAAAGTATTGGAAGTATATCCATGATGTAATGATAACAGCATATAATTCCATCACATGATCATGTGAAAATAGAAATTTTCTTTTAATTTTAGCTAAGCATAATTTCAGTTAAATCATTTATGAAATAAACTAATATTAATCTCATTTAAATTTGTAGGGATGATTTTCCATTCATCAATCACAAATAGATAGCAATTTCATTAATTTTTCAAAGAAATTCAGCAATTTTGCAACAGACTGGAAATCAGTGACATGCTCGGTCGACAATTTCTCGACCGACAGTGTCTCGGTCGACAGTCTCTCGACCGACAATATTTCTGGAACTGTTAATTGCTTCCAAATAAAACATAACTATGCAAGTTAAATAAATAGATACTTAAATTTATTTGTTATCCCATTATGTTGAGTTGAGATAGACGTAGAAATATGCAACTAAGGTTCTTGGTCATATCTCAACTTGATTCTGTTCATTTAGTTTGGAGGTTTTGGAACCCAAACTAACTCGACATCTTTTCTCTTGTAAGGGCATGAAAAAGAATAGTGACCAAGGCGCAAACAATAATGACAGCATATCGAGTCAACCTCATATCTTTTTCTATGGTTGTGTTCTGTGTTGTCCTTGGGTGAAGATGTTCCTTTAGGTACATATATAGATTGATGGGTTTGTAACTTCCTCCAACTAGGTTGTTGATAGGATTTCCCTTTAGGCTTGTAACCTAGTCCTCTTCTCCCAATTTGATGATAGGAATTATCTAAGATTTGATCAAGAATGTCATTATTATTCAAATTACTAACTTTTTGTTGTAACTTGGCAATCTCTTCCATTCTCTTCTTGATATCTAGTTTTGCTTGATCTAGATTAGATGACAATGAATTTTTTTCTTTGACAATAGAATCATAATCTAGATGGTTGCATAAAATGGGTTGTTTTTTAAGATCATTTACTTGACTTTGCAAATTATTCTTCTCTAAAGAAAGTAGATTACAATTTGCCTCTATAGATTTTATCTCAATATCATGATCTTCAATGATCTTTTTAAGATCTTCGTTTTCGGATGTAATAGCAAGAAGCTTAGCATGTAATTCATCATTTGCTTTGTTAGATTTCTTTAATTTCTTCTTGCATTCAACATATTTAATATGTGTTTCTTCAAGGCTAGCAACTAGTTCTTCTTTAGATAAATCAAAAAGACTTACCTCTTCTTTTTCTTCCTCGCTAGTTGAGCAATGAGACAGTCTTTGTTCTCATCTTCTTTCTTTGATCTCCATGGGCATCTAGTTGTTGTGTGGCTTGTTCCTAAGCACCAATTGCAACATGTTGTAGTTTTGTCCAAGCAGCACCTTTTGTTGTGATTGTAATCACCATTACCCTCCATTCTTCAAGACCTGGTTAGGGTTCCTTGAAGCCCGCTCTGATACCAATTGAAAAACACTAGAGGGGGGGTTGAATAGAGTTTTTCAATAATTTTAACAATTTACTTAACTCAAACAACCACAATTGAAAATTGGAAGAAGGAGACAGGTGTTTAGAGTGGTTCCAACTTTAGCAACTACTAAAGTTGTCAGTCCACTACCCGGTTGCTTACCCAACCGGGATTTTGAAAGTATTTATTTTATTACCTTCCCAAGGATTTATACAAAATACAATACTTTCCTTTACACCCTTTGAACAGCCTTCACTTGAAGTAGGTGCACCAACTTTGAGGTAGCCTTCTTGAAGTAACTCCAAGCTCCCCCTTGAAGTAGTCTTCCTCTCTAGAAGTAACCTCCCGTTGCACCAGCCTTCTGAAGTAGCTCAAAGTCACCTTCTTCACCAAGAAGATCTTCACCCTCTCCAATCAGCAGCCTCCAACCTAGGAGTAGCTTGGAGAGTACAAACGGTAATAGAGAACAAGAAAGAAAAAGGAAATTATAACTTATCCTTTGTAGCCTAAGGCTTGATTTGCCTAGATCAAGCGTATAGATCTCTTAACCAAGTGTGTGGACTTGTGATTGCAGTGGGTAGGAGATACTAGCCTATAGGACACGAATTTTGAGCTAAGGAAGGAAGTAGCCAATTGTCACAATGCTCAAATTGCTCACAAACAGATTGCTCAAAGTATGCTCAAGGATTTCTCAAGTGTAACAAGATGAGTTTAAGTGTCCTATGGCTTGTCCTATTTATAGGAATGGCCTAAGGATGCTTAAGGACGTTCTAGACAACTTCTAGGGGTTTCTAAGTGCTTAACTAGCCGTTAGGTACAAAGTTGTTGCTTTAACAACGGCTAATTAATTAATTCTGCAGTTGCTGTCAGAGACAATCTCGGTCGAGGAATGGTCGACCGAGACACCTACTCGGTCGAACTTTTGTCGACCGACAGGCACTCTGGAACAAGTGATTTGCAACGTCTTTCTCCAACTGCCAACTAACTTGTCTGTTGTGTCTAACGGCTACTTTGGATCTTTCTCGGTCGAGAAGATTGTCGACCGAGAGTGTCTCGGTCGAGGAGTTTGTCGACCGAGATTGATCCTGTTTCAATGTTGCAATTTAGGCACTAATTATATGTATGAGTGTGCATATGTGATCCTATTTGAAGGGAATGACTTATCTAAATGTGGTGTTTAGCTAGGGAGAATCTAACGCTTGATTTACATGCAATCTAAGTACTTGTACATTATATTTTTGTACAAGTTTTTACAAAGTAATTACATTGCATGAAAACATAAACATGTAAGCATATGGATTTCCCTAGTTGCTTTGTCATCCACCTTTAATCCTGCACACTCAAGTAGCTCGTTAGATCAATAAGAATGAAATGTTTGTCATAATCAAAACAAAGGGATTTATAGATGTTCATTTAGCCAACAGGATTCTTCATTGAGACTTACCGAACTTTTACCACCCGGGCTACTCTGGCCAAAACACCAATAGTTATCTTCATATATTTCATTACTCTTAAACTTTGTCCAACCCCTCTATCGTCTTTCACTAAAGTATGTCAAAGATTATTTCTCTTTCAAATCCCCTTGGTGACTGAGTGTACAGCCATTATTTCCATTTGAAACAAAAATGTGCTACCTCTTCCCCCCCCCCATCTTTTACATGGACCTACCATCTTTTGAGTTACTACTTTACAGGGACCCATTATATCTTTTCAACTATGTTTCCTTGTGCTTGTGTCTTTCCTTCTCCAACTACTTACACATCTGCCTTATGTTATAAATACTTTATCAAGGGGGAGTTTGTGCTGCCCACGACAAGAATTTCTCGTGTTGAGAAATTGTCGTTGGTGGATTTCCTAATTGCCATGGTAGAAAAAAACAATGCAAACCGGGAATGGTGTCGCTCACGGGTTTGGAAGATTGTATTGAGAGTGATTGACTCATTGCCTGCAGTTGACAATCGTTTTCTGGAACTAAACACTACATCTACAATAGATAAGGGTAATAGATAGACTCAGGGAAGAGGACACTTTCTGTATAATTTTTTTATGTGGGTTTCATTACATTGGTGAATTGTTGGTTATGGCATTTGTTTGCTTGTCCGTGTGTTTTGTTCAGCATACTTGTTGACAGCTGATGGTGTCATCTGGTTGCATCATCTCACCTATGTATGTCTGTTCTATGCGGTGGATCTATACTGCCTACATGTGTGTGGACCACCACTCTCATGGACTAGACCAATGCTAGTGAGTCGCCAGACAGCCTACCATTGCTACTCCAGATGTGAATTTGAATGAAAAGCTCATTTCTTACCGGCTTTGTGGTGTTATCTATTTCAAGGGGAGTGCTTAATAAGAGACTGGGGGGAGTGACTACTTGTATGGGCTGGTTTTTATATTTGTATTTTCCTGTTTGAGTATGTATGTCAAGCTGCACATGGGATCCTACTTTTCTTTGAATTTAGTAAGTGTTAAAGAGTCAATTAATTTATATATTTAAAAATACATAATGCATTATAGGATATAATTAGTTTAATTAATTATTTAAAATACTTGATGTATTATGGGACTAAGTATGTTAGCATCTCGGTTCACTCCTGTATTAGTACAGTATGTGTGAAAAACTCTTCTTGCCAGTGACTTTACATACAGATAGATATTGATAGCCAACGGATACATACATATATCTTGACAACAAAGTTCAGAAATTACCAACTTCCTGTTCAGTGACATGTTGCCCAATTACATAGTATATCTAGGCAGATCACGATGCAAGTGAATTTGCATATCCACAGAGTTGTTGCAACATAGAGTAGACACATATCACATATCATCATCATCATCTAAGCCTCATTCCCAACTATGTTGGGGTCGGCTACATGGATCCTTCGTTTCCATTCAGCTCTATCATGGGCCATATTTTGGTTAAGACGTAGAGATTCAAAATCTCTCTTTATAAGCTCATCTCATGTTAAATTAGGCCTTCCTCTTCTTCTATTTATTGTGCTTGACTCAATAGCATTGTTTCGTATAGGCGCAGTAGTCGGTCTGCGTTGCACATGTCCGTACCATCTGAGTCGGCTCTCGCACAACTTGTCCTCAATGCTCGTCACCCCCACCTTATTCCTGATATAGTCATTTCTCAGGCGATCTTTTCTTGTCTTCCCACACATCCATCTCAGCATACACATTTCAGCCATGTTCATCTTGTTGAGACTTTGTTTTTTCACCGCCCAACATTCACTCCCGTAGAGCATGGCTGGCCTTATAGCTGTTCTATAAAATTTACTTTTTAACCTAAGAGGGATCTTCCGATCACATAAAACCCCAATTGCACTCCTCCATTTCAACCATCCTGCAGTGATCCTGTGACAAACGTCATTTTGAACATCCCCATCTATTTGAATAATATAACCCAAGTAACAGAATTTATCACATTTTGATATATTTACTCCGTCCAACTTGGCTCCATCATTCACACTGCGAGATTGGCTGAAATTGCAATGCATATGCTCAGTTTTGCTCCTACTAATCATCAATCCATTTGATTCCAATGCATTTCTCCAACGTTCAACTTTATCATTCAATCCATCTTTAGTTTCGTCAATCACAACAATATCATCAGCAAATAACATACACCAAGGAATATCATCCTGAATATTCTTTGTCAACTCATCCATAACAAGAACGAACAGATATGGGCTAAGTATGGATCCTTGGTGTACCCCAACTGTGACAGGAAAAGTTGGTGTCTCTCCTCCGGGAGTCTTCGCACTAGCAGTAGAGTTATCATATATGTCTTTGATCAAGTCAATGTATTGAATTGGCACACCCTTTTTCTTCAAAACCATCCACAACACTTCTCTAGGTACTCGATCATAAGCCTTTTCCAAATCAATAAACACCATATGAAGATCTCTTTTGCTTTCTTTATAGTTTATACTTCTCCATAAGCCTCCTAATCAGAAAAATAGCATATGTTGTTGATCTTCCAGGCATGAAACCAAATTGGTTGTTTGATATCTGCGTTATAGATTTGAGCCTCTGCTCAATAATCCTCTCCCAAAGCTTCATTGTGTGACTCATCAACTTGATACCTGTGTAGTTTGTGCAGCTCTGAACATCACCTTTGTTCTAGTTGATTACTATTTCTCCACTCATCCGGCATCTTCTTGGTCTTCATGATTTTGTTCAAGAACTTTGTTAACCACATAACTCATTCATCCCCCATACTCTTCCATACATCAATGGGAATACCATATGGTCTGCACGCCTTTCTCATTTTCATCTTTTTCAAAGCATTCTTGACCTCAAACGGTGAAACTCGTCGTGTGTAAATGATATCTCTTGTATTCATGTCACACGAGTCTCTAACATTATTTGCAGTATCTCCATTATAAAGCGTATGGAAGTAATTTCTCTACTGGTTCTTGATATCATCGTCCTTCACCAACACACTGCCATCTTCATTCTTGATGCATTTCACTTGACTCAAGTCTCTTCCTTTACTTTTTCTTATACGAGCTATTTTGTATATATCTTTTTCCCCCTCTCTTGTGTCCAGCTTCTTATAAATATCATCAAAGTATCTAGACACATATCACATATGCAGAATAAAATCATTAACTAGCCCAGGACAACCAAATGTAGTCATAAAGGTGACCCAACAACAAAATTTGAAATGATACCTGAAAGTTTTACCTCTGCTTGTGAAAATTTGGAATGATTGATTTTAACATTAGGAATATGGGAGTACAAGATTTATTTATTTATGTATATCATTGTTTTAGAAAGTGGCGCTTCACCGCCTAAGCGGTGGTAGCCCGTCTTGATTAAGCAGCTAGTAAGAGTTTTGTCGTTAAGGCACGCTTTTTCCTTCTTCATCCTGTTTTATCCCGCTGTGTTACCCGTTATATCGCCCGCTTAGGACCGCTTATCAAAACAAGGTCCGACATGGTCCAACAACAAATATATAAAAAAGAAGAATTGATTGCTCGATGCCTTCTATGTATTACAATCTATAAAAGCCAAAAAAATAGTAAACCGTAGTATATTATTGTTCTTCTCCTACCTATACGGAACTTGTGTACCCATGTTTTATGCATTTCTGCCACTCACCACCTGCTGCAAATGTAGGTTTATAGGTGATATATAAATATATAATCTCCTATAGGCTATAGGACCTATGTTGATTCTACTGTACAAAAGATCTGTTGACTCAAGGTCAATTAGGTCAATGTTGACTCACGTCTAAATTGACTAAACCCGTGTTTTGATGATGACTAACCATTCCACATATTGGTGTCTAATGCTTCTACTTGAGTAATTTCAGATTAGGTATAGACACACTCCAATTGCCCTAATTTGCGCATCTCAAATTGGAGAAAAGACAAGTCAAAGTCATACAAGTGCACACTTTTGTAATATGATGTATATCCATTAGAATCATGTTGTAAATCACTTGTAATGATTGCATGACTTGTAATTAAGCTTAGAAAAATACCAGGAGCACTTAGAACGATTATTAGAACACTTTTAATGCAACTTCAAAAATCAATTACAGGCACTTGGTCGGTCCAGTTTCACCCCCTGAAACTCGACCGATCAACCCTTGATCGATTTTCTGAAGATTGCATCGGTCGAGTTTTGCACTCACAGAACTCGACCGATTGGGTAGTAGGCCAGTTCCAGTTGGAATGGTCGGTCGAGTTTCCTCAGAACAAACTCGACCGATCATTTCAATATCGGGCTGCCTGCTACTTGATCGGTCGAGTTACACATATAGAAACTCGACCGAATGCACTGTACGGAAAAGTGCAGAAAAGTGTTTCTAGCCGTTGTGGAGTTGCAACAAGTGAAAATAGATCTGTTGCAAGCCACAAAACGGCTAGTTTTCGTTCTTAAGTGTTCCCAAAGGCTAAGAGGCATCCCCAGCTATAAATAGGACCCCTTGGGCTTCATTCCAAGGTGGAGAGCATTCATTGCAAACTCTTTGTGAGGTTCCTATTCAATAGTTGAGTGCTTCCTACAGCCTCCTCTCTCTCTCTAAGCTTAATCACTTGCTACATCCATTAGAGTGAGTAGGAGATTTGTAAGAGAGCTAGTTTTATTTGTATATCTTGTGAGGCTCTCACTTCCACCACCTCCCCATCTCTCATTTCCTATCTTGAAGATGAAGGTTCTCTCTCTTGTCCAAGAGAGGTGAAGAAGAAAAAGGGAAGGAGTCCCTTGGTGAAGATCAAGGCTGAAGACTTGGAGCTAGAGTGGGTAAGCCCTTGGAGAAGGCAGAAGACTCAAGCTCAAGTGGGTAAGTCCTTGGTGGAAAGCTTCTCCGAGTGAAGGTGAAGTCAAAGGCGGAAGATCCAAGAAGAGTGGGTAATTCCTACAAGGCCGAAGACTTGTGCAAGAGTGGGTAAGTCCTTGGAGAAGGCCGAAGACTCTTGCAAAGTGGGTAAGTCCTTGGTAAGGTTGAAGACTCTTTGTATTGGATAGGTAAGTCCTTTGTTGGTCATGTATTGTAAGTCTTATAACTGAATATAAGAGTACAATTGTTGGAAGTCCTAGAGGTTGACCTCTCTAGGCAAGTGGACTGACACACTTCTAGTTTGAAGTGTGGAACCACTCTAAATAGCTTGTCTAATTGGTGCATGTTCAATCTCTCTTATCCTTGCTATGCATGATTTAGTTGCACTCAAATTACCTATTTAGCAATCTTATCTTGTCATATATTTTGAAGGTTTAATGAATTTTGTTTAAGTGCTTTCAGCTCTATTCACCCCCCCTCTAGAGCATCTAATCACCCATCTAGGATCCAACAAGATCTACGCTAGTATGGTGGAAGTGCTAACTATTGCATAAGTACTATATAATCACTGCAATTTTATATATGTACTATGTACATTATATAAGTTATAATATATCTGTGTACTAAATTTGGATAATTGTATACTATAAAATGTAGTATACATGTGTTCTAAAATTTTCAATTGACTGCCATAATTTGCTATAGGATATCCTAATATAATCTAAAAGTTCATTGCTCAATAACAAGTACTGTGTAATAGTTTGAAGTAGCACAATGTGCTTTTATGTTGTAAGTTCATGAAACTGTAACAGATACAAATATTTATATATTTCAAGTTACCTACCAGATTCTAATATCAATCACACAGCTTGGTTATTGTGTATTTTATCAATAAGTTAGTACTGTTGAATTGCTAAAAATCAAATATCTAACTTCTTTCAACACTCAGTTTTTTGAGAAAGCGACCCCTTAATTAGTCACCTTCCAAAACTGAGATATATATAATTTAAATTAAGGTGGGATGTGGAAGGTCTTCATCCAGCAGCAGAACAGTTGCATTTTAGATGAGGGATAAAAACCAGATTGCCTCGACAACACGATTGGTGCAAGATATATCACCTGGTCTGTTTCATCTAAGAAAGTTGTCAGTTCATCCAGTAAGAGTACTTTGCAGGCTTCAGCCAAGGCACCTGCTATTGCAACTCGTTGCTTCTGACCCCCACTGAGAGTTTGAATTTGTCGCTGCATAAAATGAGTTGAAACAAGGCTCATATGGCCATATAACAAAATATAATAGGCTACCGTTTATAAGAAACCCACTTTCGAGTAGCTAGACATGCCAACGGCCTCCAAAGCTGTTACAACTCTGGTTCTTACTTCATCTGAAGGGAGAGCAAATTTACCAAGACCAAATGCAACGTCTGCTTCCACAGTGGGCATGACTACCTACATAAATCGGAAAGAATCTACAGGTTAGCTTAGACATTAAAGCACATGAACATCATCAGCTAATGTTTTGAGCTGTATTGCATCGGAACAAGTAGAAATATGCCTTCATTGATTTCAAAATGATGTAAACCAAAGAAGTGTAGATGCTGCTTGTATAATTGATGCATCGGTCACCAACTTATGAGTTCTCGTTAACAAAAATCTCTTGTGATGAAAAACCATGATCATTAGCTACTTTAAATTGCTGGGAGGAGAGAAATAAAAAGAAATATACTACAATGGGAAAGACACTGCAAGGGGCAGTCGTGAAGCGGCTGCTCTGGATTCTCATTTGCTCTGCCACTGCCCATCACCGTGCCTATCTTCATTGCCATATACCAACCCATTTTCTTGATAGCGTGGTGAAGAAAAGCATAAAACCTTTTCATACAATGGCAAAACTGACAAAAGTACACACGTCAAGTTGAAATGGAAAATATTTACCCAACTATCCACAAATTATAGGACGGCATGGTCATGGCTGAATTTTACATACAGAGAGCATTGTTGTTTATAGAATTTTGTGGTAACTTGATTAGCATAACATCAAGCTGGGGGTCTAGCCCACATAGATGCTATCACATATTGGCATGATTCGAACTTTCCAATATTGTAGGTATGCTTTACTTATTTTAAATATATCTTCAGGTTTGCCTAGTTTATATATGTCATTCTTTTGTATCAAGTGTGTATATATACATAAAGCATGTACATATGCTTGACAGTGTCAGATAAGGACGCTTAGAACCATAGAGAAATCAAAAGAGATCTTCATTGTTTCCATTTGTTGAAAAGTGAGGGAAACTCACTTGTGGTGTGTTATATTAGATGGCACACCCCTGTCCTATATATATAGGAGCAAGGGGAAATATTACATACTTGGGACTCAAGTAAGACTATACGGGCCGAGACACTTAAGCCCATTAACTAATTAACCTATTAACTAAATAGGCTAATAATACTTTCTAACATTCCCCCTCAAGCTGGAGCATGGATGAAACTCATGCCCAGGACTCGAGTAAACAATAAAAATGTCATTCCCATACAAAAATTGCTACTCCCTTTAAACAATACTTCCCAACTAAATCCATAGTTGTTGAGGCGGCCAGGCGCTAGGCGTTTTTGAGGGAGCGCCTAGGGCGCTTAGGCGGGTGCCCAGGCATTTTTTGGGTGTTTTGCATTTATAAATAAAAATTGATGATTTTTATATTAACATTCATAATTTCATCTATGTAATTATTAAATAATGACTTTATTACATACTATTATGTAGTATTTAGGCTAAATCACATCTAACATGACCTAAACTAGAACTGATTGGCCCTAATTTGAACTCATTTGATCCAAATTTTACCTAATTTACCCTAAACCATACCTATTTTTTGTATAAAGGACCTAATCAAAACCAATTTCCCTAAAGTTTTCATATATTGACCTAAATGAGATCAAATTTGGCCAAATCAGACCTAATTTTCCAAACTAGAACTATTTCCCCCAAATCATACTTGTTTTCCCCAAATTAGAGTTAACGTGCCGAAATTTGACATGATTTTGCCTAAATAAAACCTAATTTTGCATATTATAAACCAATCAGATCTAACTTCCCCAAATTTCCCTATGTTGACCTAAAAAAGATTGAATTTGGTCAAATCAAACCTAATCTCACCAAATCAGACCCATTTCCTTAAAATCACACTTGTTTTTCCCAAATCATACCTAATCTGATTAAATTTGACAAAATCTGGCCTAAAACCAAACCTAATTTTGTATAACATTACCTAATCAAACCCAACTAGCCCTAATTTTTCCTATATTGATCTAAATGAGGCCTTACATGACCAAATCAGACCTAATTCCCCCAAATTAGACTTAATTCCCAGAAATTAAACATATTTCCCCCAAATCATGCATGTTTTCCACAAATCAGGACCTAATTTACCCTAATTTGACCACATTTGAAATAAATCAGACATGTTTCAACCATAAAGTGACTCAACTTGATCAAATTCAGACCTAATTTATGCAAAATTAGCCTCGAAGTGGCTTAATTTGGCCCTAAAAGGCCTTAAGCAGCCACTTAGGTCACCTAGGGGGTTGGGCGCCCAGTTTGAGGCGGCCCTCCTTAAGCCTAGGCGGCGCCTAGGCGAGCGCCTTGATAACTAAGTCTAAATCTATAATGACGCCTCTTTTGAGTTGTGTTCTACAGGTTGTAAATACTCAAGCTTTGGAGAAGGTCTTTTAAAGTACATCTGAAATGAAGAATTTCTGATAAATGGAATCCAAAGGTCGTACCAAAAACTCGTCACAATCAAACCAGAGCAGACGATCAAAAACATGACTACGCCATCTTCATTTGAGAGTATTGTGTAAGTGGTATAAGCGCACAGTTAACACATCACGCGTACATAACACGGCGCGAACGTGAAGGCACAATGTCGATGCAGCAATAAGGGTATCTCTAAATCGTCTAAGTGTAGTCAGTCGGAAGCAGCGCAGAAGACCACAGATGTGCATGATGTCACACGAACACAAGTTGGACGAGGTGTTGATGATTGTCATACTGATTTCATAAATCTAGCGCATGAACCTTGGGGGTTTGATAGGAATGAATGGCACCATCAAGGAGAGGCCCAAGCAGATCAACAAAAGTGTCATGTCAACAGATGCAACTTGGAGAAGACATAATGAAAGTAACTCGGTGAAGATCAATCTGGATGAATCCTTGCAAATACTGAATGCACAGGCTAAAAATTGGCGAGCTTAAAATGTAAACAAGCAACCATCTGTCTCATGAGAATGCAGTGAGAATGATAAACTGAAACATCATTAACACTAAAGGGAATAAGAGTAGGGAATTAGCGCAACAAGTTGTTGATCTGAGTCATCTGACGTACATAATGAGGTACGAATGCGAAAAGTTTGGCGTCAATCTTGCAGTTAAGATCCTTCAACACCGTGCGAAAGCGGTGGCCAATTGGAATTAGCGCAGATAGCCAACTCACATGTAAAGTGATGCTTAATGGGAATGGCGCACAACAAAGACATTGAAAGAGCAGATGTGCTGAAGAATATGAAGCTCCATGAAGATAGCCTAGAATATATCATTTTCATCTCTCTCCCATATCCCAACAAAGTTGGGACTGAGGCTTAGATGAAGATGATGATGATCTCTCTCCCATATGCTCTCCTCATACTCTCTCTCTCCTTTATATCCACTTGCAGACCAAATATGAAGAGAATGAGTAGTGGTGTGTAAAAGAGACATATGACCCCCCCCACGGGGAAAAAGACGCACACATGACGGTTGGGAGGGCGGAAAGGAAAATGTAAAACGAGGTGTAGTATGTAGAGAAGAGAAAACGATAACCAGAATCAATATGCATAGTGACCCAATTATGAAATCCGGATAGAAAAATTATTGGATCTTTTCTTGACCCAAAAAGGAGATTTATCCGGCCCATACCCACACAAAAACTTTTGGACTGGGCCAAAAAATAGGATCTAATTATCATAAGGTATTGGAAGAGAAAAAGACCTTTGGAGTCATAACTTGAACTGGAAGTAGACAAACTTATTTGGACACGTCGTGTGAAATCCTGGCACGCCGTATAACTTTGTTGGTCGAAGATGACAAGCTCCCAGCAACACGTCGGGTGAAATCCTGACACGTCGTGTAGGATGTAAGAGATGTGAAACAGATATCGGCCAACATGCCGTGTTGGAAATCTAACAAGTCGTGTATGCGTGAATCAAACTTCAATCAACACGTTGTGTTGGAATATGACACGTTGTGGAAGTTGCGATCTGACCGACTCCTACATCGTTAGGACGATTACTGCACTGCGACACACCATGTTGGTTGGACAACATGTTGTGCCGGCGGCCGTTGATGCATGATCTAGACAAGATTTGGCGTCATCCAATAGAACACAACCCCGGTTGACGTGTCGGAGGGTGACGCGAATTAGCATTGTCACTTGTGACAATGGATCGTGCAAATTTGAGGCAGCAACAGCCCCTTGCTAGATCAAGGACCTATTTGGATGGGAATTAGCATCGTCCAAGGAAGGTCGTATAGGGAATTCGTGGAGGCTTCGAGGATGACAATAGCCACAGGAAACGGTTGTTAGACCACGATCTAATCTGGACGGGAATCAGTGCGATCCATGGAGCGAGGATCGGGGGATGACTGCGGCTCCCTTGTTGCTGTCTTTCTTTGCTACTGTGACGACAAAAGAGATCTCTGGAGTAGACGGCGGTAGATGATGGTTGGGGTGAACAACGCCTACACATGATAAGGAGGACAAACTCAAGGAAGAGATGGAACAAATGGATGGGAATGAGCATCATCCAGAAACCCGATAGCTGCCTTTGACTATGAATCAGGGAAGCATAGATGGTCGGGAAGGATGGTGTCGGTGTATAGAAGAAGATCTCTCTCTTTACTCTCTAGGGTTAGGGTAAGTGCTCTGATACCATGTTAAAAAGTGTGCGGGAAACTCACTTGTGTTGTGTTATATTAGATGGCACACCCCTGTCCTATATATATAGGAGCAACGGGAAATATTACAGAGTTGGGACTCAAGTAAAGCTATATGGGCCGAGACACTAAAACCCATTAACTAATTAACCTATTAACTAAATAGGCTAATAAAATTTTCTAACACCATTGGTTTGGAAAAGCTTATGATTGAGTTTTGTGAAAAGTACTTCATCAGGTTTTGGGGAAAAAAGGTAGCACCATAGTTGTCTAGGTGGTCAGCTAGTCAGGCGTTGGCCATAGGTGCCCAATCAGCCTATGCGGAGGCCTAGGCATTTTTGTCACTCTTTTTTTACATTTTTATATATATAATAAGGGATTTTTTGATAAAGAAGAGGAGGCAAGGGAGGCGTCGAGAGTAAACAAAGAAGAAAAAAGGAAGACGCACACATGAAGAGGAAGAAAGGGTAAGAGAAGCAGGGAGGAAGAGGAGGAAGAGGTGGATGATGCAAAAGAAGAGGAGGCATGAAGAGGAAGAGGAAGAGGAGGTAGGGGTGACACAAGCATAAAAGGTGAAGTGGCATGAAGAGGAAGAGGAAGATGGGGAGGAGGCGGGGGAAGAGAATGTTGAAGAGGCAAGAAGAATATTGCAGGGGAAGCAAAAAAAACTTGCATGCACACCAGCAACAGTGGCGACCATGTTGTCGTCCAAGCTGTCCAAAGGGGTTGACAAGCAGAGAGAGGGGGGAGGATGACGGTGAGGGGGAGAAGGAGAAAGAAAGAGGACAGGAGAATATACATGTGTGTTCTAAATAATGAAATATGGAATTGAGGTATGTAAGACAAATACAAACCATTCTCTTTTATAGGATAAGAGAGGAGGTATCAAACAAAAATAAGAGATATGGATTAAAAAGGACAAGAGAAAAAGAAAAGCAAGACTAAAGCATAAAGAGCATATATCAATAATCCCCCTCAAATTGGAACATAGATATCTCAGGTGCCCAGCTTGTCCACTAGAGTAGCAAATCTAGATCTCAAAAGCAGTTTTGTGAAGATATTAGCAATTTGATCTTCAGTGCTAATATACGAAGTGGAGATGCGGTCTGACAAAATAGATTCCCTGACAAAGTGACAATCCACCTCGATGTTCTTGGTATGCTCATCAAAGGTAGGATTGCTAGCAATTGAGATGGACGCTTTGTTGTCACATAATATAGGAATAGGTTCTGGATCACATATGTCAAATTCTTTGAAAAGTCCATGAACCCACATCAGTTCTTATGCAGTATGAGTCATGGTTTTATACTTTGCTTCAGCACTAGAACGAGCAACAACTGTTTGTTTCTTACTACGCCACGTGACAAGATTTCCTCCAACAAATGTGCAGTTCCCAGATGTGGACTTTCTAACTTCTACTACCAATATAGTCAGAATTTGAGTAACCATTGAGTTTACAATGTCCATCTCGCCTATATGGAAGTCTTTCCAGTGAGATTTTTTTTTGATATTTAAGAATGTGGCAGACAGCATCCCAGTGACATTGTCAAGGTTTATCTAGATACTAGTTGATAAGTCCTACTGTTGAAGTAATATCAGCTCGAGTGACGGTGAGATAAATCAGCTTAGCAACCAATCTTCTGTATTGGTGGTTGTCACAATAAGTCGTGAAGGTCTAACCATCAAAATTTGTATTGAGATCAAGAGGGGTATTGGTGGTCTTAGTACCTAGCATGCTTGTTTCTTTCAAGAGATGAAGCACATACTTGCATTGCAAGAGAGAGATGCCTGAAAACTAGAGAGAAACTTCAATACCCAAAAAAATATCTAATTTTCCCTAGATCTTTGTTAACAAAATGTTGTTCAAGATATTCTTTAGTAGCTTGAATACCCTCCTTGTCGCTTCCAGATAGAATAATGTCATCCATGTATGCAATCAAGATGATAAGACAACAATTAGTATTCTTTATAAAAAAAAAGTGATCGGAGTGAAGCTTTCAAATCCGAATTTATTAAATAAAAATATGGCTTAATTTGCCAAACCATGCTCTCAGGCTTTGCTTCAGACCATGAATGGCTTTGTGAAGCCTGCAAACATTAGAACACTCCCCTTCACTAACAAAGTCAGGAAGTTGCTCCATATATACTTCTTCGCCGTATAAAAAGGCAATTTCACATCAAGCTGATAGAAAGGTCAGTCATGATTGACAGCAACAGAGATAAGTGCATGAACCGAATTCAGCCAAGAAACAGGAGAGAGTTTCAAAATAGTCTACGGAATAAGTCTGAGTATACCCTTTTGCAATTAAACGGGCTTTGAAACATTCAATAGTACCATCCGGCTGGTACAACACAATAAATATCCAATGACATCCACAGGGTAGAGCAGTCAGAAGGAAGATCAACAAGATCCCAAGTATGTCAATCACAAAGTGCATCCATTTTAGCTTCCATAGCTTGACGTCAGGCAGCATGTTGCAGTGCTTGAGTGGCATTTTTAGGAACAGAATTAGCAGATATGGTAGACGTAAATCATGCAAAGCTAGCACCAAGATTAGCAATAGAGCAGAAATTACTTATAGGGTGCATAGTACAAGAACAAACACCTTTTCAAAAACTAATCGGAAGGTTCGAAATAGGAATTACCTGAGAGATGTTGTGATCTGCTGACAAAGGAGGATTAGGTAGGTGAGCGGCCATAGAGAGAATTGTAGCCTTGGGTCTTCGTATGTATGTTTTGAGAGACGGAGTAAGAACAGTTGTATCCTCGTGGGGGTCATCTTCCACAATCCATCTAGAAGATCAGGAGATAAAGAAGATCCAGTCTCAGAATAGTGTGGCATATGCTCAAAGAAGACCACACCAGCACTCACAATCCACGTCGGGTGGACAGATCATAACATCGAGACCTTTTCTGAGTTCTAGAATACCCCAAAAAATGCATTTAGTAGATCTGGGATCAAGCTTTGTTAAACCTAGGCAAAGATCTTTTACAAAACATGTATTGCCAAAAATGTGGAAAGGAATAAAGAAAGAGGGGTATCAGGGTATACAAGGGTATAGGGTACTTGTTTTTGCAAAACAGACGAAGGCATTCGATTAATCAAGTAGCAGATTGTAGAGACAGCCTCGGGTCAAAATATTTTTAGGACATGATAGTGAAGAAGGATGGTACGAGCAACTTCCAGAAGGTTGACAATTTTTCAGCCTTGCAACACCGTTTTTTAGTTGCGTAGGAGCAGAAAGTTCGATGAACGGTGCCCAAATTTGTACAGAATTGGTTGGTCGACTTTTGCATGAATTCTAAGGTATTATCAGTGTGAAAGATTTTAATCGATTTATCAAATTGGGTTTTAATTTTAGCCAAAAAGATAGTAATAATATCCAAAATATCGGTTCAATCTTTCAACAAAAACACCCATGTCGCTCGAGAATAACCATCAATGATTGTCATGAAGTATCTAAACCCTTAAATATTGGCGACCAAACATGGTCCCTAGATATCAGCATGCTCAGATCAAATAAATTTGTAGAACTAATGGATTTTTTTGCTAGGATAAATGGCTTGGGTTTGTTTGCTGATTGACACACCTCAGAATGAAAAATGTAACTAAAGAGCATAGGAAATAAACCCTTCAGCTTTGCAATAGAAGGATGGCCTAGACAATAGTGTCATTGTGGTCCAGTCACCGAGGATGATAGCAGAGCAGTAGCAGCAACTTGTGGCGTGTCCAAGTAATCCCTCATAGCTCGAACCAATCCTCATTTTCGTCCGGAGATCCTGAAACACAACCCTCGGCATCAAATGTGATATAACATCGAAAGCTCTTAACAGTTTTAATCACATAAAGAAGATTCAGAGGAAATCTTAGAACATATAAAATAGATTTTAACGGTGAACTGATGGGCATATAAACATTTTCGATGCCATGTATAGGAGTTTGAGTCCCATCAGCATTGTGACCAGTGGAACCGAAGTGGTTTTAGTAAGGTTAGAAAATAAGTCAGAGTTGTCAGATTTATGAGAAGAGGCGTTAAGAGTCAATAACCCATTTATTTTTACCATAAGAAGCATAAGAAGCAAGTAAGGTAGAATAACCTCCATCTTGATGAGCACTGGGTTGAGAAGGTTGTCGTTCTTGAAAAAGTTTCTCAAACTCAGAGTGGATCCCACTCAATAGTGAAGAGTGTAGAACTGGAAGAAGCAGACGAAGTACACTTAGTATTGTCGGTGGTGACCTGGTCAGCACATGTTGACTCACCATGTTTAGCCAAACAGTGGTCTTCAATGTGGTTAGTACAACCACAGAAATTACAGAATCTCTGTCCGGGAGGGGACATCTAGTGGGAGGTGGACCACGTACAGGCTCTAGAAGAACAACCACCTCCGTGGCACGTCCATGGCTAAGACCTCGTCCAGAGTCGGCACGGAAAAAAGTACAAAAGGTTTAGAAGGTTCAGAGGGCAGGGATGACATCGAGGGCAGTTGTTAGGCTCGCTTGAGAACATTTCGTAAAGTACGCAAGGGATCACTGGATAAGATCTGATCAACTACCCCTGAAAAAGAATTGGGCAGACCAGCTGGGAATTGAATTAATTGAAGTTCATTGTGTTGGCGCTGGACTTCTTTGATATTGGCAAAGAGAGGATGACAGACCTCATATTTATCCCAAAAAGCAAAATAGTGGTTGTAATAATCCTACACGGAGCCATAAGTGTAGTATTCTTTTTTAGCTAGGTTCTTAAGGATCTCAAACACTTTCTTGGGAGTTTGTTGGTGAGAGTGACATGTCAGAGTTGATCCCACGTGGCCTTGACAGTCTGGAGGCAAAAAAGAGATTGACAAATTGTGGGTTCTGCGTTGTTTACATCCAAGTCATCACGCTAGAGTCTTCTTTGGTCCATAGAGCATGGGCTTGTTTGGCTTTATCATCAACAGCAACAGTAGGTGGTGTCAGGGCATCAGAAGTGAGATGAGAATACCACCCTTGGGCTTTGACATTAAGTTCAAAAGAGGCAGACTATAAATCATAGTTCGAGCCATCCAGTTTCATAGTAATGACACATAGTAATCTGGGGAAATCAGTAAACGCCATGTGGGCGAGACGATGTGTGATGTAAAACACAACAGTAGAAGATAGAATGGCGTGACTCCACACACCAAGCAGCAGTAGAAGATAAATCATCCACACATGGGCAGCAGAAGAGAGAAATCAGCACCCTACGTCTCTACGACATAATCAATTTGCATAGGACTTAGGCAGGAAGAGGGGGGTCAAGTCCCAAGACTTCAAAGAGGCTAGAAATAGTCCTCAAAGGGCAAGAAAAAAAGTAGGAATCAAGCCATGGTATGGAGTGGCAGCCTGCAACTGTAGCAGGGAGGTATGGAGAACCACGAGAAAGAACGGTGGAGTAGGGTTTGAAAGCCACAGGGTAGCGGGGGAGAGACTGGAGATGAGGTGGAGGGAGTGGCGGCAATAGGGAGGCAAGGGAAGGGCAGCGACAACAGGACAGCAAGGGGCAAGGAGGCGGGGTGAGGTGAACAGCAGGGAGGTGGGGGTGGAGAGCGGCATGCGGCAAAAAGGGGAAGGGGCAGCAGGTAGCAGGGGTGGGGGAGGGAGGAAGAGGGTGGCGGATAGCAAGGGCAGTGGTTGTGAGGGAGGGGTGGCGGTGGGTATGGGAGGGGTGGAGGGTAGCAGTAGGGTTAGGGTTGGAGAGGGGTGGGAGCAATGGGTGATTAGAAGGGATGGTAAAATTTGGATACCATGTAAATAATTAAATATCGAATTGATGTGTCTAAAACAAATACAAAGCACTCTCTTTTATAGGATAACAGAGGAGGCACTACATAGAATAAGAGATACGGGATAAAAGGAACAAGGGAAAAAGAAAAGCAAAACTAAGGCATAAAGAGCATATATCCATATGTGCAATCGTCGTCAAGAGAGAAAGGAGAGGTTGTCTCGTCGATGACGGGGGAGCGAGGATACAGGGTTTTTATTTTCTTTTTTAAGCCCACAAAATTAGGCCCAAGAAGGCCCAATTTTGGCGCCCAAGCCGCTCAACTGCCCATCTGGGTTGGGCTTCTGGTGCCTAGAGGCTGGAGGGTCGTCCAAGCGGGAACCCTGGACAACATAGGGTGGCACAATACAATACATAGACTTATATAAAGACATGAATGATAGCTCAATTGCTAGTGTCACACTCTAGGAGGAGACACCCAATTTCCTATATAGTTGGGTTTATCTCACATATTTGTTGTAAATCCATAGTATCGATTCTTGTTATGGGTGAGCCAACAAAGATTGTTTATAATTGTGTCCCTCGTTGTTTGTTATTTGTTAACAATATCGTGCTCATTGATGAAACTAAAGACAGCTTGAATTACTAAGTGGATTTTCAAAAACATTGTTAAAATCTAGTGAATATTATATATGTTGATACAAAAATTAGTATAGACGTTACAATTTCAGCCATTGTAAAGATTGTGAACGGTGTTGCCAAGTTGGATGGAGAGGATTTACCAAAATGTGATCAGTTTTGTTGATTTAAATCTATAGAGGATGTTCATAATGACATACCTCGAACGATTATAGCAGGATAGATGGAATGAAGTACAACAATTTTAGTATGCAACCAGAAAAGCCCACTCGGCTTGAAAAGTAAACATGTACAGATAGGTAAATGGCCTACCATTTTCTATGGGACAAGGACTCGATGAATCGGTTCAGTACTGGTTCACCACCCATGGAAATGGAATTTTCAACAGAAACTTTAAGAAATTTTGGTACACTCGAGGAAATTTCATCAATGTAAAACTTCAGAAGCTCAATGCAAATTATGGAAATTCAGCATGAAATTAAGGAATATTTTTATTTGCATAAAATAACGTATTCTATCAATTAAACCCAATGAATAACTATGTCTATACAGTATCTAGGTTGTAGCTATGTTTAGTAAGTAGGTTCTAGCTATGTGTTGAATATTCTAAACTAAATATAATAATGCACAAAAGTGACACATGAAAGGAAAATACAAACCCAGAACAAGTAGGTCTGAACAAGCAACATTTCACCGACCTTAAAATATGTTTCAACAATATCAACACTCGCAACAAAATTTGCATTAGTTTGGTCCCCAACAGATCAAAGCTCCATGGAAATCCTAGCAGGTCGATAAGCCAACCATTTTGTATGCTCACCATGGAAATGGAATTTCATAGAAATTTTAAAGATCTTATAGACATTCTTATCATCGTTATAGGAAGGAATATTGGGCAATAAAAAAAATAAGGTTTCAACACTATGAAGGTGGCAGCAATATGAATGCTTACGATATATGAGCAGCAATACAAAGAAAGATCACTTAAGAAAAAACTATATAAGAGTAACAAGTATTGAGGATAAGCTACATGAGGGTTGCCTTTGATGGTATGAGCATGTGCAACTTAGAGCAACAATTGTGCCACTTTAAAGTAATGCTATTAAGTCAAGCATAGCTATAAGGGGAATAGGCAAAGCTAAATTAAGTTGGGATCAGTTAATCATGGGAGTGTAGAATATTCACATCCTTAATGAGAACTTACCCATGGAAAAGAAGGATCCATATAGTTGATTGCGACATGGTTGAATTGAGGCTTAGATGATGACAATGTTTGCGACATCGAACAAAAGCTCCCGTGAAAGCCCAATTAGGGCTTGGTTGAGCTATATAGGTGTTTTGGCTATTTTGTATGTTTTAAATAATTGTATTCTCAAGGACTTAACAATATTTTTGGAATTCTCCAAAGTCCAAGTTTTGTAACTATATGTTCTATGTGGTTGTTAATTAGGGATCTAGCCAAAAAATTCGCCATAACTAGGGATTTAGTCTTCTATTATAAGTACCAACCTCAGGGTATGTGTCCAACCAAACAACTGATCAATGAATTTGGCTTTTACGGAATTGATTCCCCCATCTATTCATAGCATGGCTTCAGATCCAAAACCTAGGTTTAGATCCCAAGACCCCCACCCAATAAACATCTAGCTTTTAGGTCTTGCCTCACCTAGTTATCATCCACCGTTGATTAATCATAAACCCTAGGTCTACGATTTACCCAGACGCCAAAATTTAGAAATCATATTCTTCTTTCCACCAGTAGATTGTTGTATTTTGTTCTCCTCTCACCTTCTGTCATCCTCCCCATGACACCCATCCCCACGTAGAAGTTTCTTCCTACTCTACCCCCTCCTTCCTTCCATTCTCACCTTCTCTTCATTTCCCTTTAACATGAAGGTTCGATTTGTTTCAATGAGCTAATGCTATACTGCTAATTTATAACATTGCGGCCAAGAGGAAGTCGTCGCTCCTTTCTTCTCCTTTAGATCATCCTGGCATCGACACCTTTGGCTTCCGGAGGGACATAGCAATTACCCGAAGTTGATGTGGGGCACCACCACACCATAAGGGCAGTGTACGAGGCTCCCTTCCTCCTTTCAGGATAGCTCGTATGTCCTCGTGACTACTAGAAGTTGTAGGGACTTCCTCCCCTACTGCAACCGATCTTTCTTGGGGTGACACATGCTTCTTCAATTGCCGTAAAGATTCCATGGGCAACCACAGCTCGAGGGAGTAGCAATCTCCATCATGGGTTGTCCCTATTGTGAATGAACTTTAGCAGTAGCAAGAACAGGGGACTTGAGCCCCAAATCAAATCTTTTTTGTGTTCTCTTCCATCCTCGTGTGTCATTCAATTGGAGGTTCGATATGACTTTTGGGTGATTCAAACTATGCATCACTTGACGTTAAATCCATGTGCACCCATAGATTCGCAAATCCATGCGCACCCATAGATTCGCATACCTTCATTTTGTTTCACCCAAACATTAGTGACATGCTTCATGGTACATAATGAAGCTAATAATGCCAACATCAACAATGCAAGTACATACCACACAGCATTTTAGATGTAGACGACGTCGATTACATTACAAGAGATCTACAACTTACTTCTTAGCTATAAGATAAATGTGTTGGTATGTATGCCCATAGAGCAAGTCATATGATGATTGTAATGGGATACTTTGTAAATGATTTGAATAATAATAAAGGCAATTTCCGTCTATATGTTTTAACTGTTTTGAGATAATGGTATAACATGATAGGTGTCTAAAAAATTGTTTTACTCAATGACGTATACCTTCGGATTGAGGACATGAATTCTTGTTTTGTCCCTAGTCGGTTGTTAGTGTGGAAATACCCATAGACATCAATAACACATAAGACTAGAGTGTGTGTTGGTTGATGACAGAATCTCATTAGTCATGATATAGGATTCAAACCAAGCACATAGATACATGTTAGAGAACAGTGTATCGGAATAACCCACCATAAGAGTGATGCATGGAAACCACGCTTGGTTAGTCAGGATCAGCTCTTATAGTATTGGTGGTGACTGTGGTTCTTAGACCTGAAATCACTGCATTCAACACATGTCGTTGGGTACACTTTGACATCATCAAACGTAGTTCTGAAATATGGATTGTTATAAACTGGAATACCATGAGAGCTTGATAAGTACTTGGGAAGTACTGGTTCTATGAAAATATAAGGAAGGGTTCACTGTAAAGAGTTACACTGATGCGAACTTCCGAAAAGGACAGAGAATTTATCGCAAAATATATATGGGATATATAAAAGTGAATGTGTGTTGAAAAATGGAAACGTTCCAATAAAGCCATTTTTAAAAGGAAATGATGAGTATCCGTGTGTTAGAGAACAACAGTGGATACTGTATGGATCTGGGAGTTCATAAAGATGAACTTATAGATATTCCGGTCATTGATGACAAGTAAGGAGTGCTTGGTCATGCAATGATGCTAAAGGTTAGCAAAGGAATATTGGATTGTATATTACGACAACTCCATCTCATACGTAAGAGGTACAGCGAAGAGATGTGCGACATGAAATAATACCGACTTAGGCAAAGTGTTGTCATAACTCACTGCATTAGCACTAGAGCACAGTAACATGTGGGACATAGATGATGATTGGGTGACTTTTACACATGGGGTTTTGACTGTGAGTGATAGATATGGGATTTGTCCATCCTAAGGGAGTATGATATCCTGGCCACTTGATGAGACGAAGAAAATCATGACCATGCGCATGTGACTCAATGTGAGACATTGAGCTTACATATATCTCAAGCAGTCTACTCTGGATCAAGAAACATGGATTAAACGTTTGTAGAGGATGACATGTCCATGCCTCAAGTTCAATCCGGATATCAGTGACAAAGGAACTATACTTTCACTGTAACACCAATTACGGATTGTAGGGTTGAAAGTTGTTCTCCAACTTTCCTTTTCACTTGGGTAGCACTGATGTGCGACTAGGCACCGCTCTTTGCTTGTGAAGTCATAAGTGGTTATGGACTTTCACTGCCAACGTGAAATGGGACCTATAGGGTCACACACATAGGATTAACCTGGAAGAGGATTTTTTCCACAAATGATGTTTAGATTGATTACTAAAGTGTTTAGGTACTCAATTAAACATTCAATCAATTGACTTGACTCAGAATCATAGTGCTCAAGTGTTGAACCAACTGATTAGAGTGTCAGATTGATTGAGAAGTGCATGACTGATTTCTGCACAACCTAAACCACCAACCGACCGGTTCACTTGGTGAACCGATCGGCTCATGGTCAGTGAGACGGCCGGTTCACATTGATGAACCGATCGGTTCAGCTGGACCAGATGAGCGAGGTAGGCTTGTCCCGGTTTGTGAGAAAAGATTTTTGTTTCACTTGTACAATTCGATTGGGACAAGAATTGATCTTTGCATTAATTAGAAAAGAAAGAGGAAAGGCAATTGCAGGCCAGTCATGAATGTGAAACGACCGGTTCACACTCCCAACCGACCGGCTCATTTGCGAAACGACCGACTCACATGCCGTAGTGCAATCAGTTCGTGGAAATTCCGGACCCTTCTACTCCCACTTTAGTCATGCATTGTCCGGGGCTGAGAACCCTAACCCCTCCTTTATATAGAGGGATATTGGGGGCTTCTCAAGAGCACAACTCAGAACATCAGTTGCTCTACAGAGTTGTCCTCTCTGGTTTTGGTAACTGAGAGAGCCTAAGCAAGTGCTACCCGACCAGGGAGGCACGGCAAGGGAAAGACAACTGCAGGACAACAACTGGTGGTGGGAGAGTGTGTCGGTGACTAGTACGCCGACAGAAGGGGACGACTCCTTCTAGTGTCCTCTGGGACAGGACGACTGGAGTTCCCGGTGGTCCGTGTGGACTATCTGTAGAGGCGGGAGGTTTCTGCCGCTCAAGAGGACGACGGTCCACCGCAGTCCGAGTCAGGACCAGGAGCTGCACAGACACCGTCCAAGACTAGGTGGTTGAAGACCGCACTAGCTGCGAGGTATTATCCCTGAGCAAGCCTCAGGTGCAGGTACACCTCGCTAAAACCATCTTTCCTATCTTATAGTCGTTGATGTGATCTGATGTTTTATGGGTTTGTATGCCCTGAGAGCCAATCATGGGATGATTGGTGGGATACATTAAGATTGATTTGATAAACATCAAAGGAAAGCTTCCAATTCTTTCTGGTTCAGTCATATGAGATAGTGATAGAACAGATTGAATGTCTAGAGAATGACAGTACTCAATGACGTATGCCTTCAGGTTCATGACCTGAACGATGAGATCATACGGATGCTAAGAGTTTGTACATTCTTGTTATGTCCCTAGTCGGATGTCATTGTGGAAGGTAGATAAGACAACAATGACACACAATACTAGATTGTGATGTTGGTTGATGACAGAATCTCATTAGTCATGATATAGAGATATCAAACCAAACACATAGGTACTAGTTAGAGAACAAGGTACCGGACAGACCCACCGTGAGTTTGACACATGGAACCATGAGATGGTAGTCACAGTCAGTACTCACAGTGATGGTGGTGAGTGTGATTCTTAGACCTGAAATCACTACACTCAACACATGTCGTTGGGCACACTTTGACATCATCAAACGCAGTCCTGAAACATGGGTTGTTATAAAGGTGATGATTGGGTGGCTTTGACACATGGGGCTTTTGAGGGGTGAGTGATAGATATGGGATTTGTCCCTCCTGAGGGAGTTTGATATCCATGGCCACTTGATGAGTAGGATTGAGAAAGGCGTGCACGCATGTGTGAATCAGTATGTGATACTGATGTCATACATATCTCTTCCAGTCTACTCTGAGATCAAGGAAGTGAATGAACGTTGACAGGATGACTGTTCCATGCCTCGAGTTCATTCGGGATATCAGTGACAAAGGAATTATACATTCGCTGTAACACCATTCACGGATTGTAGGATGAAAGTTGTTCTCCAACTTTCTACTTTCACTTGGGTAGCATTGATGTGTGACTAGGCACCGCTCTTTGTTTGAGAAGTCATAAGTGTTATGGACTTTCACTGCCAACGTGAAATGGACCTGCAGGGTCACACACATAGGATTTAACCTGGAAGAGGAGTTTTGTCCACAAGCAATGTTTAAATTGATTACTAAAGGAGTTTAGTAGTTCAATTAAACACTCAATCAGTCGATGGCTCAATATCGTATGGTTCAAGGTGTTGGACGCATTGATTGGAGTATCGGATTGATTGAAATCGCATTTGACTGATTCTGCACAACCTGCACTCCCAACCGATCGGTTCATGTGATGAACCGGTCGGCTGAGGTTGCTGAACCGGTCGGTTCAATTGTTGAACCGATCGGCTCATGCACAGAGTGAAACGACCGGTTCAAGTGTTGAACTGATCGGTTCAACTGGTGCAATCGAGCAACTTGGGAAAGTAGGATTGGTGAGAATTTTCCTTTCGTTTCAAATTGCCCAATTCGATTGGGAATAATATTGGTATTCGATACCAATTGGGAAAGAAACAAGGAAAGTCAATCGGGAACCAACCTGGAACCCCAACCGACCGGTTCATGAGTGAACTGATCGGTTCAAGGGTCCCAAACGATCGGTTCAGTGATGAACCGATCGGTTCAGGTCCCCAACCGACCGGTTCACTTGTGAACCGATCGGTTCAGGTTGCGAGGTGGTTGCTTTTTGTGGAAAATCCCGAACCCTTCTACTCCTGCTTTTAGTCCTGCATTGCCCGGGATGGAGAACCATGTCCCATGACTCTCCTATATATATAGGGGTATTTGGGGGCTTCTCACAGTACAGCTCAGTGCAACCAGTTGCTCTGCAAGTTGTCGTTCTCTCTGGTTTTGGTAAGCGTGAGAGAGCCCGAGCAAGTGCTTCCCGCAAAAGGGAGGTGCAGCAAGGGAAGGACAACTGCAGTTGCAACAGCAGGCAGGAGAGCGTGTTGGCGACTAGTACGTCAACAGGAGGGTGCGACTCCTTCCACTTCCTTGTGGGACAAGGAGTGTGGAGTTCCAGGTGGTCCGTGTGGACTACTACAGAGGCGGGAGGACACTGCCGCTTAGGAGGACAACTGTCATCCGACAGTCCGGTTCGAGTAGGAGTTGTCAGTCCCGGTGCGACCAGGAGCTGCACAGACACCGTCGAAGTCCGGAGTTGAAGACCACGCATTGCGCGAGGTATTGTCGCCGAGCAAGCCTCGGGACAAGGTATGATTCCACAAACCATCCTTTCCTATTATATAGACGTTGACGCATTTCCTCGGTATGGGTTGGGGGAGAAAAATTTTTGTTTCCGCTGCCTTCTCTGTCTCCCCTAAAACCCAACAGTGGTATCAGAGCCACGTCAACTGCTCTATATTTTAGGAATATCGATATGATCGATTTTGGTTTGTCGCCTTTATTTATTGCATACGATGCGAATAATATCGACTTTATGCATGTCCAATCCTAAATCCACAAATCCCTAATTACATATATGATATGTATTATTAATGCACTCGATACGCGTCGCCCTTAAACGAGTTTTGTGGTAGATGTGTGTAGCATGATTATGGCCTATAAACCCCTATCTGTGATTGGTTGTGTGTGGTTTCTTGCATCTCGGTCTGCGCACCGATCTTCCCTCTCTTATTCCTGATGTAACTCGAAATAATTCGAGATTCTTTCCTACCTTTGCTCCCCCCGAATATAACTCGGGGTTTTCCTTTTTAAAGCAATGTAATAAATAGGATAGAACTTTATTTCCTGTTATGTCGAAGACCGGAGGACATCAAGACGACTGCTCAGACGATCGGTTCAAGGAGTGAACCGATCGGTTGACCTTCCAGACGGTCGGTTCAAGGAGTGAACCGATTGGTTGATGACCAGTTCGAGGAGCGAGACGAGCGGGTGGCGGACATGACGAGATGCACGACGTCCAGGCGAACCGATCGGTTGGAGGAGCCAACCGATCGGCTGGAGGAGCCAACCGATCGGCTGGTGGCACCCAGACGACCGGCTGGAGAGTACAGATCATTCATGTGATGAGTTGATCAACTCGGATGGCAAGGCACAGATGTTCATCTAGTACAGGTTGCATGTGATGTTGACCTAGATGACTGTGATTCCTCTTGGCTCGAGGAATCACATTAGGATGGCCATAATCATCGCTTTTTATCGTTTGTGCATGTTTTTTGTGGGATATAGCATGTATATGATACGTACTATGTATTGTGGTGATTGGATATGTATATGTATATAAAACCAAATCCCTCATTAAAATATTAAGTTTTAGATGCCTTTCAAATACGACACACGTGAAAAGCTTGATCGACCAAGTGTGGGCACGCCCTAGCGTGGGCACGCCCTAGCGTGGTGCACCGTCTATCTCGTGGAAGCGTGAAGGATGAATGTGTGGGTCTGCCCTAGCAGGGTGCATGTTCATCGTGTTTGCTTTGGGTCGGACTTAACAAGGTGACCTAGATAGGATCTAGCGCCTTGAGGCATGGAGATGATCATTGCAAGGGGTTGTATATGACATCTTATCAAGAGTTGCATATGATGCAATTGGCAAAAGTTGCCTACCTGAGAGATCTATGTTGTGGGTGACAGCCCTAGCTGGTCCATGGCTTAGAGGATTTCAGGATCTTGCCCACTAGAAGGTTGTACGCTGCAATCTTCTGAATTGATGGTGAGGGCTATCAATTTGAACTAAAATAGTGGGAGCGATAATTAATTAAAGGCCTAATTATATCGTCAAACTTTCAAATCAATCAAATAAGTCAAAAATGAGTTTTGGACTAAAATTGCATATTTTCCTTTTGTAGTTCAAATGGCAACAAACAACAACAACTTTTCTTTGCGATCGGTCTTTGACAAGGACAAGCTAAATGGGACAAACTTCCACGACTGGTATCGGACATTGAGAATTGTTCTCACTCAAGAGCGTAAGCTCTATGTCCTGGATACTCCAATTCCAGAGGAACCCGCTCCTAATGCACCAAAGACAGAAAGGGATGCTTACAAGAAGCATTCTGATGATGCCATTGATGCAAAGTGCTTGATGCTATGTTCAATGAACCATGAGTTGCAGAGGCAACATGAGAACATGGGTGTCATAGAGATGATTATGCATCTCAGGAACATGTATGAAGATCAGGCACGGTAAGAGAGATACAATGTTTCTAGGGCGCTGTTCAAGTGCGTCATGACAGAAGGAGATCCAGTTGGTCCTCACACACTCAAGATGATTGGGTATGTGGAGAACCTGCAGAGACTGGGATTTCCACTGAGCCAAGAGTTGGCTACTGACGTGATACTGCAATCGTTGCCAGAATCTTACAGTCAGTTTGTGATGAACTACAACATGAACAACTTTGATAGGCCACTGTCAGAGTTGTTGGGCATGTTGAGGACAGTCGAGTTACAGATGAAGAAGGACAAGCCTAAAGTTGTGATGGTGATCACGAGCAAGAAAGGCAAGTCCAAGCGCAAGGGCAAGGGCAAAGCTAAGAAAGGTTCTGAAGCTAGCCAGGAGTCCAAGCCATCTTCAGCTCTCAAGGCCAAGGGAGGCGTGACAAAGAAAGGAAATTGCCACCATTGTCAAAAGCCAGGACATTGGAAAAGGAATTGTCCTCTCTACCTGGAAGAACAAAAGAAGAAGGAGGCGACTGAAGCCTCTACTTGAAGGTGTCATGTAAATAAACTTGTAACACTTTTTGAGATATATGATATCAAGATGTAAAGTGTAAAGCATTCTTACTTGGGGCAAGTGTTGCCTTTATAGATAGGAATACTTTAGTTTATTTTCAGCCAATAAGGCATGTAATACAGTTATGAACTGCTATTTCATACTTGCCAATAGATAGAAACACTTTATTTTTGCATATTGTATGACAATGATGGCAATTAATAAAGAGATGTTTCAATTTATAAAGATGTGATCTTTATGGCAATGCCTTATTTATCTTGTGATATTTGATATGCATAAGATAAGACGATACCTAAAAGTTATAGATAACTCAAACAATTTAATTAGCATTAATCATGAGAAATTCATTTCTAGTTTCCATATGATGGATAAAACTAGACTCTTTTGGTTAGAGAACCAGTAAGGGGCATGAATATCTTGGACATGATTAATCAATCTTCACTAATGTAGTAGGAGACTGATTATCCTATTAGGTATAATACATGTGATGTATTTACATACCTATTGGAACAAATGCTAATACTTCAAATGGTGTTTTAGAGAAATACCAATATGAATGTCTTGAAGTGTTCAAGATTATCATAAATGAAGTACAAATTTGGTAAAGTATTAATTCTTGATGAGATCAATGAATGAAATACTTGGACCAAATGTTTGAGATCCTTATGAGTCATTATGATAGTGTATCATAGTGAACTCATGATTAAGGCATGGTGATGTCTGAATCAAGAAGGAATCATACTCTAAGGAGTTAGAGAATGATTATCAAATAACTGAATTCTTCTTAATAAATGAATACCCCACACTAATAAAAGAAATTAAGAATCACAAGGGTTGTGAGTTCTTATATCTTTAACAGATACACCTCAATTATCTATGTGAGCAGTTGTTCATGTGATGAGTCAACTATCAAGATGAATATGAGGAACCAAATCTTGAGTTATGGTTTATGACTGTTACATCCTAAATGACATCCATGTGAACCATAAGGTACGACCTTGATGGTAGCACTCATTGGATCATATCCATAAGTGCAAATGAGTCTTAAGTGTTAAGACACATGGATAACATTTTGAGAAGGATGATGCTTGTTGATTGCAACTTAATGACTAAGACATTTGGCATATGGATACTAAAACCGCATTCCTATGAGGAATAAAACCAGGATGTGTACGTGACACAGCCTATAAGGTTTATGAATCCACTAATGCAAATGAAGTCTATAAGTTACAATCCCAACTATGTTGGGGTTGAGTTCACATTCCACATATTGATGTGAAATGGAAATGTTCTAAATTGGAAATCCAAAAGTGGAAATTATCTTTAAGGAAGATAGAGATGTTTTCTATGTGATAGGAATAGAGATCTATAGAGATAGTTCTCGGAAAATCTCTTGACCTGGAAAGAGAAAGCATACATTGGCAATCTGTACTGAAGTGTTCAGTATGCACAGATTCAGTGGGAGAAAACTTGTCCATGTTACATGGAGTTAGTATCCCAAGGCCAAGTGTTCAATTCTTATGAAGAACGTGAACACTAAGAATAGATATGGATCTATCATGTATGTAATCATCCCATTATCTTGCATGTATGACATGGCAAGAATAAAATGCATTCATCATCTTGTATGTAGGACATGGCAATATGATGTGCTCATCCTGATAACTCGTATGTGTGACATGACGAGTAGATGTCTGTCTATTTCCAGTAAGGGTTACTGGAATACCATGAGAACTTGATAAGTGCTTGTGAAGTACTAGTTCTATGGAGATAAGGAAGAGTTCGATGTAAAGAGTTACATTGATGCGAACTTCCGAAAGGACAGAAAATTAATCGCAATATATATACATAAGATGTATAAAAGTGAAAGTTTGTTGATAATTGGAAGTGTTCCAATAAAGTCATTTTAAAAAAAAAGGGAAATGCCGAGTATCTGTGTTAGTGAACAGCAGTGGATACTATATGGATCTGAAAGTTCATGGGATGAACTTATATTCCACTCATTGATGATAAGTCTGGAATCCTTGATCATGCAATGTGGCTAAAGGTTAGCAAAGGAATATTAGATCGCATATTACGGCAACTCCATCTCATACGTATGACGTACAGCGAAGAGATGTGAGACATGCAATTTATACAGACTTTGGCAAGGTGTTGCCATTACTCACTATGTTTGCACTAAGAGCAAAGTAACATGTGGGACATGTTTGAAGATCACTATGAATATGATTCAAGGGTGATTGGCTCGCAGTGCAAGTGGGAGTCTGTTGGTATGTATGCCCTGAGAGCCAATCATGGGATGATTGGTGGGATACATTAAGATTGATTTGATAAACATCAAAGGAAAGCTTCCAATTCTTTCTGGTTCAGTCATATGAGATAGTGATAGAACAGATTGAATGTCTAGAGAATGACAGTACTCAATGACGTATGCCTTCAGGTTCATGACCTGAACGATGAGATCATACGGATGCTAAGAGTTTGTACATTCTTGTTATGTCCCTAGTCGGATGTCATTGTGGAAGGTAGATAGACAACAATGACACACAATACTAGATTGTGATGTTGGTTGATGACAGAATCTCATTAGTCATGATATAGAGATATCAAACCAAACACATAGGTACTTGTTAGTTAGAGAACAAGGTACCGGATAGACCCACCGTGAGTTTGACACATGGAACCATGAGATGGTAGTCACAGTCAGTACTCACAGTGATGGTGGTGAGTGTGATTCTTAGATCTGAAATCACTACACTCAACACATGTCGTTGGGCACACTTTGACATCATCAAACGCAGTCCTGAAACATGGGTTGTTATAAAGGTGATGATTGGGTGGCTTTGACACATGGGGCTTTTGAGGGGTGAGTGATAGATATGGGATTTGTCCCTCCTGAGGGAGTTTGATATCCATGGCCACTTGATGAGTAGGATTGAGAAAGGCGTGCACGCATGTGTGAATCAGTATGTGATACTGATGTAATACATATCTCTTCCAGTCTACTCTGAGATCAAGGAAGTGAATGAACGTTGACAGGATGACTGTTCCATGCCTCGAGTTCATTCGGGATATCAGTGACAAAGGAATTATACATTCGCTGTAACACCATTCACGGATTGTAGGATGAAAGTTGTTCTCCAACTTTCTACTTTCACTTGGGTAGCATTGATGTGTGACTAGGCACCGCTCTTTGCTTGTGAAGTCATAAGTGTTATGGACTTTCACTGCCAACGTGAAATGGACCTGTAGGGTCACACACATAGGATTTAACCTGGAAGAGGAGTTTTGTCCACAAGCAATATTTAGATTGATTACTAAAGGAGTTTAGTAGTTCAATTAAACACTCAATCAGTCGATGGCTCAATATCGTATGGTTCAAGGTGTTGAACGCATTGATTGGAGTATCGGATTGATTGAAATCGCATTTGACTGATTCTGCACAACCTGCACTCCCAACCGATCGGTTCATGTGATGAACCGGTCGGCTGAGGTTGCTGAACCGGTCGGTTCAATTGTTGAACCGATCGGCTCATGCACAGAGTGAAACGACCGGTTCAAGTGTTGAACTGATCGGTTCAACTGGTGCAATCGAGCAACTTGGGAAAGTAGGATTGGTGAGAATTTTCCTTTCGTTTCAAATTGCCCAGTTCGATTGGGAATAATATTGGTATTCGATACCAATTGGAAAAGAAACAAGGAAAGTCAATCGGGAACCAACCTGGAACCCCAACCGACCGGTTCATGAGTGAACCGATCGGTTCAAGGGTCCCAAACGATCGGTTCAGTGATGAACCGATCGGTTCAGGTCCCCAACCGACCGGTTCACTTGTGAACCGATCGGTTCAGATTGCGAGGTGGTTGCTTTTTGTGGAAAATCCCGAACCCTTCTACTCCTGCTTTTAGTCCCGCATTGCCCGGGATGGAGAACCCTGTCCCATGACTCTCCTATATATAGGGGTATTTGGGGGCTTCTCACAGTACAGCTCAGTGCAACCAGTTGCTCTGCAAGTTGTCGTTCTCTCTGGTTTTGGTAACCGTGAGAGAGCCCGAGCAAGTGATTCCCGCAAAAGGGAGGTGCAGCAAGGGAAGGACAACTGCAGTTGCAACAGCAGGCAGGAGAGCGTGTTGGCGACTAGTACGTCAACAGGAGGGTGCGACTCCTTCCACTTCCTTGTGGGACAAGGAGTGTGGAGTTCCAGGTGGTCCGTGTGGACTACTACAGAGGCGGGAGGACACTGCCGCTTAGGAGGACAACTGTCATCCGACAGTCCGGTTCGAGTAGGAGTTGTCAGTCCCGGTGCGACCAGGAGCTGCACAGACACCGTCGAAGTCCGGAGTTGAAGACCGCGCATTGCGCGAGGTATTGTCGCCGAGCAAGCCTCGGGACAAGGTATGATTCCACAAACCATCCTTTCCTATTATATAGACGTTGACGCGTTTCCTCGGTATGGGTTGGGGGAGAAAAATTTTTGTTTCCGCTGCCTTCTCTGTCTCCCCTAAAACCCAACACTATTTATTGTGGTGATTGGATATGTATATGTATATAAAAACCAAACCCCTCAATAAATATTAAGTTTTAGATGTCTTTCATTAGCGGCACACATGAAAAGCTTGATTGACAAGCGTAGGCATCCCAAGGGTGGTGTGTTGTCTATCTCGTGGAAGTGTGATGGTAGTTGTGTGGGCTCGCCAAGCGGGGTGCACTTCTATCGTGTCGGCTTTTGGGTCAGACTTAACTAAGTGGTCTTAATGGGATTAAGCACTTAGAGGCATGGAGATGATCATGGCAAAGAGTTGCGCATGTCATCTATCCAAGAGTTGCATATGATGCAATTGGTAAATGTTACCTACCTTAATAATTGGTTATGGATGTTGGCGTTGGCCGGGTAATAATGCAATTGTTTTAGATCTTGGCTCACTAGAAGGTTGGACGCTGCGATTTTCCGAATTGATGGTGAGAGCTATCAATTTGATCAAAATAGTAGGAGCGGTAATTAATTAAAGGCCTAATTAAATATCGTCAAACTTCATTCAAATCAAATCAAATCAAAAATGAGTTTTTGACAAAATGCAAATGTTTTCTCTTGTAGAATTAAATGGCAAAGAAATCATCTTTTAAATCAGGCAAATTAATTGACATAAATTTCCATAACTGGTTAAGGACTATGAGAAGTGTTTTGCATAATCCTAAGACTAAGATACCAGTGGCCTTAGAATCCACTCTATGTACGCTTAAGGCGTTGTTTGAAGCTGAAAAGAAGAAGGATAGTTCCATGATAGTGATCAGTGGAATGGAATCCAAGGACAAAGGCAAGGGAGAGAAGGGTTCTCTCGCCAAGCTGAAATTCATGTCTTCTACGCTCAAAACATGGAGAGGATTGAAGGAATCACAGAAGATGAAGAGATAGAGATCTTTACTTCAGGTGTATACGTGATAGAGATTAACTTTACTACTTCATCATGGGTACTTGATACCAGATGTGGATCACACATTTGTTCAAATGTGAAGGATCTGAAAAGAAGTAGGCTTTTAGGGAAAGGTGAGGTTGAACTACGTGTTGCTAATGGGGCAAGAGTTGCCGTCAGTGCCGTAGGAACCTATGACTTATCTCTACCAAGTGGGCTGATAATAGAGTTACAGAACAGCTATTATGTACCTGCCATAAATAGGAATATCATTTCTGTATCTTGTTTGGACAAGGATGGATTTGAATTTCTTATTAAGAATGGAAAATGTTCCATTTCTAAACATAGGATCTTTTATGGCAGTGTCCCAATGTCTTATGGTCTATATTTGATAGATCTACAGATAAGTGTATACAACGTAAACACCAAACGACAGAAACTCAATGACAAACAAAACATACCTTTGGCATTGTCGTCTAGGGCACATAAATGAGAATCGCATATCTAGACTCCATAAGGATGGTAATCTGGGCTCTTTTGATTATGAATCAATAGAGACATGTGAATCTTGTTTGTTGGGCAAGATGACCAAGGCTCCCTTTTCAAAAAAAGGTGAGAGAGCTAGTGACCTATTAGGACTCATACATACTGATGTATGTGGGCCTTTTAGAACAAGTGCTAGAGGTGGGTGTCAGTACTTCATTACCTTTACTAATGACTTCAGTAGGTATGGCTATGTTTTTTGATGAAATATTAGTCTGAAACCCTTGAAAGGTTCAAGGATTTCATGAATGAAGTACAGAACCAGCTTGGCAAAAGTATTAAGGCGCTTCGATCCGATTGAGGTGGAGAATGCTTAAGCCAAGAGTTTGAGGACCTTCTGAGAGCATGTGGTATTGTATCACAAGAGACTCCACCTGGAACACCACAGCATAATGATGTGTCAGAAAGAAGGAATCGCACATTACTGGATATGGTGCGGTCTATGATGAGTTTTGTCGATCTTCCAACTTCCTTCTGGGGTCATGCTCTTGAAACCGCCGTGTTTACACTTAACCGCGTACCATCTAAATCGGTTCAAAAGACACCATATGAGATCTGGCATGGGAAGCGTCCCAATGTGTCTTTTATGAAGATTTGGGGTTGTGAAGCTTATGTCAGGAAAATATTTTCTGAAAAGCTTAGACCCAAATCGGATAAATGTTATTTTGTTGGATACCCTTTGGAGACCAAAGGATATTACTTTTATTCCCAATCTACAACAAAATGTTTGTTGCCAGGGATGTATTCCTAGAGAAGGAATTTATTTCCAAAGGAAATAGTTGGGAGGAAAGTGGAACTCGAAGAAGTTCGAGACCAACAAGAAAACATTGAACCAATGGATGCACAAGAGGAAGATAGAGATTCACAAGTGGTTGTGGAATCTCAATTTCCTCAAATAACACAGGGACCTCGTAGATCTAGTAGGACACGCCTTGAACCTGAGAGATTTGGATATCTTGTACCTCAGGAAGGCGGTGAGTTGGTCATAGATGATGAGCCAACTACCTATCTAGAAGCTATGGAGGGATCAGATTCTGAGAAATGGCTTGGGCCCATGAGATCTGATATGGAATCCATGTATACCAACAAGGTATGGACCTTGGTGGAACCAACATGGTTGCAAGTGGGACTTCAAGAAAAAGACCGACATGGATGGCAATGTGCAAACTTATAAAGGCAGATTGGTTGCAAAGGGTTTCAGACAAGTTCAAGGTGTTGACTATGACAAAACCTTTTCTCCAGTTGTCATGATTAAGTCCATCAGGATCATGCTTGCTATTGCAACCTACTATGACTATGAGATTTGACAGATGGATGTTAAAACCGCACTCCTTAACAGGAATATAGTGGAGGATGTGTACAAGAAACAGCCTGAAGGTTTTATAGATCCAAAGAATGCCAATAAAGTTTGTAAGCTGCAAAGGTCAATCTATGGATTGAAACAAGCATCTCGGAGCTAGAATCTTCGATTTAATGAAGCAGTCAAAGAGTAATGGGATACTTTGTAAATGATTTGAATAATAATAAAGGCAATTTTCGTCTATATGTTTTAATTGTTTTGAGATAATGGTATAACATGATAGATGTCTAAAGAATTGTTTTACTCAATGACGTATGCCTTCGGGTTGAGGACCTGAACGATGAGATCATACAGATGTTAAGAGTATACATTCTTGTTTTGTCCCTAGTCGGCTGTAATTGTGGAAATAACCATAGACATCAATAACACATAAGACTAGAGTGTGTGTTGATTGATGACAGAATCTCATTAGTCATGATATAGGATATCAAACCAAGCACATAGATACATGTTAGAGAACAGTGTATCAGACAGACCCACCATAAGAGTGATGCATGGAAACCACGCTTGGATAGTCATGATCAGCTCTTATAGTATTGGTGGTGATTGTTAATCTGAAATATGGATTGTTATAAAGGTGATGATTGGGTGACTTTGACACAAAGGGTTTTGACTGTGACTGATAGATATGGGATTTGTCCCTCCTAAGGGAATATGATATCCTGGCCACTTGATGAGTGAGATTGAGAAAAGCATGGTCATGCGCATGTGAGTCAATGTGTGACATTGAGCTTACATATATCTCAGACAGTCTACTCTGGATCAAGAAACATGGATTGAACATTTGTAGAGGATGACATGTCCATGTCTCAAGTTCAATCCGGATATCAGTGACAAAGGAACTATACTTTCACTGTAACACCAACTACGGATTATAGGGTTGAAAGTTGGAGAACAACTTTCCTTTTCACTTGGGTGGCACTGATGTGCGACTAGGCACCGCTCTTTGCTTGTGAAGTCATAAATGGTTATGGACTTTCACTGTCAACGTGAAATGGGACCTATAGGGTCACACACATAGGATTAACCTGGAAGAGGAGTTTTTCCATGAATGATGTTTAGATTGATTACGAAGGTGTTTAGGTACTCAATTAAACATTCAATCAATTGACTTAACTCAGAATCATAGTGCTCAAGTGTTGAACCAACTGATTAGAGTGTCAGATTGATTAAGAACTGCATTACTGATTTCTGCACAACCTGGACCACCAACCGACTGGTTCACTTGGTGAACCGATCGGCTCATGGTCAGTGAGACAGCCGGTTCACCTTTGATGAACCGATCGGTTCAACTAGGCCAAATGCGCGAGGTAGGGTTATCCCAGTTTGTGAGAAAAGATTTTCGTTTCACTTGTACAATTCGATTGGGACAAGAATTGATCTTTGGATTAATTAGAAACAAAAGAGGAAAGTCAATTGCAGGCCAGTCATGAATGTGAAACGATCGGTTCACTGGGTGAACCGACCGGTTCACACTCCCAACTGACCGGCTCGTTTGTGAAACGACAGGCTCGCCTGCCGCAGTGCAATCAGTTCGTGGAAATTTCGGACCCTTCTACTCCCACTTTAGTCCTGCATTGCCCGGGGCTGAGAATTCTGACCCTGACCCCTCCTATATATAGAGGGGGTATTGGGGGCTTCTCAAGAGCACAACTCAGAACATCAGTTGCTCAGCAGAGTTGTCCTCTCTGATTTTGGTAACTGAGAGAGCCCAAGCAAGTGCTACCCGATCAGAGAGGCACATCAAGGGAAAGACAACTGCAAGACGACAACTGGTGGTGGGAGAGTGTGTCGGTGACTAGTACGCCGACAGAAGGGGACGACTCCTTCTAGTGTCCTCTGGGACAGGACGACTGGAGTTCCCGGTAGTCCGTGTGGACTATCTGTAGAGGCGGGAGGTTCCTCCCGCTCAGGAGGACGACGGTCAACCGTAGTCTGGGTCAGGACCAAGAGCTGCACAGACATCGTCCAAGACTAGGTGGTTGAAGACCGCACTAGCTGCGAGGTATTGTCGCTGAGCAAGCCTCAGGACCAGACCAGGTACACCTCGCTAAAACCATATTTCCTATCTCATAGTCGTTGATGCGATCTGTTGTTTTGTGGGTTTGTGGTGAGAAATTTTTTTGTTTCCGCTGCCTTCTCTGTCCCACAAAACCCTACAAATGGACATGTTATGTTGTGTTGTGTTGTAAGTGGACATCTCTGCACATTCAATGAGTCGTCATCCACAGTCTGAAAGTGTTTACAAACTACAATTACCACTGACAATACTCGATCCCGACCATATCATGTTGCATCAAGTCTCTTCTCTGATCGCACCAATAGTGATACCATTATGTAAGGAACATCCTCCACCCACATCCCCAATCTGAAGCCAACCATTATTGATGATGTAGACATTGAAATGTAGGTTCAGAGACGTTTCTCCAATCTACGAGACCAAGCAAGAGGCATACGATGATGCACTACAGTGTCTAATCGTACTCTGAATTATGCATGAACTAGACACTCAAGCTCCCAATTCTTACATATAGTGTTCTTGATCCACTATAACAACATGAACATGGGTCCCAGATTGCCCACCAAACTCATCAGTGGTTCATCTTTTGAAGACGAGGGGAGTTGCTATAGGACAGATTCTCCCTCTAAGGCATGATTACTTATTAGAACTCAGTTGTATTTTAAAAGTTTTTTTTCTATTTTCAGGGACTAGTGTGCAAGTCCAAGTTTTTTAGTTTTATTTGGTTGTTAGTTAGGCATATACTTACAAACAAATCAACAACTAGGGTTTTGGTCTTATATTTGGGGTATGTGTTAAGGCAGACAATTTATTAATGAATTTTGCTTCTAGGGAATTACTTTCCCCATTAGTTTGATAATGCCTAGACTACTTTATAGACTTGCAACACTAATGCTTAATTCGAAGTAAAATGACCTGGGTACAACTAATTGGACCCAAAATTGACTTCAATTAGTTAATATAATTAGAGAAAACAAAGTATTGATCCTAAATGAATTCTAAATTGGTCTAGTTCAAGTGATGACGTTGGCTTTAAGATCCATTCATCTAATTAATAGATGGCCATTGCATAATCAAAGGTGCTCAAGTGTAACTTTTTTATCGGGATAAAATAAAACATGTTTCAATTATAGTTAGTATGTAAACTTTAGGCACTAATGTTTAACAAACATTAGGAAAAGTAGTGAAAAAATAATTCCTTTTAAACTTATTATTTTAGATAATTTTAGAGTTTATTATTGTTTAATACGATCTACTTCACTATTATAAACAGTATTACCATTTCAAAGTTACAATTTAAGCATAATAGATCAACCGTGTTAGAGTTTTTAGTTTATTATGTATATGGCCCCAAGTATACTTGGCCCATTACGATTTTGAGTCAACTTCCTTGTAAGTGTTCCCCTGGACTATGTATAGGAGTGGGGTTTTTTCTAATAAATCATCTCATTAACCTCCATCTTATTTTCAACATGGTATGGGAGAATTGATCTTAAACCTAACCCTAGAAAGAAAAGGAGTGCCTCTGTCTGCGGGTGGCCACCGCCTCTTCTTGGCTTGCAGGCTTGGTCGCTCGCCAGGCATCATCCTCACCTCTATGGTCGTCTCTCTTCTTCTTCCGCAAAAATTATATCCTTTTGGCATGCCCAAGACTTCTCATCACCATCCTCTCCTGAGAAATCATCTTTCAAAAGATACTTTTTGTGGTGGAGGTTGCTACCGACAGTCATGATTCACGCCAAGGACGTCGAGTAGCCTCGCGTTGCAAACCCCCTGCCACTCATGGACGTCAGCACACTCCAGGCTTCTTTGACCAAGGCGCTTGATCACCTGCTATCCCTTTCCCACGACACTCTACATCAAACAAAAACTGGAGCTTGAGAACCCAAACGCCACCCGACGTGCCACCTCCACATCTCGATATGGAACTCCGACAGGCCCATCTGCTCAAGGTTTTAGGGAGGTAGGGAACTAGCGGGATCATCATCGGCAATATTTGAGGCCTCAGAGTTGTCTGCTCTTGAGAAGTCCTTCTCCACAAATAGCATCAAGACTTATTTTGTGACACGATTTTATGTATATGTTTGAAATTGACAAAATATTATTGACCAGTACATTTTTAGCTATGTAGCATACCCTTTTTAATACCCTAGCCAAACAGACATTAATTACCAGTCTAAGAACCTTGTGCTCCTAAGGGCGATTGTATTAGTATTGTTACTCTTTTTTATATCACATTTTTTTGGGGAGGGAGTCATGTCTTTAAGGACTGCTTCCACAATGTAGAATCGTTGCCGCTTTTTACCCCATCCATGGAGCTCTATCTGGGTACCAAACCCGCAACATGCGGACAATCAACCAACTAGGCTTACCATTAAAAACAACTGACAAGTACAGCATTTATTATTGATTACTCTTTAATACGGTATAGATTGCTATGTTATATGGTATTACCATTTCAGAATTACAATTGGAGTATGATAATTTTGTGACACAGTTCGATGTATATGTTTCAAACTGAAAGAAATAATATCGACCAAAACATTTTTCAACTATGTAGTAATACCCTTTTGCAATACCCTAACTAAACAAACATTGAGTATCAAAGCTGAGTACCTTGTGCACCTATGAGATAAACTCAATTAAATTTGGTACAACATTGAATTTCATGTTGTTTATTAAGCCAAGTGTTTTCCCCTATTATAATAACCTGTGAACAAAGATGTAAGAGGGGGAGAATAAAACAGAGGATTACAAAAAGGCCTGATAAAAACATTGATGCTACTGCACCATTCCCATGTTGTTGTTAAAAACATTGATGCAGACAGTGGAAAACGCAATCAGTTTGTCATCGTCAGGGAGTACAGGAGAGTACTTTTGTGATGGATCTCTAAAGATACATGGTTTTCTATTTATTCTATATTTTCACAAGAAATATTGATGCAGACAGTGCTACGCTCTGGTCAGATCCTCAGCATCATGCGGTAGGAGTAGGAGTGCTTCCTCCTAAAAGATATATGGTGTTCTGTTTATTATATCTTTTCACAAGATTTCAAAATTGAAAAAGCAAAACAGTGAGAATTATGCTAAAAGCCAAAAATTACCTGGTGATCCGGATTCTGAAACACGAAACTTCTGGGGTCTCGCACGAATACCGTTCCTTTAGAAGGCTTCAACAACCCCGCTAAGATCTGTCATATCAGAAAACTTGTCATTCATATTGATTTTGTCTCGCTGCAAGTTCAACAGAGTGAAATGCGAGAATATGCATGCTAATTTCTTTTGCTTCAAAAATACATTCCACTTTGCACTACTCACAACTAATTAGCTTGGAAAGAAAAGGAAAGTGAGTCCTCTGGCTTAGAAAATGATGGGAAAATCATGAGTAAAGGTAATGCCTCATTTTGGAACGAAAAGTAACTGATGAAAGTTCCTCTGTTATGAAATCGATTAACCAGAGCTTAATCAAATAAAGTTGCACAGCGACTGATAAGTGGCCACATTTACGGAAAAATATATTTATACGGTAGACGATAGAAGCGACGAACCTTGAGCAAAGTAGACTTTCCACAGCCGTTGGGACCGAGAAGCATCCATAGCTCCCCAGCGGGAACGCGCACGGAGCAGTCCTTGAGGATTGGGATGACTTTCCCATTCTTGCTGACTGCTGAATAGCTCAGGTTCCGTCCTGAAATTGCGGCAGATTCTGAGGAGGCATAGGATGCGACCGCAGAGCTACAGCAAGGACGAGCGTTAGTTGCTCTGGCTCCTCTGAAGCTACTAGGTGCCTCAAAGATAGAGCAGCAAGATGCGGAGGCAGAGGCGGCGGCAGAGCTGAGCGGGATCTTCGCCGCCGCGGCCAACATGGGTACGGGCTGGGCCTGGGCCAAAACAACATGCTGAAGGGCGTCGCGGACCGCTGGAGTCTATTTTTGCTTGGAAAACGACGGTAAAATGGCAAATATGACAGCAGAAAATCGAACGAACCAGTTTTAGTACCGAAAATGTTATGTTGAGGCGGCTAACCTGGACGCGGCAGTTCCTTTTTTTATTTTTAAAAAGAATACAAAAATGAAAATTGTCAATAACTTTTAATCCATAATGAATTTTTTAACAAAATAAAAACCACTATTCTCGTTACGAAAAATGTAATCTAACAAGACCAATGCGAGACAGGAATAGTTGTCGGTTGTCTTTTATTTATGAACCGACGAATATTAAGTAGTATAGTTGTCGGTTTTCTTCAAAGAGCTGACACTGTTGGTTTAGTTGTCGGTTTTGTTAAATAACCGACACATATTGTCAACTTAATAGCCGTGCGAACAGAACTTTTCCCCATTGTCTCTGTTTCATTGTCGTGCGCTAGGGTCTGGCGATTTCCCTCGCCGTCGTTGCCGGTTGCCTCCCCGCGCCGCCGTTCGTCTGTCGCACGCCGCTCGCCGTCGTCGTCGTCGCCGCCGGTTGCTTTTCTCGTCGACGCCCTCGCCGCCGCTCCGCCGAGCCGTCGCTGGTTGCTGCGCCGCCGGTTGCTGGTCTCCTCGACGCCCTCGCCGCCGCTCCGCCGAGCCGTCGCCGGTTGCTGGTCCTCCTCTTCTCGCCGCCGTCACCTCCAGCTGCTCTCCTCTGCTCCGACGATGTCAGCTTCACCTCAAGGTACGTCGGCTTCTTCCTTCTTCCTCATCCCCTAGCTTAATATTGCATGTCTAATAGACTCAACTCAAGTTTTTCTATCTTTACATTTGCATTATTCATTGCCATTGTTCTTTAAAATGTCAATGAAACTATAATGGTTATCCAATGTTAAAGTTGAATACCTTGTTGTAGGCTACACAACAGATGAAACTATAGTAGCGTTTTCGTGTATATGTGTTTGATATTCTTATATCACTAGAAAGAAAGACAGCCATTTTCATTACTAGTAGATGAATAAATACATTAAATACAAATCAATTGGTAAACTAATATAAATCAGTAGATGATTACATAATTCCTAAATCAGCACATAAATAAATACAAATAGTAGATGAATAAAATACAATAAATACAGTAATAGAGTTAAATCAGTAGATGATTAAATGATATCAAAATTATTACATAAATAAACACAAATCGATAGATAACTAAATAAAAACAGTAATAAATAAAAACAAATAAGTAGATGAATAAATACATAAGTGGAAAAGTAAATATGAATCAGTTGATAAATAAAGTTACATCAGTAGATTCTTACATAATTTCAGAAGCAGTATAAATAAATTCAAATGAGTAAATAGCTAAATAAAAAACAGTACATGAATAAATACAAATAAGTAGATGAATAAATACAAATCAGTTGATTAACTAATATAAAATTATAAATCAGTGATGATTAATCAATTCTCAAATCAGTACATAAATGAATACAAATAGTAGATGAATAAATATAATATAATCAAATCAGTTGATAATTAAAGTTAAACAGTTGATAACTAAAGTTAAATAAGTAGATGATTAAATAGTATCAAAATCAATACATAAATAAACACAAATCAGTTGATAACTAAAGTTAAACAGTTGATAATTAACTAAAGTTAAATCAGTAGATGATTAAATAATATCAAAATCAATACATAAATAAACACATGTGACATGCTTGGAATGTAAATGATGAACTTTTCCCTAAATTTCCTATCATGCTTTTAAAGACATCAATAATCACCCTAACTTGAAGAACTAGGATTTTAGGTACAAGAATGACAACACATTATTTGTTGGCCTAAAAACCCGTCCAAATGCTGCCGAAATTTTCTTAATTTATAATGTGAGCTTAATTTATAATGTGAATTACTTTACAATGTGAATGTGAACTTTACAATGTGAGATTTAGAATTTGAATTACTTTACAATGTGAACTTTACAATTTGAATTACTTTACAATGTGAGCTTTACACCTTGAATTACTACTTTACAATGTGAACTTTACAATTTGAATGTGAATTTGCAGATGGCTGACCATTCTCCTGATGACCGTCTTGATGACTACCGTGAGGGTGAGGACATCAATGCGCCGCCTCACAATGTAGGTTTTAAAAATATATCATATATTTATATCTATATGTCCATTTATAGTTATATCTTGTAAATGTGAATTATTTTGTCAAATTTTAGGTTGATGATGCACAGGTACCATGTGCAGCACTTGAGGCACTTGATCAACAACACCAAAAAGTTGACAAGAGAAGGGGCATCACTATGATGAAGAAGTTAATTGCGCAAAAGGGCAATGGACCCAAACTTGTTGTGGATTTCGATAATGCAGGAAATGCATGTGGTGTGAATCACAATTCATTTATTTCATATCTTGGATATGTTACTCGTAGCCATTGCGGTTGTCGCTTAGATTCTTGGCATAACGTTTCTAAGGAGAAGAAAGATTTAATATGGAGGGATTTATGCGTGAGTTATTATTAATTTGCAATTCTATTTTGTAGATGACTAAATTTTTGGATACTAGTTAATAGCAATTCTATTTTGCAGAGTATATTTGAATTGGATGAAAAGCTGCATCGTAAATGCGTGATGCAACGCTGTGGGAGAGTCCTAAGGAACTATAGGACAAATCTCACCAGAGAATACATAAAAGAAGCTGACAAGAGGAAGAAGACAGCCACTGAACAGTGGAACTTCCTGGACAAAGAAGAATGGGACGCGTTTGTCGCTTCAAGACAAACTGATGAATTCAAGGTATTAGGCGTCAGTCTCAATCTCATTAATTAATATATGTTGTATTCACTTATTCAAGATTAACATTTAGTGTTACTAACCAAATCATTAATGTGCATACTAACTAGGCCCTCAGTGATGCACAAAGATCAAGGCATGCGATGAATGTGCACGACCACACAATGGGTCCAAGAGGATATGCAGGCGTTCGCCAAAGACTACGGGCTGAGGCTGCTGCTACTCAGGAGTCCTCTACCATAGGTAGCACACCTCTGCCTCACCATGATGTCTGGATAGCTGGGAGGTAAAATAAGAAGGGAGAATTAACTAAGGTCGCAACTGCTGAGGCGGCTGCAAAAATGGTAAAATACAACTCTTACAGCAATCATTCGAATATTGATTATTTGTGTTGTTTACTTAAGTACAAATTTTTGTTTTGGCGATTAGCGGGAGCTGCACGAGCTGAGGAAACAAGGAAAGTTCATCCCTGAGGGCACAAGGGATGAATTGACAGTTGCTCTGGGTAACCCAGAGCATCCTGGACGTGTTAGGGCTGCAGGCGCTGGTGTGGGCATCAAAGCTTTTTTTGGGCCATCCCAGCGCAAACATGTCCCAAAAGCGGGACTTTCATAAGAAGAGGTAACATATTTTTTCCTTGTAGATGTTACTGTAAAAGAGAATTCAAAAATTAGAATTTGACGTTTCTTTTATCCATGTATAGGTGAATAAGCTATTTGATAGGAAACTCGAAGAAAAACTCGAAGAAGTAATGTAAAAGTGGCAGGCATCTCAGACTGCCACTTACCAGACAATACCTACTGCAGCCTCTACTCCTACTCCTACTGCAGAGGTTGGGAGTAATCCTGTAGACCCACCACCTAGCACATCCACTGTAAGTATTTTTATGATATAGTAACTAGTTTTTTAATTCAAGATGATATGTATATATGACAGTGTAGTCGTTTCAAAAAAGATGATATGTATATATGTATATAACATTCTTTACACAAAAATTTGTAGGGGTTGAAGCCATGCCGTCTAAAAAGTAAAGAATATGTCGTGGCAGAGGCGTCGGCTTACCCATCCGTACCAGGGGAAACGTGTCACGGGTCTCCAGTACCAGCTGGTTGGATTCGGGTGAGCCCGATACATATATTCCCCCAATTTCAGGAACTTCAACTGCCATATGCCCACCCAGATTGTGAAACGCTTGGTGATGCAGTAGGCAGAGTGATATTGTGGGAAAAAGCGTATGTCTTCTTTACTGAAAAGGTGTGGTAAATTTACATTACGTTCAATTGTTAGTGTGTGTATATGCTGGCAGTTGATCTGAAATTATTATATATATATACAGGTTAAAAAGAAGACACCCACATCATCTAGGCCTCCACTTCCACCTCCTGCATTACCTAGTTGGGTTCCACAGGACCTACCTGTCCCGTTAGGTCCTAACTGTAGGGGTATGGCAGTATGGTTAGGGGAACATGATATAAACTCCCCTATAACTGTTTCTTCTGATTCATATTCTATAGGTCAGTCATACGAAACAAAAATATTTATACAAGATATTTTGGAGATGTTTCGTAATGATTGGCTAAATACATTTGTGATAGAGCTATGGATAAGGTGAGATATTCTTTATACATCCATATACCTTGTGTATGATCTGGTGATCTGGTTTCTTATTTATTAATGCATGCGTAATTAATACATATTTTGCAGCTACTTAGACAACATATGTGCAGATTTTAGATTCGAACATGTAGGGTTTTTGATTCCATCCTTGATTAGTCTAGTAGCTAGAGACCCCACATCAGTTCAAAAATACTGCTGTGAGGCTTTTTCAATTTTTGCTGTAAATAAGAAGACGGTGATAATGGCTCCATTCAATGTAGAGTAAGTTTACTCTAGCTCCATTTCAAAATTACATTTTATTGTGGATTTTGAGTTATTAATTTTTAACTTTTTTTTCCTCTAGTGGTAAGCATTGGGAGTTATTGGTTATTGCCCCCAAGACGTTCACTGTGTATTATCTAGATCCTAAGGGGTGTAAATTGAATACAAGATTTGGACACAAAATGAAAATGGCAATATTTCGGTGAGGAATATTTCATTTTTTATATCCGTTAACATATGTTATTACATTACTATTTAATTGCAATGTTCTGTGTTATATTAACATGTAGGGGTTTTGAGGAGTACAAAAAGGATGAAGGAAAGGTCCCCACGAAAAAGAACCGGCAAATAATTTGGAAGAACGTGAAAGTAAGTTCCCTACTGCAATATATGTATATATTATTTATGTGAACAATGCTTAATTAGTTGTATTTTTTAATATTTTGTATGTTTGAATTTATAGTGTGCTACACAAGACAACGGATGGGCATGTAGATACTATGTCATGCGATATATGCACATACTTGTCAAAAATGCCGCAATGGACATCGATTGTATTGCTGAGGTATTATATAGCCGACAAGAGATAATATGAAATATATCAATCTTATTTATAGCTCATTAATTATATATATACATCATTCTCTTTACAGGTGTTTAAAATGGACCCCAATATAGGAAAGGACTTACCAGATGTACATGAGCCCTATACGATGGGAGAATTAAATGAAGTAGTAGAAGAATGGGCAACAACCATACAATTAGTGGGGGCTTTAAAATATAATTGGGATCCTGATAGCGAATAATGACTAAACAATGATACTTTGTAAATGAATTTCTGAATTATAATATATGTGTGAATGTTTCTACATGTCTGAATGTTTCTACATGTGTTTGAATGAAAATGAATAAAAGTGTTGGTTGCTATATGAAGTCTACATGTGTGAATGTGAATCAATGGAACTACAGATTGCTAGCATGTGTGAATGTTTATAAATGTGTGAAAATAAAATGGAACTGCATGTTGCATTGCTATATGCATGTGCTACTTTTTTATTGTTAATTTTGCAGGTTTGCGGCCTGTTGTCGGCCGATATCAATGGATGTCATAAAACCTGCAGTTCATAACTGAACTGAACAGGTTTCTCATCCTGCGACCAGCCACAACAGGTCTGCAGACTGACAGTAAAAAAAAAAACAATAGTCGTCGGTTATTTGTAAATAACCGACACATAATGTTATAGTGTCGGTTTTCTTACAAATAACCGGAATCTATTTCGTGTGGCGCGAAGGGCTTGGTTGTCAGTTATTTGTAGATAACCGACACGGATGGTGCCCAACATGGCGCCCTTTCTGTGGCGCGAAGGGTTTGGTTGTCGGGTTCTTACCTAATAACCGACGACTATAGTCCCATGATGGCGCCTTTTCGGTGGCGCGCGAAGAGTTTGGGTGTCGGTTATGGAACCGACGACCAATGGTTGGACTTTTAGTGTCGCCCACATAGGTGTCGCTTATAAACCGACACTAAAGGCTTTAAATAACTGACACTAAAGGTAGGTTCTGTAGTAGTGAGTGGGCGCATTCACACCATAAGTGGGCGCATTCATACCATAACTAGGCGCATTCACACCATAAGTGGGCGCATTCACATATTCACACCATAACTGTGCGCATTCACATCATAAGTGGGCGCATTCACACCATAACTGGGCGCATTCACACATTCACACCATAAGTGGGCGCATTCACCCCATAAGTTCGCATTCACACATTCACACCATAACTATGCGCATTCACACCATAAGTGGGCGCATTCACACCATAACTGGGCGCATTCACACCATAACTGGGCGCATTCACACATTCACACCATAACTGGGTGCATTCACAGTATAAGTGGGCGCATTCACACCATAAGTGGGTGCATTCACACCATAAGTGGGCGCATTCACAGCAAAAGTAGGCGCATTCACACTTATGGTGTGTGTGCGCCCACTTATGGTGTGAGTGTGCCCACTTATGGTGTGAATGTGTGAATGCACCCACTTATGGTGTGAATGTGCCCACTTATGGTGTGAATGTGTGAATGTGCCCACTTATGATGTAAATGCGTCCACTTATGTTGTGAATGCGCTCACTTATGTTGTGAATGTGTGAATGCGCCTAGTTATGATGTGAATGCGCCCACTTATGGTGTGAGTCCGCCATAAGTGGGCGCATAAATATAAAATTGGGTATTTGTAGAAAAATACCCAATTACGGTGTTAATGTATCAATTATAGTGTGAATGTATCTACTTTTTGGATGTTGTGCATAAATATAAATAACATAAATCTTAATATAATGTGCACACTATTGGTAAAATAGCGTGTATATTATTTTTTTAAAATATATCAATATTGGTCTTATTAGATTGGATTTTTCGTAACGAGTCCAACGGTTTTTATTTTGTTAAAAAATTTATTATGGGCGCATTCACACCATAAGTAGGCGCATTCACACTTGACTTATTTATTATTTGATTTTTTTTCAAAAATATACCAATATTAGTCTTGTTCAAATGTATTTTTTATAACGAATCGGGTGCATTTTGTTTCGTCAAAAAAATCATTACGGAATAAAAGTTATAAACAAAATAGCGGATTTCCCCCTGGAAAATCAAAAGAGAAAAAATAATAAAAAAAATGGGACCCGCGTGAGGGGCAGGGAAATACCAGCTGGGCAGGGAATGGCAGTTTACCGCTGCGTCCGGGACACGTGAAACTGCCCAAGCGTTTCCAAAGTTAAGTCCTTTTAGTACAGACAAAGGACTAATGAGCCAAAATGAGGACACTCAACATGAATTGATATGGTTCAAGCTAGACCAGACCAAAACCAAACAGATTAAACCTAGTCGTATTTTTACTCTGTTTTATAAATTTATGTGACTCAATGAATGCATACTTTTTATTCTTAGGGAGCTTACTTCCAACTAGGGCTACTTAGTGACCCAACTCAACACTGTAAATCGTTGAATCTGAACAAAATGTAAAGTTTGATCGAATTTGAACTTCAAAGACTAGATTTGTCTAGTTGGTCTGGTGACGTGAATATGGGCTACTGACTCCTCTGTTAGGACGTGGCATCGTAGCACCAAACATAGCAAGAAACTTATGAGTGTTGGAAACATTTTCAGAAGAGCGATATAGAGCGCTGATCCAGAATCTAAAGGATATGAACATGGCCTTTGAAAGCATGTGTAGTTGTCACTAGTATATAGTGGGTTGATAAATTATTGGCTTCCACATATGGTTTGATTCTTGTTGGTCCATTCTTATGAAAGTTTGTTATCTAAATCATATCGATATTGGTGTTAATTTATTGGATTTGAAAGTAGTTGTAACACTCAAGCGTAGTGGAAACAGTGTTATATGTGAACAACAAATTGTAGGGACAACAATAATTACAATGAGAACATGACGTGGGTAGAGATGTGAATATATTTTTATGGGTTGAGCTTCAAACTTTAAGTTGACACATGATAATTCTTTACTAATTTTAATCCCTAACTTGTAAAGTTCATGTATTTGTTTTTAGCATGTTTTGTGATATTTCTTTTGGATACGTCATACATCAGAAGGGATACAATCAAAGCAATAATGTAAGTTCAAAGTAAACAAATGAGAATAGATCATTTTGGTTTATATTGTATAATAAGGTAACAACTACAACATAAATTATGATATCGTGTATTGCATGCTTAGACAATGTTTATAGGTGAACAAGAAATGTGTAACTTGTGTGTTTTGATTATATAAGTGATAAAAGTAGGTCCATGGAACTAATGTCTGTCTAACTCAACCATCATTGAACTTTGTTTAGAAATGTAGCTTGATTTGAATTCTTGAAATGATATTGTGACCTGTTTTTTAATAGACCACGGGGCAAAGTTTGGTTTAGCATTTGTGCATATCATTCATAATGATATTACGTGTACTGCTAATTTGTGAATTTGTTTGTCAATATTTATATCATTAGTGAAAAATATACAGTTTTATTAAGCATTGCAAACTTGTTACATCCCAATAATTTCAATCTAGATTAAACATGATCCAAATGATGGTAAGTTACTATTTATTATTCCTCTAACAATTTAAAATGTTAGAGTAACACAAGAATATGATGATGACACGTCTATTTGCATCATAGTCAAATACGACACAATAATTGTTCCATGATGACTAGTTAGGGTGTAAGTGGTAATTGAACCCACAATTATGCATAATTTGTTTCCTAGTTTCGTTTATGGGAAATTATGAGATATTAGGACTTCTATCAATTTTTTGTAATATGACCCCCTTTTAATGTATATCAATGCATTATTTGTCTTAAGTAAAAAATGTTATGAGGTCCATGATTCCTATCTTAAACCTAAAATCTAATTCAAACTTTGGATTCCTCACGCTTAAATCGGTAATCCTACCAAGTCTAGTTTGATTTAGATAACCCTAGTTGTTGTAACTCAATAAGAAAAGAAGGGTAAATAACTACATGGATTATCACGAAATTATCAACCCAATACAGTTGATTTATCCAATTTTGCATACTTCAGCGGTAGATAATCCTAAAACGGCTGTCACATGTATCACTTTGCAAATTTTCGTTGTACCCAATTTTGAGTCAGCCATCGGATGGAAATCTGAGGGCTGAGCCCTCGTCACTCAGCTCCCGCGTCTGACTGGACTCTGAGAAACAGATTCTTGAGGTTTTTGAACTCTCAATCTCTCCAATTTTCTCACACTAATTATCATGGTTTTGGGAATAGATCCCTCATTCATGTTAAGGAGGGGATTCTGATGCTTTTAAGTCCCGAAACAAACCCTAGAGTGCACCTTGAAGGAAACACCCCTTTGCCGTCATTCCCTTCCGCAGTTCTGAGTTACATATCAGTCTTTAGCCCTTTGTTTTCTCTCCTGAGTATCAGAAGAGAACCATCGTGCTTGTAGAAACTCCTCTCAACCACCAATTTCCTCACTTCTACCCCAACCATCTCCACTCTACTCCATCTATGACCACATAATTGCATACATCGTTCTCCACCTTTGAGCCACCTCCAGTCAATTGCTTGTGAGTATAACATCCCAAAGACATCATAGACTTGGCCTAAGCTTCTTTTACAACTGCGATCCACCAAAGTGTTCCCCTGACAAACCAACCATGGTTGTGGTGTGAAGGCTCGCCACCTTAGATTCCTGGTCACAATAGGCTCACAAAAACATGACAGAAAGGCTTAAGAGGACCATACAAAGCTTCCCCAACCATTAACTGATCGACTCCTGAGGTAACCACTAATACCATATGCTCCCTTCTATTCTCTACACAGTGGTTGTGGATGTTTTCAGCCCGGTTTCTCAGGCTTTTGCTTGTTGAAGCCATGGATTCCTTGGTTGTAACTTGCACGCCCTTGAGGAGCCATAATGGTTGGAGTTGTCTGCCTGGGATCCCGTTGTCATGCCCTAGGATAGCCATCATCCTCCATTGTGGTGGTGTTTGGGATGGACAAGCACAAGATAGAGGAAAGGGGCTAACTCTGACTGTGTTTTGAAGAGACGGTGAGCATGGAAGATCTTCTTCAGGTCCAATGGGCGACTGGAGGGCCACCTTTCTTCTGCCATAGCAGCCGATCACGTTACCCCTATTTAATAGGGAAAACGGAGGAGGTGCATGACTCGCGAGCCGCAAAGAAGGGATCACTGGTCAAGCAGGTGGGTGGATCCTTCCCAGATCCAATTAAAAACGACATAAGGTAATTAGTGTTTAATGTATTCAAATAAGGGTTTTATGTTGTATAAATCATAAAAATGAATTGGTATGTCAGATAGGGTTGAGTTATATATGGATTTTGATCAATTTTTTGAGATCTCGATAATGGACTAGGATTTAGAACTTGATCTAACTCTGAATCTCCCTATTTTATTCACACCCCATGAAACCCTAGAAATCTAAAGTGGGTGTAGTTATTGATGAAGTATTGTTCAATGAACAAGGTAATTAAGGTTCAATCGAACCCAAGAATGTGATTCGGGTTTATTCCACCTGAGAATAACAATCAAGTGTTCTTAAAGAGAGGTAAGTGGTTCATGCCCATGAGTTTTCATATTTATTAAGCTCGATACATTTACATATTTCTCATACAAGGCATTATGATTTATGTGATTCAATGTTCTAAGATTTTAAGTAAGACATGCAATTAAATTTACATACATTGAAGGTTACATATTTACATGTGTATAATATTTCAAGTAGAAATATGTTGTTAGCATTCCTTAGAATAATTAAGATTTATGGATCATGTGTTCATGAGGAAACTAAAAGATTATGTTCATATAAGAGTTATTAATAATTATTCATATTGATGAATATAAGACTAATAGATAAGATATGCAAGTAAGATAGTCATACTTAGTTAATAACTTGGGGTAACTCTATTCAATAATTCAAGTAGAAATATGCTATTAAGATTTGTTAGAAAGGATAATATCTAAGAACTTAGTGTGGTTTAGATTTTTAGATGATTAAGACCTAAGAATTAAGTACATGATAAGATATAAGAGTACAATCCATCGATTATAATTAAGTTTGGGAGAAAAGATATTATAAGATTCATTTTATAAGAGTTAATCACATGTAATAAGATTTCATAAGACTTTAAAGATTTTGAGTCATCTCGTTACATATTATATTTTGGGTAATTAATATAAATTGTATTTATATATTCGGTTTGGATCCTTTTTCCTAAGCCCTTAGGCTCAGTTGTCTTATATTCATCAATCAAGTCATTATATTAAATCAGAGTTTTAGAGTAAGTCTTACCTAGATGATAAGAATATCAGATTTAGATTTAGACTTAGGCTACTCATTGTGTGAGTAGCCAGATTTTGAATAAAGATATGTGATAAGGGCTATAGACCCAATCTCAGTTATTTAGTAATTGAGACATATGTTCACATTCAGATATAGATTCAGTTCAGAATTTAAGAGTAGAGATTCAAATTTAGAGTTAAGTAATGTTCAGTACTAAATATTTAGCTTCATTGAAGTTCAGATTCAAAATGTAATAAGCTTATACTTAAGATATTAAATTCAGAACCTTCACATAATACATTATATGATAAGTCCACATTCAGAGAGTCTCAGGACAATTCATAGGCATCTGTTGCCGATTCATAGGAGTGTTTACTCCATTTCAGAGGGCATACTGTGCCTACAGAGGGTGCATTGCACCATAGAGGACACTTTAGTGTCAACAGAGGGCACATTATGCCAGTAGAGGGTGTGTTACACCATAGAGGACACTTCGGTGTCAACAGATGGGGACTTATTGTATAACGGTGGCCACAGTCAGATAAAAGTCATAAATAAAAGATGTTTTGGTTCAAAGAATGTACATAATCTCATTTATAAGTATAATGAAAAAGATTTGATAAGAAAAACATGACTCAGGCCCTTTGTGCAAGTCATGTGGCTCAAGCACTAGAGTGCAGGCCAATTCAGATGCATAACCCAGGCCCAGAGTGCAGGTTATGAGATCCAGGAACCTTCGTACAGGTCATGATACCTAGGTACCAGAGTACAAGTCTCCAGAAAAAGATAAGTAAAATAAGAACTAAGTTAAAGAACGAAATGACACTTATGTTTCAGATTTTATATAGAGTGTAATGTTAGTTTCATGCTTATAATGTTCAAGAATATTTTGTAGCATTTTATTCTTCAGTAATGTATATGTTAGAATACTCATGCTACTTATGCTAACAATCATTTTTCCAATGCATGGTTGGGGATGAGATGTCCGCAGGTGAGGAGTAGGAGCAGAGTAGATCCTAGAGACTCAAGCACAAAGATAGTGTAAGATAAGATCTGGTGGGGTGCCAACTATAAGATGATCCCCAACTTTATAGATTCAATGTTATGTTTCTATATTTAGAACTCTAGACTATAGACTATGCCTTAAGATGTTAATTAGTTTTCCATGTGATGGCCTTTAAGTTTCTTTTTGTAAGAACAATGATGATAATGTTTACATTTAATGTTTGTGTGATTGATTATACCATGTGATGGCCTTTAAGTTTCTTTTTGTAAGAACAACGATGATAATGTTTACATTTAATGTTTGTGTGATTGATTATACTGTTGTTATGAATGCCAGTTTTATGTAATGCCCCCTGGAGTATATGAGTTATGGATAACTCGGTGTTGCTTCCGCTACATGCATGTGTATACTTAAGGAGAGTGTTACAATATGGTATCAGAGCAACATTATAGTTGACCACCATATGAGTTCTCATCACTACTACAGAAATGGCTTATAAAGTCACTTTTCAAGGTGTTGGTTGTATACATAAACTGACACCTAAACTCTACAGTGTCGGTTGATAACATAAACCGACATCCAATCTATGAAGGTTGACCAGACACGGGTACCACTTTTATTAAGTGTCGGTTAATTAATAAAAAACCGACACCTAAAATCAACCGCCAAAACTAAAATTCCAGCGAAAAAATTACCTCCAAAATTTGACATATGGCGTCGGTTCATTAATAAATAACCGACGACTAAAGGGTATTCGCGAGACAGGAATAGTTGCCGGTTGTCTTTTAGTTAAAAACCGACAACTATAATCTAGTATAGGTGTCGGTTTTTGGAAAAGAACCGACACTGTTGGTTTAGTTGTCGGTTTTTTTGAATAACCGACGCTTATTGTCTACTTAATAGCTCACCAGCACGAGCGACTCTTCCCCTTTCCCTGTTTCATTCCCGATTTCAGTTAGGTCCGGCGATTTCTTACTCGCCCCCGCTGCTCCGCCGTCGCCGCTCCCTGCCGCTGCTCCCTGCCGTCCGTGCTCCGCCGCCGCCGCTCTGTGCTCCGCCGGCACGCCGCTCCCTGCCGTCTGTGCTCACCGGCCCTCTGTGCTCACCGACCCTCTTCTCATCGGCCCTCTGTGCTCACCGGCGGCCGTGCTCGTCGGAAGGCCCGTGCTCGTCGGCGCTCCGTGCTCGTCGTCTCTCTATGCTCCAGGCCAGGTACGCCCTTCCTCCTTCTTCCTCCTTCCTTCCTCCGCCTAGGCGGCTGCTTGGGCGGTGCCAATGCACGCCCAGGCTGCTGTTGGGCATTTTTATTTTTTTTAAAGTTATTTACTTATTGGTAACTTGATAAATAATACATGTTATATGATAAGCCTTAGTTAATTTAATATGCATACTTTGTATGTAAGACATAGTAATCGGGTACTGCTGTATATCCAAGTAAATTACATGTAACTAATCATGACATAGATTTTAGAATGCATACTTTGGTTAAATGTACTGCTGTAATTTTTGATCAAGTGATGATATGTAAATGTAGCAATAAGTTAGTAAGGTATCAATGATAAGTCTGCTGTAATGTGATGCAAAATAGTTATTGTATCATGCATATCTTAATACTTTTTGTTTTATAGTTGTATATGGTGTTTTATGTGTGACAAGTCTATTGTTTAATAGTTTAGCTATAATCATTTTTTTATAGTTGTGTTATAAAGTATTTAAGTGTTTAGTATGGTTATTTAGGGTGTTCAGATATGTATAAATGTTCCAAAAAGTATACTATATATATGCATACATGTGCATTTTTTTATAAAATTGTATAGAAAATAAAAACTCGTTCTTGGTGAGAATCCTAATCACCCTTCTTGCTTAATGATGAACTGTAATGCACACATGTGACATGCTTGGAATGTAAATGATGAACTTTTCCCTAAATTGCCAATCATGCTTTTAAAGACATCAATAATCACCCTAACTTGAAGAACTAGGATTTTAGGTATAAGAATGACAACACATTATTTGTTGGCCTAGAAACCCGTCCAAGATTTACTCATTAGGAGTAAATCTTGGATAGTCCCCAGTTTGGGACTGTTCTTGAACACCTAATCTCGCTTAGGATGTAAGTGTATAATGTGTATTGGGTTTTCAAGAAAATTTCGGCAGCATTTCCCCATTTGTTCTCTAAGTACATATGTCCAGCATTTCCCCGTTGTACTTACTAGTGAGATTAGGTGTTCAAGAATGGATAGGTGGTACACATGTATTATATATATTAATGACATCACATGTATTTGTTAACCCTAGACCCTAATCTTGTCCTAATATATACTTGTTTTCTCTTTGATCATAGAATGGATAGATCATGGATGTCAATTCACAATCTCTGCACCCCAGAGTTTATTTCTGGTCTTGACCAGTTTATTAGATTTGCCGAGGAACATAGGAAACAACCTGGAGATAGGTTCTACTGTCCATGTAGGCATTACGGTAACAACTTGAAAGTCAACACTGGTGACGAAATTAACTATACAAAAATACTAAATTTAATATGTTGTTCAAAACTGAGTATCAAACCATCACTTAAAATTTGAGCTTAATTTATAATGTGAATTACTTTACAATGTGAATGTGAACTTTACAATGTGAGCTTTACAATTTGAATTACTTTACAATGTGAACTTTACAATTTGAATGTGAATTTGCAGATGGCTGACCATTCTCCTGATGACCGTGCTGATGATTACCGTGAGGGTGAGGACATCAATGTGCCGCCTCACAATGTAAGTTTTAAAAAATATCATATATATATATCTATATGTCCATTTATAGTTATATCTTGTAAATGTGTTTATTTTGTCAAATTTTAGGTTGAAGATGCATAGGTACCACCTGAAGCACTTGATGCACTTGATCAGCAACACCAAAAAGTTGACAAGAGAAGGGGCATCACTATGATGAAGAAGTTAATTGCACAAAAAGGCAATGGACCCAAACTTGTTGTGGATTTTGATAATGCAGGGAATGCATGTGGTGTGAATCGCAATTCATTTGTTTCATATCTTGGGTTTGTTACTCGTAGCCATTGCGGTTGTCGCTTAGATTCTTGGCATAACGTTTCTAAGGAGAAGAAAGACTTAATATGGAGGGATTTATGTGTGAGCTATTATTAATTTGTAATTCTATTTTGTAGATTACTAAATTTTTGGATACTAGTTAATAGCAATTCTATTTTGCAGAGTATATTTGAATTGGATGAAAAGCTGCATCGTAAATGCGTGATGCAACCTTGTGGGAGAGTCCTAAGGAACTATAGGACAAATCTCACCCGAGAATACATAAAAGAAGCTGACAAGAGGAAGAAGACAGCCACCGAACAGTGGAACTTCCTAGACAAAGAAGAATGGGACGCGTTTGTCGCTTCAAGACAAACTGATGAATTCAAGGTATTAGGCGTCAGTCTCAATCTCATTATTAATATATGTTGTATTGATCACCTATTCAAGATTAACATTTAGTGTTACTAACCAAATCATTAATGTGCATACTAACTAGGCCCTCAGTGAGGCACAAAGATCAAGGCGTGCACTGAATGTGCACGACCACACAATGGGTCCAAGAGGATATGTAGGCGTTCGCCAAAGACTACAGTCTGAGCCTACTGCTCAGTCTGCTGCTACTCAAGAGTCCTCTACCATAGGTAGCACACCTCTGCCTCACCATGATGTCTGGATAGCTGGGAGGCAAAATAAGAAGGGAGAAATAACGAAGGCCGCAACTGCTGAGGCGGCTGCAAAAATGGTAAAATACAACTCTTACAGCAATCATCCGAATATTGATTATTTCTGTCGTTTACTTAATTACAAATTTTTGTTTTGGCGATTAGCGGGAGCTGCACGAGCTGAGGAAACAAGGCAAGTTCATCCCTGAGGGAACAAGGGATGAATTAACAGTTGCTCTGGGTAACCCAGAGCATCTTGGACATGTTAGGGCTGCAGGTGCTGGTGTGGGCATCAAAGCTTTTTTTGGGCCATCCCAGCGCAAACATGTCCCAAAAGCGGGACTTTCATAAGATGAGGTAACATATTATTTCTTTATAATGTTATTTTAAAAGAGAATTTAATAATTAAAATTTGACGTTTCTTTTATCCATGTATAGGTAGATAAGCTATTTGATAGGAAACTCGAAGAAGCAATGAAAAAGTGGCAGGCATCTCAGACTGCCACTTACCAGACAATACCTACTGCAGGCTCTACTCCTACTCCTACTGTAGAGGTTGGGAGTAATCCTGTAGAACCACCACCTAGCACATCCGCTGTAAATATTTTTATGACATAGTAACTAGTTTTTTAATTCAAGATGATATGTATATATGAAATTGTAGTCGTTTCAAAAAAAGATGATATGTATATATGTATATAACATTCTTTACAAAAAAATTTGTAGGGGTTGAAGCGATGCCGTCTAAAAAGTAATGAATATGTCGTTGCAGAGGCATCGACTTACCCATCCCTACACGGGGAACAGTTTCACGGGTTTCCACTACCAGATGGTTGGCTTCGTGTGAGCCCGGTACATGTATTGCAAGGATGGGCGGATCTTCCATTGCAATATGCCCACCCAGATTGTGAAACACTTGGTGAGGCAGAAGGCGGAGTGATATTGTGGTGAAAAGCGGATGTCCTCTTTACTGAAACTGTATGATAAATTTACATTATGTTAAATTGTTAGTGTGTGTATATGATGTCAGTTGATCTAAAATTATATATATATATATATATATATACAGGTTAAAAAGAAGACACCCACATCATCTAGGCCTCCACTTCCACCTCCTACATTACCTAGTTGGGTTCCACAGGACCTACCTGTCCCGTTAGGTTCTAACTGTAGGGGTATGGCAATATGGTTAGGCGAACATGATATAAACTGCCCTATAACTATTTCTTCCAATTCAGATTCTATAGGTCAGTCATACGAAACCAAACTATTTATACAAGATATTTTGGAGTTGTTTGGAAATGATTGGCTAAATACATATGTGATAGAGCTATGGATAAGGTGAGATCTTCTTTATACATCCATATACCTTGTGTATGATCTGGTGATCTAGTTTCTTATTTATTAATGCATGTGTAATTAATACATATTTTGCAGCTACTTAGACAAGATATGTACAAATTTTGGATTCGAACATGTAGGGTTTTTGATTCCATCTTTGATTAGTCTAGTAGCTAAAGACCCTACGTCCGTTCAACAATACTTCTATGAGGCTTTTACAAATTTTGCTGTAAATAAGAAGACGGTGATAATGGCTCCATTCAATGTAGAGTAAGTTTACTTTGCTTATTATAATTTGGACTTAAGAAAATTACATTTTTATTGTGGATTTTGAGTTATTAATGTTTAACTTTTTTACCTCTAGTGGTAGGCATTGGGAGTTACTGGTTATTGTCTCCGAGACGTTCACTGTCTATTGTCTAGATCCTAAGGGGAGTAAATTGAATACAAGATTTGGACACATAATGAAAATGGCATTATTCCGGTGAGAAATATTTCATTTTCATATCCATTAACATAACGTTATTACATTACTATTTAATTGCAATGTTCTGTGTTACATTAACATGTAGGGGTTTTGATGAGTTCAAAAAGGCTAGAGGAAAGGTCCCCACGAAAAAGAACAAGCCAATAATTTGGAAGAACGTGAAAGTAAGTTCCCGACCGCAATATATGTATATATTATTTATGTGAATAATGCTTAATTAGTTGTATTTTTTAATATTTTGTATGTTTGAATTTATAGTGTGCCACACAAGACAACGGATGGGCATGTGGATACTATGTCATGCGATATATGCACATGATTATCAAACATGCCGCACTGGATATCGAATGTATTTCTCAGGTATTATATAGTCTCATTAGATAATATGGTCGAAATATATCAATCTTATTTATAGCTCATTAATTATATACATACATCATTCTCTTTACATGTGTTTAAAGCTGATCCCATTACAGGAGAGGACTTACCAGATGTACATGCTCCCTATACGATGGGAGAATTAAATGAAGTAAGAGAAGAATGGGCAACAGCCACACAAATAGTGGGGGTTTTAAAATATAATTGGGATGCTGATAGCGAATAATGACTAAAGAATAATATTTTGTAAATGAATTTCTAAATTATAATATATGTGTGAATGTTTCTACATGTCTGGATGTTTCTACACGTGTCTGAGTGAAAATGAATGAAAGTGTTGGTTGCTATATGAATGTTTCTACATGTGTGAATGTGAATGAATGGAACTACAGATTGCTAGCTACATGAATGTTTCTAAATGTGTGAAAATAAAATGGAACTGTAGGTTGCATTGCTAAATGCATGTGTGAATATATATTTTTGTTGTTAATTTTGCAGGTTTGTGGCATGTTGTTGGCTGATATCAATGGATGTTGTAAAACCTGCATTTCATAACTGAACTGCAGGTTTCTCATCCTGCGACCAGCCACAGCAGGTCTGCAGACTGACAAAAAAAACAAAATAATAGGCGTCGGTTATTTGTATAAAACCGACACACAAAGTTATAGTGTCGGTTTTATATAAATAACCGGCGTCTATTTCCTGTGGTGCAAAGATATATGGTTTTGGTTTCTTACTTATAACCGACACTGATAGTGCCTAAGATGGCGCCCTTTCTGTGGCGCAAAGGGTTTGGGCGTCGGTTTCTTATCTAATAACCGACGCCTATAGTCCCATGATGGCGCGTTTTCGGTGGTGCGCGAAGAGTTTGGGCATCGGTTTTGGAACCGACGCGTAATGGGTGAGCTTTTAGTGTCGCCCACATAGGTGTCGCTTAGAAACCGACACTAAAGGCCTTAAATAACCGACACTAAAGGTAGGTTCTGTAGTAGTGCATGTTCTTACTTAAGATCACCCTATAAGAACTTCAGTTAGAGTAGAGTACCAATTTAGAAAGATAACCAATAGCCCTATGTATAGAAGAGGTAAGTGAAAGATATTAGAAATCTAAGTAGATCTTTAAATAGGAGACAAAAGATTAGATAAGGATTAGGGTTATATGCCTAGATTTTCTACACTTTTTATGTTTATATTATAGTTGTATATAGCATTCTCTCTCTTTTTCCCACATGTTTGTGGTATGGGACACAGGCTTATGGGGTTTTACAGAGAGAATGGTATGTGCATAATCATGTTTGTCTTGTCCTTTCAAGTGCATGTGGTATGGGACATGTTCACGAGGAAGTGTCAAGATAAAGTGTAATCTGACATGCCACCTCTGAATATATGACCGACCGACATGTATCCAAAGGCGGTAAAGAAAACAAGTGTTTTCATTAAAAGTTTCAAACATATAGTCACCTAAACCTAGTCATACATAGTAAGACTAGGCATGTATACAAAGGGTAGATACTTTCACATAGGTAAGTGAGTTAGATCCTAAGTGGAACCAAACTGTAATTTATATCCCATTGGAGAGAGGCAAGCTATGTTCCTTTCCATGTTAGATGTTTTTGTTATGAGGTAGATTTCAAGCTTCATTGCTATTATGTACCCATGTGAAATTCGGTTTAGATATTTAACTATGACAAGGTAACAACATGAGTGTGCTAATGAGACATTAAGGTAACATTAAGAGCTAGAATGCATACAATATGTGAAACCCTAAGGTGGGTAGACTAGTAGAATTTCATGGACGAAATTCCCACACTTTGATTCAGGTAACATTAAGGTAAGTTTGATTTTTTTTATTGAATTTTGCAACTCGTTTTATTTTTCTGAAGATGTGATGGTATTGTGATCGCCATATGATTTTTTTAGAGTTGTGATTTACAACATGTCCCAGCTTTCTAAGTTGTGTGTATATCATCTTAATTCTTAATATTAAATATTTATTTCAGGTACATTACTAGGGATGATGTTGTGGAATTGATCAGTAAGGTGGCATGTGAGATCAACAGTGCTAATGAGTTGACTTTGACATAGCTTATGTTTACCGAGGCATTTAAGGAGGCCATTGTTGAACAAACAAAAGCACTTGTTTCTTGCTTTGTCTGGCATGAGAAGATCAATAATTTCTCCAAGCCTAGTGATGAACTAGAGTCTCTTTTCACCCAACTACAAGATACAACAGGAGAGTGGCTAACGTTCAGCTTGAATGCAAGGTATTCCATTTACCTTACAAACTAGTTGGGTAGTACTTGTGCTCATTTATGTAGCTCTAATAAAAATTGACATTGCAACGATGTCAAGTCTAGATTGATTTGGAGAGCTTCATGCAGTCATTCAGACTTGATGCCATGGAAGTTGTGTATGCCTAGGCCAAAGGCTCCATGTTCTTCCAGATAATGGAGATGACACAAGTCTTTGAGGGTAGTTTGATCAGGTGATCATAATACTAGAGGTGGTGATGAAACAACTCATCGTGGCTGCAAACTCCATCAGTGATACATCTTGATTGATCTTTGAACCTCTTGTTTCAATTTTCATGATAAAGTGCGACCTCATAATTATATTTGAATGTGGCAAAGTTCTTGAGCATTCATAGATTGACTTTCAAGTTGAATTGTGGTTGGAAGAGGATTACTATTGTTTTTAGGTTGTTTTCGCCCTTATTGTGGTTCAATTTGGAAGGAAAGGTAAGAGAGATGCGGGGGAGACCATGGAAGGCTATCAATGTGAAGAAACAAAAGAAGGAAACTGAAGAGGCATTGGTGAAGCCCAGGAAGGCTGCACTTGAGCCCCTCAGAAGAAGAATTTTGAAACCAGCTCATCTGAAGGTGATAGCTTAGATGAATCATCATATAATGAACCTACTATGCTTGATATTCTAGCTAAGAAGGCTCCTCCTGAGCCTGCAAAGACAAACTATATGTTTAGTATATTAACTCACAATGGAATATCTCTTCAAGCTACTACATACATTTGATCATTCTCTATTTTTCATCTTATTATAAAATTTATTGTACAATGCTAATAAATTACCATCAATCTTAATTTGATAGGAAATTCACCCCACATAAACCCAAGTCCTAGTTGTTGTTGATAACACCAATTTTTGTGATGTTTTTGCCCTTTATTCTGTTATCAAAACTGCCCTTTTCTGCTATTTTCCTCTCTTTTATAAGCACTTTCGCAACAATTGGCCAAGCAATGCTCTTAATCCAATATTTCCATCTTTTGCAGAGTTTTTCCTCATTTTGGTACATTTTATCATCCATAAGGCCGTCCCAGCCCACAAATAAGTTAAAACTGCAATCGGCCTTCCTGACTGCCGATACGACCTCTGCCCGACAGGGTGGAGCAACACAACGACGCGCGATATGGGGATTCCGTGTAAGAAGAAACTGACAGACGACACACTTTCTACCTGACAGGGAGACGAGCTCGCCACGATAGCCCAAGCTTGTCGCGCGACACAGGCCACCCACCGGTAGGCACCACCCGTCACGTGACTGACAGCCGACACCCCGTGCCGAGCATACCTGTATCGGCCGTCCACCGACTCGCGAATAAGGAGGACACGTGGCACTTCGAGCACCATAACTTCCCCCAACTGCTGCCTATAAATAGCAGCTACAGGAAGCCGAAAAGACAGTTCGGACAGTTGGGAACTTTGAGCGATCTTCAGAGGAAAACTGCGAGAGCAAGAGTATCGTGCCCCAGTGCTCGTATCAGGCAACTCTATGTGAGCTCTTCCTCATCCCGAGAGGGAGGGGATGGTTCACTTAGGACCGTCCCGGGCGACACTATGGGCCAATATTGGCCAACGATGATGAGCGACACGAGTGCCCGACAGTAGAACGCGTCGCTCCATGCCCGACATGATATCGAACTCGATACGTTTCACCCATCATGCATCCCGCCTGAGAGGGTGCGCCACCCGACATGAGTGTATCGGTCAGGGTCCTTGAGCGATACAGTCGGCCGTCACGGTGTGCCACCCGAGAGGGCGTGCCGCCCGACACTGTTGTATCGGGCTAGGCTCCTGACCGGTATCGGGCTGGAGAGCCGCAGTAGCCTGTCATCCTTCTACATCAAGAAGGCGACATCTATCTTTAATTCTGTTATTTAATTCTTTATTTACGCAATGTATTAAGACCTTTAATGTTTATGGAAATAGAAAAGCTTAATTACTTGCTGCTCTATGCTTGGTGCAAAATGTTGGATGACTGCTATGTTTGATTTCTGAACTCTAGCTTGCATGCTTGGATCGCGTTTCGCTTAGCTACCGAATCGTGTTTTCCCATCGCAACAACTTCGAGAGTTGTGTTGTGGCTCTAGTGTTTGGTCCGATTCTGGAGTACGAGAGTGCCTAGAACGGAGTTGCTTCAGTAACATTCCACTCTAACTTAAGTCCAACAACCTCGAGAGGGGTGTTGATGCTTGGTTAGAGGTACCCGCTCTGAGAGGAGGGGTGCAGGATGTTACTGTTGCCGCTTGTTTTACTGAAGTCTTATCCTGCATGCCTTGCTCTAGCTCTAGTTTTATCTTTCTGTTTTTGTTGCATGAAAACCCCTAAAAACTGCTAAATGACTAAAACCTTAAATATTTCTAGTAGCTCCAGTTGGAGATAGTTTTCTTTGTTTTGTTTGTGACATCTTGTTGTTTCCCTTTTGAGAACTTATTATCTCTTTATACCTACCGGAGTGTAGCGTGTCAATTCTAGGTTCTCAACACTACCACCCTTGTCCCTGTGTTCGACCCCATATATCTACTTCGACCCCGTAAATAAAGTTGTGGGGGCCTAGAAGAGTTCGGGTTTATAAATGTAAAAGTCCGACTAACTTCAAATCCGCCTCCATTTTTGGACGCGTGATTTAGGCCGGTCAACTTTTTGGCGCCGTTGCCGGGGACAAGACAAAAATGGTACTGTAGACGAATCTGAATCCACTAACTACACTCCTGTGCCTCAAGCTTAGAAATGAGCTTGATAGCACTCTTTTCCTTTTTCTTTTTTGTTATTATTATTATTTGCCTAAAATAAGTAATTCAATTTTCTAAACTTGATTTTTCGTGCCTTTTCAGGAACTCTGAAGAACTGTGACCTATTCCACCGAGCTTTGATACCATGTCTCGTTGTGAGCAGTCTCTTTCTGAGGGTGAATGCCAGGGCTAAGGTGAGAGGTCGAGCCAGCCTAACTTGGTTGGTCAGCTTTCCGCCTACATAAAAAGACAGGACACCATCATCAACCAACTGGTGCAGGGTGCGCATCCCAGCCCTGGAGCTCTGAATTCCATGCAACGCCAGATGGCGAGCTTGCGGTTTCGCCAGCGTGAGGTTGATCAGTGGCTGACCCAGATGATTTTTGTGATGAAGGATCCTGCAGGAAAAGCACTCCCATGCCCTGAAACTGCCAGAATGGCAGTGCTGAGGTCTGGAAGAACGCTGGAGCGCCCTGATGAAGCCAGGCCTGAGCCCAAGCCAAGGCCTGAGGGCGCAACTCCGACAGAGGAGGAAGGAAGGTAGGAAGATGCTCGAGAGCCTGCGCAGAGGTCCCCTGAAGAGCTACCTAGTGGAAGGAATGTCTATGCTCCTAGGATTCCATTCCCGTATAAGCTGATTAAGGCAAATCTGAGAAAGCGTCATGAGAAGTTCATGGAATCGATCAGGAAGCTGCATCTTGAAGTGCCCTTCCTCGACGCCTTGGAGGAGATGCTGACATACGCCAAGTTCCTCAAGGACCTTATCACAAAGAAAAGAAGGGGAGAAAGGGTTGAAGACAGTGCACCTAGCTTCTGCTTCCTCAGCCTTCGTAAAGCCCGACTTGCCAAATAAGAGAAGGGACCCCGGAGCCTTCACAATCCCATTCGCCATCGGGGACAATGTCGAGCAAAAGGGTCTAGCAGACTTAGGGGCCAGCATCAGCCTCATGCCCCTAAGTTTCGTGCAAAGGGTGGGTTTAACCGACATGGTTGGAACCAACATGAGGATTGAACTGGAGGACCATACCTTTAAGAGACCCGTCGACGTTGTCGAAGATGTGCCGATCAGGGTTGGCGCTTTCTTTATTCCCTGCGACATAGTCGTCATCGACACAGCTGAAGACCCCCGCTGCCCGGTCATCTTTGGACGCCCTTTCTTGGCAACAGGAAGAGAGTTGATTGATGTCTCCGAGGGGATGATCACTTTGAGGGTCGGAAATGACCATATGGACTTCAAGTTGAAGGAGATCATGAGAAGTCCTTCCATGTCTGAATCAGCATGTTTCGCAGATAGCTACAATAAATTCTGTGAGGAAATAGAGGAGGATATCCGGACAGTAGACCCCCTTGCGAGGGCTATAAGCTGTCAGGATCCCGACCTCGAAGTTCCTGAAGTCGCGAGGTATCTCAACCATTTCGACCTTTCTGACAAGGACTTGCACGAAGAGGATGAGGTGGTGGAGTCTGCGAAGTATGACTCTCTCGAGGGGGAGCCTCAAGAGAAGGCACCCAGACCAAAGCTTGAGCTAAAAGCCTTGTCTGAAGGTCTGAAGTACGAGTTCTTGGATGAAGAGCAGAGAAACTCTGTCATCGTAAACGCCAATCTTTCAAGCTATCAGCTAGACCGACTTCTTGAGGAGTTAAGGCTCCACAGGGGGGGCTATAGGATATTCAGTAGATGATATCAAAGGTCTTAGCCCCGCCTTGTGCATGCATCACATCAACTTAGATGAATCTCCCAAGCCTCTGGCTCAACCCCAGAGGAAGCTGAACCAGATGCTCAAGGAGGTCGTCAAGAAAGAGGTAATAAAGCTTAGGGATGCAGGGATCATTTACCCAATCAGCGATAGCAATTGGGTGAGTCTGATCCACGTAGTACCCAAAAAGGGCGGGATGACTGTGGTTAAGGGTGAGAAGGGCGACGAGGTGGCGGTTAGGACCGTCACCGGATGGAGGATGTGCATCGATTACCGAAAGCTAAATTAGGCTACCAAAAAAGATCATTTTCCGCTACCTTTTATTGACCAAGTTCTTGAAAGATTAGCACATTACGATTTCTTTTGTTTCCTTGATGGCTTTTCAGGATTTTACCAGGTACCCATCTTGCCCGACGATCAGGTGAAAACAAGATTCACCTACCTCTATGGAACTTATGCTTTCAGAAGGATGCCCTTCGGACTCTGCAACGCCCCCGCCACCTTTCAAAGATGCATGATATCGATGTTTTCAGATTTTCTAGAAGATATCGTAGAAGTTTTCATGGACGACTTTTTAGTCTATGGAAAGGACTTCGATAGCTGTCTGAAAAATCTATCATCGGTTCTTCAAAGGTGTGAGGAGAACAGTCTGGTCCTAAACTGGGAAAAGTGCCATTTCATGGTACGGGAGGGCATCGTTCTAGGGCATAAGATCTCCAGGCGTGGGATTGAGGTGGACGCAAGCAAAGTGGAAGCAATATCCAAGCTTCCTCCACCAAAATCTGTGACGGGAGTGAGAAGCTTCCTCGGGCACGCCGGATATTACCGAAGATTCATCAAGGATTTTTTGAAGATTTCCAAACCGCTGTCCAATCTTCTGGTAAAGGATGCTGAATTTGTTTTCTCTAACGATTATCTCAGTGCTTTTCAGGCCCTAAAAAACACTTTAATATCACCACCTATCCTTCAAGCGCCAGAATGGGAGTTACCTTTTGAGATGATGTGCGACGCTAGCGACTACGCGGTTGGAGCAGTCCTGGGGCAAAAGAAAGACAAAAAGCACCATGTGATTTGCTACGCTAGTCGCACGTTGGACGAGCCTCAGGTAAACTACACAACAACTGAAAAGGAGATGCTCACGATCGTCTTCGCGTTCGATAAGTTCAGGTTGTACCTCGTCGGAGCAAAGGTCAAGGTACATACAGATCATGGGGCAATAAAATACTTAATGCAAAAGAAAGACACAAAGCCCAGACTGTTGAGGTGGGCCTTATTGCTCCAAGAGTTCGACCACAAAATTATCGATAAGAAGGGAGCTAAAAATGTGGTTGCCGACCACCTATCAAGGATCGTGACTGAGAGACAGGGAGGGCCACCAATCAACGACGACTATGCCGACGAGGCTCTTATGTTGGCTGAAGCTCAAGAAGAAAGCTTACCCTGGTTTGCAGATATCTGCAATTATCTTGCTTATGGAGAACTGCCTCCTGACATCACGTACAATCAGAAAAAGAAGCTATTCGCGGATGCTAAGAACTACTACCGGGATGATCCTCTCCTGTTCAGAAGATGCGCTGACAACTTATACAGGAGGTGCATCCCAGAGGAAGAAACCGCAAACATCCTGAAAGAATGCCACACCTCCCCCTACGGTGGACACCTGGGTAGCGAAAGAACAGCTGCAAAAGTGCTACAGTCAGGTTTCTACTGGCCCTCCTTATTTAAAGATGTTGCACAATTTGTAAAAGTTTGCAAAGAGTGACAGTTTACAGGGAACATAGGGCGGAGGAATGAAATGCCAATGGCGAGCTGGATCGAAGTAGAAATATTCGATGTGTGGGGGATTGACTACATGGGGCCGTTTCCTCCATCTTGGGGGTACCAGTACATACTAGTGGTAGTAGGCTATGTATCAAAATGGGTAGAAGTCGTAGCCACCCAAACATGCGACGCCAAGTCGGTAATCAAGCTATTCGAGAAGACAATTTTTCCTCGTTTTGGTGTACCGCGCACTGTTATAAGCGACGGAGGGTCGCACTTTGGAGAGAGACAGTTTGAAGCACTCCTGCACAAGTATGGAGTAAAGCACAAGATCTCTACACCCTACCACCCACAGACGTCAGGGCAGGTAGAGGTTTCCAACAGACAAATCAAGCAGATCTTGGAAAAAACTGTCAGCCGAACGAGGAAAGACCGGTCTATGAAGCTTGACGACGCACTTTGGGCCTACCGGACTGCTTACAAAACGCCCATTGGAACCACCCCATACAAGCTTATCTATGGAAAATTCTGCCATCTGCCTTTGGAATTGGAACACAAGGCCCTTTGGGCAATCAAGTTCCTAAACATGGACCTCGACAAAGCAGGAGAAAAGAGATTTTTACAGCTTCAAGAGCTCGAAGAGCTGAGGATGAACGCCTATGAAAATGCAAAAATCTACAAACAGAGGACCAAAGTGTGGCATGATGCCCACCTCAAGAGAAAATACGTGAGCGAAGGGGATAAAGTCTTACTATTCAAGTCCTCCATTCGTCTTTTTCCTGGGAAGCTAAAAACGAGATGGTCAGGACCGTTCACCGTGTCAAAGATCTCCCCATCAGGAATGATGGAGCTCTACGACAAGGACGATCCGACCAAAGTCTTTCAAGTGAATGGGAACAGGGTGAAGAGGTTCTATGAGGATGAAGCTTTTGTCAAGAGAGCAGAGATCAACCTACAAGATATGGGTACAGTCGAGGGCTGAATAAGATGATCCTACACCGGTCGAGCTGGCGACGCAAACTTCAGCGCTCCTCGGGAGGCAGCCCGAGTTTTTCTTTCTTTCCTAGAGTAGGATGTTTTTTTCTTATTACTTGTAAAAATAAAACATTATGGACTGTAATTAGGCCCGAGTCAGTGCACGCGCCGAGCGTACCGACTCTTCTATTTTATGGGCCATCGTTGTATTTTACAAAGCATTGAGGAGTAATTCTGTCTGAGGTCAGGGACTCTACCCTAAACCGATGATGTTTTTCCCGCCAATTGCTTTTTCCTCCACCTTGCTTTAGTTTCAGCCGCCTTCTTTTAAGCCGTGACGGGCAGCAGCACAGCTGGCGTGCGGTCACGCTTGTATCGGGCTGTAGTTTCTTGGGCACTGCAAGAGCCGTGACAGATCGCATTCCCGGGCGCGTACAACCGTATTGTGCATGGGAATAAATGCCCTTATTTAGACTGACGGGACCGTCGTCTTGGGAACGACATGTCTCAAACGGTCGATGCGCGCCCCAAAAATTGCCTGATTTACCCCCAGCTAAGTTTGCTATATATAGTATGATGGATTTACTATGTCGAGCTACCACACTTACTCTTTTCAGCCACCCGTATCACGCAGTAATTCACTTTTGCTCGCGTATCGGCCAGCTTTCTTTCGCCCTTGTATCGGGCGATGGCCCCAAAGAGCAAAGGTATAGCCTGACAGGCTTATCGCCCGACACGGTTTTCATATTGCGCGCTGCTTATCGGGTTGACGAATTTAGTCGATTTATCTTGTATCGCCCGACACAGTTAAGCACGACACAACGACCGACAGTGTTTGCCCGATACGCCATATCAGGCGACACAGTTTTCTTCTGATACGTCCTATCGGGCGGTTGCTTTTGCGACCTTATCGCCCGATACACCCGTGTCGGGCAGTGAGTTGTGCCGCACAGCTCTCTTCGTATCGTCCAATCCTGTATCGTCTCGAGTTTTCTTTTGATGGACGATACCTGGATTTTGAAATAAGTCAAGTTTTATCGAGTTTCTTTTGCTTTTCCTAGCTAACATTTAAATGGTCAATGAACTTGATAACAGGTATGGATCATACAAGGCAAACCTCCGACCGAGCTGACAAATGAGGCACAAGAATCAAAATTGCGGCCGCAGCTAAAGCAACAACTGTCGGACAGAAACGTCAGAATCCCGAGGAGGATCACTTTCTTATCATAGTATGTCTTCTGTGGTGGTTTAGGACCATCTCCAGAGATAGCACAAGTCTTACCCCGATGGCCTCCGAATTAAATCTGGGCATTCCAGTTCCATCTTCTTAAAAGGGGGGAAGTATCCACAAGTGTTTTCAAGAGCTCTCTGTCTACTATACACGAGCTTCGAGCTTCCTTCTTGAGAGCTTTGCACTTGTTCCGGCTGCTTCCAACTGGGGAAATAAAAGGGTGGCAGCAAAGAAGCATATTGCAGCTTATCCATGGCACAAGCGCAACCACCATCTAACCTTCACTGGACCAACATGACCTCACCCTGTTTTCTTCACTACTCTGGGACAGAGTGTGGAGTAAGTTTGGGGGGGGGGTACCCATGTACCAGTGAAGGAGGTATAAATTTTTTTCTTCTTCACCTCCACCCTTTGCGCCATTTTGTTCTTGCTCTTTATCATGTGTATGTACCCATGCTCGTATAAAATGTCATGCTCATATAAAAATTGTGAAATTTTTTGCTTTTATTCCCATGCATATGTACAAAGTTGCTATAATAGTAAAAACTTGTTGCGACTTCTTGCAAAGTTTGTTTTCTATGTTCTTAACGAGATACAAGTTCTGTCATATATTTTTGATAATGCTGCCTCAAACAACAAAAGATTACGTTTTGCCATGCCAAAAATTTTAAAAAAACATAATAATCTCGCAAAACAGCTAAGAGACGAGTATGGAGAAGGAAAAAGCTACCCAAACAGCATAAATCTCTTTGTTTCCCCTCACCCAACAAAAATCCCAAAAAGAGAAAGAAGCCTTATGAGTGTGAATAAAAGCATGAGAGTTGTGCCAATAAAAGAAAAGAGAATATATATATATATATATATATATACAGTTATTTTTTCAAAAGTACCCATCTTTAGGCATGGTAGATCCGGGGCAGTGGTACGTAGGATGTGAAATCACTGCTCTAAAGCCAACTGGCTTGGACTGCAGGGACCACTTTCCCGCTAACGGACCCTTACCTGGATGGACTGATGGGAAACAAGAAAAACCCCAAAAAAGCCTTAGCCTACCCTATACACAACTTTCTGCCCCAAAAATAAAGTTGTTTGGTGTGTAAGATAACTTTAGAATCATACAACAAAGTCTCGCCGAAGCTGTAGAGAAGAATCTTACTTAAATAATAAGGCAGGAAAAACAAAGTCTTTTGTTCGTAATGAGACAACATTATCTCTAAGGCATCGTGATTCTTGTTTCACCTTTTGGACAGAAAGCTACACCGAGCAGGAAGAAGCATCACAAAATAAAGTTTAAATATTGATTGAGGACAATCAAAATGCTAAGTTTGGGGGAGTTGATAACACCAATTTTTGTGATATCTTTGCCCTTTATCCTGTTATCAAAACTACCCTTTTATGCTATTTTCCTCTCTTTGATAAGAACTTTTGCAACAATTGGTCAAGCAATGCTCTTAATCCAATATTTCCATCTTTTGCAGAGTTTTTCCTCATTTTGGTACATTTTATCATCCATAAGGCCGTCCCGGCCCAAAAATAAGTCCAAACTGCAATCGGCCTTCCTGACGCCCGATACGACCTCTGCCAGACAGGGTGGAGCGACACAACGATGTGCAATATGGGGATGCATCGCAAGAAGAAACTGACGGACGACACGCCTTCTACCCGACAGGGAGCCGAGCTCGCCACGACAGCCCAAGCTTGTCGCGCGACACAGGCCACCCACCGGCAGGCGTCACCCGTCACGTGACCGACAGCTGACACCCCATGCCGAGCGATACCTGTATCGGCCGTCCACCGACTCGTGAATAAGGAAGACACGTGGCGCTTCAAGCACCATAACTTCCCCCAACTGCTGCCTATAAATAGCAGCTACAAGAAGTAGAAAAGACAGTTCAGACAGTTGGGAACTTTGAGCGATCTTCGGAGGAAAACTGCGAGAGCAAGAGTATCGCACCCCAGTGCTCGTGCCGGGCAACTCTAGGTGAGCTCTTCCTCATCCCGAGAGGGAGGGGATGGTTCACTTAGGACCGTCCCGGGTGACACTGTGGGCCGATATCGACCAACGATGATGAGCGACACGAGTGCCCGACAGTAGAACGTGTCGCTTCATGCCCGACATGATATCGAACCTGATACGCTTCGCCCGTCATGCGTGTCGCCCGAGAGGGTGTGCCTCCCGACATGAGCGTATCGGCCAGGGTCCTTGAGCGATACAGTCGGCTGTCACAGTGTGCCGCCCGAGAGGGCATGCCGCCCGACACTACTATATCGGGCTAGGCTCCTGACCGGTATTGGGCTGGAGAGTCGCAGTAGCCTGTCGTCCTTCTACATCAAGAAGGCGTCATCTATCTTTAATTCTGTTATTTAATTCTTTATTTACGCAATGTATTAATACCTTTAATGTTTATGGAAATAGAAAAGATTAATTACTTGTTGCTCTATGCTTGGTGCAAAATGTTGGATGACTGCTATGTTTGATATCTGAACTCTAGCTTACATGCTTGGATCGCATTTCGCTTAGCTACCGAATCGTGTTTTCCCGTCGCAACAACTTCGAGAGTTGTGTTGTGGCTCTAGTGTTTGGTCCGATTCTGGAGTACGAGAGTGCCTAGAACGGAGTTGCTTCAGTAACATTCCACTCTAACTTAAGTCCAACAACCTCGAGAGGGGTGTTGATGCTTGGTTAGAGGTACCCGCTCTGAGAGGAGGGGTGCAGGATGTTACTGCTGCCGCTTGTTTACTGAAGTCTTATCCTTCGTACCTTACTCTAGCTCTAGTTTTATCTTTCTGTTTCTGTTGCATGAAAACCCCTAAAAACTGCTAAATGACTAAAACCTTAAATCTTTCTAGTAGCTCCAGTTGGAGATAGTTTTCTTTGTTTTGTTTGTGACATCTTGTTGTTTCCCTTTTGGGAATTTATCATCTCTTTATACCTACCGGAGTGTAGCGTGTTGATTCTAGGTTCTCAACACTACCACCCTTGTCCCTGTGTTCGACCTCGTATATCTACTTCTACCCCATAAACAAAGTTGCGGGGGCCTAGAAGAGTTCGAGTTTATAAATGTAAAAGTCTGACTAACTTCAAATCCGCCTCCATTTTTGGACGCGTGATTTAGGCCGATCAGTTGTCTTGGAGCAAGATCTTACAACAACAACATAACTAGTATCCAAGTTATGGGAAGGCGTGATACCTGGTGAATTCAACATCCATAAGAAGCCATTGAAACACATTGAGTGTATTGTAGGCAGTGGTATCTCGAGACAATATCATGCCCTGGTGAGCTACTAGAGGACATGGATCTAAGCGTCAAGTTCCCTTCACATGATATTTTCAGGGAGCTGGAGACGCTCGGTGAGGAATATGTTTGTGTACAGGTGAATAATGGTACATGCTTGCTTAGAGGTGACCAATTTGGTATAAGATTGATGATGTTTGCATGCAGAATGCATCATTTATTCTTTTTATATATATTTGTTCTTTATATTATATGCAGATTGTATGCTCATTTTGCCTAATGTTGATAAGATATAAATTTGTTGAATGTTGTAGGTGGACTATCTTCTTTAATGTTTTGGGTTATCTGAAATTGACAGTGTCCAACCTTCTGATTGACATGTTTGATGAATACATGTGTTCAATGTGTTATACTCTTAGATGGCCTAAGATATTGCTCTCAGGATTGAAGGGATTTTAGCTCTACTTTTTGCTTCAATGATAGTAAGGTCTGATGATATGAAATTTTAACATGAGCTTACAGGTCCCAATCCAGGTGCCAAGTGCATGATTTCAAACTTCTTGAAAAGTTTTGAGAGTAAGAGTACGCGGGGTGAAACTTTGGGAGTGATGTAAACGTATATTCTCATGGGGGTCATTGTATACGTATATCTTCTTTCCATGCTGCAAAATTGGGGCACAGTTTATGTCCTCCCCACGTGTACTCATGTTTCAATATAAATAAAAGTATGATTATTGACATCACAACCACAACTTGATTTGAATCAATATTCATTTTAGCTTCTTTCTGAGAAATGCTTTTATATTGACAAGTTAAATAATTGATACATAATCTAACTACAAATGCATGGATGTGTAGTACATGATGTCTCCAACTACACACAAACTACAATTAAAAAATGTAGTAAGTGCCAATTTTGACTACACATGAACTGCATAAACAATTGTAATGAATGACATTTCCTCCTACATATCATAGCTACAAATGTAGTTGTAGTCATCTATTTAGCTACAATTGCAACTACATTTTATGTGGAAGGATACTTTTTTAACTACGAGTAGGGTTACATATGAATTTGTAGCTACATGAATATCTAACTAAAATTTGGAAAATTGTAGCAAAAACAATTAGCTACACTGGTATTAGCTTCATATTCTAAATGTAAGGAAAAATGTAGCTAAATCTTTTATCTACAAAATTTGGAGTTTTAGTTACAATTTTTTTGTAGTTAAAAGCCATTTTTGTAGTGGAATTTTCCTTTTATGATGTATTACAAATATTTGAACAATGATAGTAATTGGTCTTGCCCTTTATTTTCTATCAAAGAAATTTAAAAGAAATGAAAGAGAAAGTCAAGAGGCAAGGAATTCAAAATTTAGAATTAAAAGACTTAGATTAGGGGTATTGTTTTCTTTTGATAGCTTTTAAGATAAGAAAATCATTAATATCTTGTGTTTTCTCTCTCTTTTAAGAAACTTACTCAAAAAGGGAATAAAGAGGTGTCATAGGACTCCTGGACGAGTTATTAATGTTTACCTCATATTTTTGACTCAAGGATTCAATGAGACAAGTTATTTTCATATTATCTCATCCTTTAATTCTTTATAATTAAGATTAGTGGTCGTTATAGAAATTATGGACCCAATGTGTATAAAACTGAAATCTAATTGCCTAAGAATATTCTAAATTACCAAATTAGCCTATGGTTCAAATTTGAAGTCATTTGTGCCATGTTTGACCCTCCAATCAACTAGGAATGATTTGAATATAGTTTTTTAATGTCTAAATACATAGTTGATTCATTTTCTCTAAAGTTTCAGTGATTTATTGATGTCACATGTTACATTTCATTGTTTTCTAATTCCTACACGCATCGGACGGTTGGCATTTAATGACGAATAAATCTAATGGCTCTCTGACCATCTCCTACCTCTTTGTTAGTCGCATGTTTGAACACAAACACACTACTTTCCTTCCTCACGTGACCCCTTTCTCACTCATCTCTACTCCATTTGTCACGATTTCTTCTCTCTCATCTTTGTCTCTTCACCCCACACCCAGCGAGCCATAACTCACACTCTATCATGCTATATAGGTGAAATGCCCATTAGGGAATCGACTCTCCTCTCTACCTTTGACTAGAAACCACCTTCACAGGGTATTTAAGGATGCCAAATCCACCACCGCCCTTCACCCTTCTCTCATATAGCTTCGATTGGACTCCCAAAGCCTTGACATTCTTTGACCTACTCCACCTTCCCCTCATCGGCATTTAGGGCCGCTCTCAGCCTCCGTACCATTCCCCACTCAATTACCTACTTTGAGACCATCTACGGATTGTATCCAATGTGATACCTTCCTCAGTTTGGCTCGCGTATCCCTGGGGTGGTCTCCTGGAAAACTGATTCCTAGAGTGGGTAAATCTTTGTCAACGAGGAGTTCCAGAGAGTTTAAGCTTGTGGGAACTAGATGAAGAGTTTTGTATGGACTCAAATAAGCTCCCTTAACCTCTACCCTAGTTGCCTTGCAAGGTATTTCACAACTTTACCCATCTTTGTGTAGTAGCATTGTCTATGTATCAATGACTATGGAGTTTTCCTATTTTCTCCCAATAACTTTACCATCGCCTCTATTTCTTCCTTTCGATGTTTCCCTATTTAGTTTCGAGGGCACCACTATCTTTTCCTTCTCCTCTCCTCAGTTACACTATGTTCCTGTGTTTGTGGTGGTCTTCCATTGAATTGAACGCGACCTTCTAACCACCAACAACTTTGTAGAAAGGGTGCATAGCTTCACCGTCATGTGGGGATCTCAATTGTGGTCTCAACATTCCACAAATGACCTTCCTCCTTGAGTTGTGATTGGATGAAGCATCTCCAAGGATGGCACCTCGTGTAATGGATCGAAGGGGGTACATGCCAGATCGTGTATTGACCTTGACACCCATGTGCTTTCAATTGCCCTATTCATCGAGTTTGGGTATTTTGGTCTTTAACCGCCTGATTTTACCCTTTGACCGCATGTTATAGAGTCTTGGCCAAGTGGTGAACTGTGACTGGGATAACTAGGCAAGGTCCGCTAGCACCTGGATGAGGTATTTTCGTACGTGGCTTTTTCCCTAATTTCTGATTGACTGATTTTCCAAAAATCATAGTAGTTCATTAGATGCTAAAAAAATGAGAAAAATATGTTTTGGAAAGGATTTTTCATGAGGAATCCAAATATCGAGGTTTTAGAGTCTGTTTCCAATTTGCCAAACCTTGGTTTTATGGGAAATATGAATTAGGGTTTAATGTTGTGAGTAAAATGCATCCTAATATGCTATGTACTTTGAACAAGGTAATTAAGGTTCCCAAACTCCAAGATCTTGAATAGGTTTTCCTTCAACCTAGGAAGATCATAATATCTTCTCTAAGTACAAAGTAAGTGGCCCATGCACTTTGAACATAATTATTGGTTGATTTTTAGTATGTGTACAATGAATGTTATGAATAGTTATTTATTTTTCAATTTCTAAAAGTTAGTAAATTTAGCGGGAGTAAATAGGTTGATGTGGTTCATATGTGTTTGATCAATGTAGTAGATGCCTTGCCTGACAAATAGGTTGGATACACTGACGACTAACCATCAGATCAATGTGTTTTCTGGACCTTAGCTCGAAGGGGTTTCCAGACCTCTTGACCGAGGAAGAACAAACTTTATACCATTCAACTACCACCCACCTATAAATACCCCTCCTCTTTCTCTCCTAATAATCATTTGCCAATTTTCTTAATGTAGATAGGTCGAAGGTTGACAAACTTGATAGTTTTTGGGTGCATGCTTTAGATCGAGATTCCCTTTGACTAATCTAAGACTATTAATCTCGTTCCTTGTTCCCTACACGTAAAATCTTTCATTCTAAAACATTTCTTGTTGTTTCTTCTTCCTTTCTTCTACCATGGACAAAGTCAATGGTGCTACAAGTTGGAAACTTTTGCATATGGCTAAGGAACCTGCTTTGCTTCCCTTTTGCTCTAGATTCAACCTCTTCTAATAAACATGAGTTTTGATAGAGCTTTCGGAAGGAAAAGCTTGGATCTTTATTGGTGATTTTTGTGGTTCTCATCTTGAGCTCTATTTCTTCATCTAAAGGCAAGTGATATAACTTTTGATAAATTTCTTACCTAATTTGTACAAGCATGACTTTAATCTTGTTCAAGAAATTTGTATAACACTAAAAGGTGACCTTTTATGCACTTTTTTGCTTAATTAAGATGATGATACGAGTTCTTAAGCTTTTCTTAGACTCTATGAACGTTTTCTTCTGAAATGTGAGCATTTCTTTGAACATACATGTCTAAAATTTGAAATACAAGTGTAATGACTCCTTAAAAATGTTATTCTTATGATGTTTTGGTACTCAATAAAAGGAATTCTGACCCATATATTATTTCTTTCTATATGATGGTCATGTTATGAAAGTTTTAAGATTTGTGATTAATGTTTTTTTGTTTTAGTTTTAGATGGATGAGATTTTATTTATCAATTTTAGATGGATGAGATTTTATTTATCAACGATGTTCATTACTGCTAAGCTTTGAGCATATGAATTGCCTAATTCTTAGAAATAGAATATCATTTACATCCGATGGAACTTTAAATTGAAATTTTGGTTGCTACCTTGTTTATGACTCTCTCAGTGCTCTACAATATTTTGGATGGCAATAATATTCCTACAACAAGGTATTACTATTTTGGCCTTAGTGATATTTCAGTATTTTCTACGTCCTAATTTGAGGCTTGGTCCTATTTATGGCCAAGGGTAGATACATATGCTATGATGGAGTAACATAGAAATATTTTATACATTTTATATCTAGTGAAGTTGCAATTCATGATTTTTTTTATAAGAATCATTTTGGTGCTTATATGTAACTTGATTGATGAGTAAAATGAGCAATCCAAAATGAGCTCTGAGTCATATAATGTTGAGTATATAGGGGTGTAGAAGGGTATATCTATGTCATCCTGATTCTAAGGTTATAGGGAGAGGTTGAGGCTATGTGTTGAATCTGATGTGATAGAGATAGACTACGGTCACAACTTAGATGTGAGGTTTTATACTCTAGTTTGGTGTTGTGGGATGTGTACCTAGGATGAACTAGGTTTAATTTTAGTAGTTTGGGATGATGAGCCACAACATTTTGTCATTCATACTGAGTGAGAGAAAGAGATCATTAGGATTCCATTATTCTTAGATCTTATACATGGCTGATAGTGACTTTGTAGTAGTCAGCTAGCAGTTTGAGTGGTATGCCTCAAACTACCCAGGATTTAATACAATATGCATTCAATTGTATAGTAGATATGTAGAATTGCTTGGCGAATCACATTGGATGAAACCCTTGATGTGATCTTCTTGCAAGCATCATATGTGATTCATATATCTTCATGTGTAATCATATGTACCTATAACATTAACATGCTTGCCCATATTGTGTATACACTTAGTTTCTAATATGTTATACAATCTATCATAACTGCTTTATTACATAACCTAATTTCAAGCAGTAAATGTTAGTGGATGCTATATCATATTGATGGGACTTTGGGTCTCACCTCATTGGTTTCCACACCTTTTTAGTTATTTAGCATTGCAGTCAGACCTGTGGTGGCAAGGAGGTTTAGTTATTACTCAAGAATTTAGTGTGGTTGTGTAGAGTCATAGAGTCATCCCTATACTCTCTAATCTGAGTAGGGGGGTTTGTATGTTATACATCGACTTGAGTTTTTTATTATATACAAATAACTATGTAAATGATGCAGTATATGGGAAACACATTTTGTATATAGGTGTGGATGAGGCCATTGAACTCATGCAATGATATTTGATATGAATATATGTGAGGTTGAACTTTGTGTAAATGTTTCATTTTAAATATTTGCAATTTTATCAGGTTTTATTATATACATTTCAGTTGATCTTGATAATTAGTGTATGACTGCTATTTTGATTTTGAGTAATCTCATTTACTGTGGTGGTGTGCCATAATGAACACCCAAATAAGCAGTCTGAAACAACATAATATAATTATTGACTAACAGTTGACGTCCATAGTTGCATCCATCAAGAACCCTGTGAGAGATGATTCTGACTACCAATCACAATTTTCATACATTACTCTCAAGGTGTGTCATTGTGATACACTATTCTCTAACAAGTATCTATGTGTTTGGTTTTATATCACATATCATGACTAATGAGATTCCGTCATCAACCAACACACATTCTAGTCTTATGTGTTATTGTTGTCTATCAACCTTCCACAATAACATCTGAATAGGGACTTAACAAGAATGTATTTGCTCTTAACATCTGTGTGATCTCATTGTTTAGGTCCTTAACTTGAAGACATACGCCATTGCGTAACATCATTCTTTATACATTTATTATGTTACATTTTTATCGCATAATAGAACTAAACTATTTTAAATTGGAAGATTGTCTTATTATTAATCAAATCATTTACAATATATGGCATTAGAATCATCTTATGATTGGCTCTCTATGCATACATACTGATATTGACTTCTTAAGTTCCTTCAGGTAGAGTGGGAAATTTCTCTTCCAGTGTCCAAGCTTATGACAGTGGTGATAATTGCCATTCATGCCCACACCTCCCATTGCCCTTAGAATAGAAGATTGGGACTTACACTTAGAATCTTTCTTAGCCTTATTATTTCCCTTAGTCTTACCTTTATTGCATTGACCATCAACACAGATCCAATATTGACCTTCTTCATATTCAGCTCAGTATTTTACAACATGCTAATTAGTTTTGGAAATTCTTTAAACATTTCATCCATGTTGAAGTTAAAGACCAACTAATTGTATGGTTTAGCAGAAATTACTTGATCAAATCCGTGGTCAACTCTTGTTCCATGGGTAAACCAAGTCTCTCTAGGTTCTCCACATACACAATCATCTTGAGTGCATGCAAACCAACTGGATTTCCTTATGCCAACTTGCTCTAAAATAATACCTTTGATATGCCATACCTATTTTGTCTAGCTTGGCCTTCAAACAATCCTTTAAGGTGCTCAATCATTTCAAAGTTCTCCATGTTCTAGTGTTGCTTCTATAGGTCAGGAACCATGGATGTTAGAATGAGGCATGCCACATCATTGGAATTAGGAGAACACATCAAGAATGCATCCCATTCAGCCTTTGGCTCGTTGGGAGTGGTCTCTTTGGGAACATCATGAACTAGTATGTGGAGCATTCACTAATGCCTGAGTTGTTAAGTTTCATTACCATTTCATAAAAATTTTCCATTGAGATTGTCCTTATTAAGGACCAATCACAATGAAAAGTTGTTTTGTTTTCCATGCGATCTATATAAGAAGGAAAATAAGCAAGAAAAAAACATTATTTGATTGTTTTGCATTTCATTAGGCCTTTAGTTAACATTTTAATCAGTATTTTCTTTGAATTAATATCCCTCTGTGTTAATATGGAACGTTACGGTGTAAAGTGTTCCAAGGGCTACATTTCATTGAATTTAAGTCAACTTTGTCTAGCCACTCACAACTCAATTATATAGGTAGGTAAATTTTGCTAATTGCATCTCATGCAACCCTTGGATCAATGGGAACAAAAATTGTTAAATTCATCATATGGAACACCCATCTACTTGCCTCTAGGTGCATAATCATGTTAAGGTTACATAGTTAAGTTGATCCCAACTATTGATATTGATAAGACCATGTACCCTACTTTGGCAGACCCACACAGTAAACTCACACCTCACTAAGATGGACAATGCACTAGCTTTGGAGAGACCACATAAATCAATTGAGTCCTTAATGTTTATAGCATGTTGAAAGGAGTCTTAAGCATAATATCTGACGAGGGATCCTGCACAATACATATACATATCCAATCACCAATATGTATATGTTATATATCAATATATATAAACAAGCACCACAAGTGATAAAATTGAGACGTGATGATAATGCCTCCCTAGCACAATATTTCCAAGATAATGGAAGATTGAGGTCGTCTAAGTTTTCTACATCACATGTATAAACAAATGATAATAAACCTTGATCTATTGATTCTTCAATCATGAGTATCTACCATGGACAATCGATTGTCATTGATGGTTGTTTTGCATTCATCCTTTTGTTGGGTTTTAAGGGAGATAGAGAAGGCAGCGGAAACAAAAAATTTCTTCTCCCTAAACCCATAATAAAGGAATCACATCAACATCTATACAGTAGGAAAGATGGTTTGTAGAGGCGTACCTTGTCTTGAGGCTTGCTCGGCGACGTTTCCTCGCAGCTTGCATGATCTTCACCTCCAGTCTTGGACGGTGTCTGTGTAGCTCCTGGTCTCACTGGGACTATCAGGATTGACAGCTGTCCTCTGAGCGGCAGAAGTCTCCTGCCTCTGAAGTAGTCCACACGGACCACCTAGAACTCCGATCTCCTTGTCCCATAAGGAATCGAAAGGATTTGCACCCTCCTATCGGCGTACTAGTCACCGACACACTCTCCTGCAACCAGTCGCTTTTCTACAGTTGTCTTTCCCTTGTTGTGCCTCCCTTATCAGGTAGCACTTGCTCGGGCTCTCTCGGTTACCACAACCAGAGAGAACGATAACTAGAGAGAACGATAACTTTGCTCGGGCTCTCTCGGTTCATGAGAAGCCCCCAATACCCCTATATATAGGAGGGTCATGGGATAGGGTTCTCTACCTCGGGCAATGCGGGATTAAACAAGAGTAGAAGGGTTCGAGATTTTCCACAAAACAACCAATCTGTGCCAGCTGAACCGATCAGTTCACACCCTGAAATGATCGTTTTGGGCCCTGAGCCGATCGTTTGGGACCTGAGCCGGTCGTCTGGTGCTCTGAGCTGATCAACTCATGCCTGAGCCGATCAGTTCGTGGTCCTGATCCAACTCAAATTGACTTTCATATTTGTTTCTAATTAATCAAATATTAATCCTTGTCCAAATCAAATTTGTGCAAGTGAAACAAATTGTATTTGCAAAATAGTCTTCTGACTTTCCAAACGATCTCAGTTGGTCACATGAATCGACCAGTTCAACAATTGAGTCGATCGTTTCATGATACATGAGTTGATCGACTCACAACTTGAGCCGACCAGTTCACCAACCTGAGCCGATCGGTTCATCCCTATGAGCCAATCGATTGGGGCAGCATACTATGCAAATCACTCAATTGCAGTTTCAATCAATCTGATACTCCAATCAATTGGTCCAACACCTTGAACACTATGATTTTGAGCTATCAATCAACTGAGTGTTTAATTGAACTACTAAACTCCTTTAGCAATCAATATAAACTTTGTTTGTGGATAAACTCCTCGTCTAGGTTAAATCCTATGTGTGTGACCCTACAAGTCCATTTCACGTTGGCAGTGAAAGTCCATAACACTTATGACTTCACAAGAAAAGAGTGGTGCCTAGTCGCACATCAGTGCTACCCAAGTGAAAAGGAAAGTTAGAGAACAACTTTCAATCCTACAATCCGTGAATGGTGTTACAGTGAATGTATAATTCCTTTGTCACTAATATCCCGAATGAACTCAAGGAATGGAACAATCATCCTGTCAACGTTCATTCACTTTCTTGATCTCAGAGTAGATTGGAGGAGATATGTATGACATCAATATCACATACCGATTCACACATGCGTGCACACCTATCTCAATCCTACTTATCAAGTGGCCATGGATATCAAACTCCCTCAGGAGGGACAAATTCCATATCTATCACTCACCCCTCAAAAGCCCCATGTGTCAAAGCCACCCAATCATCACCTTTATAACAACCCATGTTTCAGGATTGCATTTGATGATGTCAAAGTGTACCCAACGACATGTGTTGAGTGTAGTGATTTTAGGTCAAAGAATCACATTCACCACCATGACTGTGAGGACTGACTGTGACTACCATGTCATGGTTCCATGTGTCAAACTCACAGTGGGTCTGTCCGGTACACTTTTTCTCTAACAAGTACCTATGTGTTTGGTTTGATATCTCCATATCATGACTAACGAGATTCGGTCATTAGCCAACACCACAATCTAGTCTTGTGTGTCATTGTTGTCTATCTACCTTCCACAATGACATCCGGCTAGGGACATAATAAGAATGTACAAACTCTTAGCATCCATATGATCTCATCGTTCAGGTCCTGAACCTGAAAGCATACGTCATTGAGTATTGTCATTCTCTAGACATTCAATATGTTCTATCATTATCTCATATAACAGAACCAGAAAGAATTGGAAGCTTGCCTTTGATCTTTATCAAATCAATCTTAATGTATCCCACCAATCATCCCATGATTGGCTCTCAGCGAACACATACCAACAGACTCCCACTTGCACTGCGACTCAATCACCCTTGAATCATATTCATAGTGATCTTCAAACATGTCCCACATGTTGCTATGCTCTAGTGCTAACATAGTGAGTTATGGTAACACTATGCCAAAGTCGGTATTAACTGCATGTCTCTCATCTCTTTGTTGTATGTTACACGTATGAGATGGAGTTTTCATAATATTCGATCTAGTATTCCTTTGCTAACCTTTAGCCACATCGCATGACCAAGCATTCCTAACTTGTCATCAATGACCAGAATATCTATAAGTTCATCTCATGAACTTCCAGATCCATATAATATCCACTAATGTTCTCTAACATACATATACTCAACTTTTCCTTTTAAAACAACTATATTGGAACGTTTCCATTATTCAACAAACATTCACTTTTATATATCCCATATATATTTTGTGATTAATTTTTTGTCCTTTTCGGAAGTTTGCATCAGTGTAACTCTTTACAGTGAACCCTTCTTTATTTCCATAGAACTAGTACTTCTCAAGTACTTATCAAGTTCTTATGGTATTCCAGTAATTCTTACTGGAACTAGACAGACATCCACTTGTCATGTCCCACATACGAGTTATCAGGATGAACACACCATATTGTCATGTCCTACATACAAGATGATGAATGCATTTTATTCTTGCTATGTCCATACATGCAATATATTGGGATGATTACATACATGATAGATCCATATCTATTCTTAGTGTTCCCATTCTTCATAAGAATTGGACACTTGGCCTTCGGATACTAACTCCATGTAACATGGACAAGTTTTCTCCCACTGAATCTGATGCACACTGAACCCTTTAGTATAGATTGGCAATGTATGCTTTCTCTTTTCAGGTCAAGAGGTTTTTGAGAACTATCTCTATAGATATCTATTCCTATCACATAGGAAACGTCTCTATCTTCCCTAAAGATAATTTCCACTTTGGATTTCCATTTTGGAACATTTCCATTTCACATCAACATGTGAAATGTGAATACACTCCCACTAAATCACAGATCTCTCTTTATCTTTTTCATATCAGTCAAACCCTTTGACTATATTACCAAAGTAAAGATCCAAATATGAGTTGCTTGTACTTAATCAATCACATTGATTAGTCCATTGTAACTTATAGACTTCATTTGCATTAATGGATTCATTAACCTTATAGGTTGTGTCACGTACACATCCTTGTTTTATTCCTTACAGTAATGCGATTTTAGTATCTGTATGCCAAATCTCTTAGTCATTAAGTTGCAATTAACAAGCATCATCCTTCTCAAAATGTTATCCATGTGTCTTAACGCTTAAGACTCATTTGCACTTATGGATTTCATCCCAATGGGTGCTACCATCAAGGTCATACCTTATGATTCACATGGAAGTCATTTAGAATGTAATGGTCCTAAACCATAGCTCAAAATCTGATTCCTCATATTCATCTAGATAGTTGACTCATCACATGACCAACTCATCACATAGATAATCGATGTGTATCTGTTAAGGATATATAAGAACTCACAAATCCTTGTGATTCTTAATGTCCTTTATTAGTGTGGGGTATTCTTTATTTAAGAAGAAATTAGTTATTTGATAATCATCCTCTAACTCCTTAGAGTATGACTCCTTTTTGATTTAGACATCACCATGCCTTAATCATGAGTTTACTATGATACATTATCATAATCACTCACAAGGTTCTCAAACATTTGGTTAAAGTATTTCATTCATTGATCTCATCAAGAATTAACACTTTACCAAACTCGTACTTCATCTATGATATTCTTGAACACTTCAAGATATTCATATTGGTATTTCTCTAAAAACCATTTGAAGTATTAGCATTTGCTCCAATAGGTATGTGAATACATCTCATGTATAATACCTAATAGGATAATCATTCTCCCACTACCTTAGTGAAGATGGATTAATCATGTCTAAGAGATTCATGTCTCTTACTGGTTCTCTAACCAAAAAGAGTCGAGACTTATCCATCATATGGAATCTAGAAATGAATTTCTCATGATTTATGCTAATTTGATTGTTTGAGTTATCAATAACTTTTAGGTATCATTTTATCTTATGCATACCAAGTACCACAAGGTATTGCTATAAAGATCATATCTTTTGAAATTGAAACACCAACTTTATTAATTGCTATCATTGTCATACAATATGCAAAAATAACGTGTTTCTATCCATTGGCAATACTTGCCCCATGTATTGGGTGCTTTAAACTTTATATCTTGGTATTATATACTTCAAAAAGTGTTATAAGTTTATTTCATGACACCTTCAGGTGGAGACGTCTGTTGCCTCCTTCTTCTTTAGTTCTTCCAGATAGAGTGGACAATTCCTTTTCCAATGTCCTGGCTTTTGACAATGGTGGCAATTGCCTCTCTTGGTCACGCCTCCCTTGGCCTTGAGAGTTGAAGATGAGTTGGGATGCTGGCTAGCATCATAACCTTTCTTAGCCTTGCCCTTGCCCTTGCGCTTGGACTTGCCTTTCTTGCTGCTGATCATCATCACAGACTTAGGCTTATCCTTCTTCATCTGTGCCTTGGCTGTCCTCAACATGCCTAACAACTCTGTCAACGACTTGTCAAAGTTGTTCATGTTGCAGTTCATAACAAACTGACTATAGGATTCTGGCAACGATTGCAGTATCATGTCAGTAGCCAACTCTTAGCTCAGAGGAAATCCCAGTCTTATCAGGTTCTCCACATACCCAATCATCTTGAGTGTGTGAGGACCAACTGGATCTCCTTCTGTCATGACACACTTGAACAGCGCCCTGGAGGCATCATATCTCTCTTGTCGTTCTTGATCTTCATACATGTTCTTGAGATGCTGAATCATCTCAATGACACCCATGTTCTCATGTTGTCTCTGCAACTCGTGGTTCATGGAGCACAACATCAAGCACTTTGCATCAATGGCATCATCAGAATGCTTCTTATAAGCATCCCTTTCTGCCTTTGGTGCGGTAGGAGCAAGTTCCTCTAGAATTGGAGTATCCAGGACATAGAGCTTTCTCTCTTGAGCGAGAACAATTCTCAATGTCCTAAACTAGTCGTGGAAGTTAGTCTCATTCATCTTGTCCTTTTCAAGGACCGATCACAATGAAAAGTGATTGTTGTTTGTTGTCATTTGTACTACAAAAGGAAATATATGCAATTTAGTCCAAAACTCAATTTTGACTTATTTGAACATTTGACGATATAATTAGGACTTTAATTAATTATCGCTCCCACTATTTTTGTTCAAATTGATAGCCCTCACCATCAATTCAGAAGATTGCAGTGTACAATCTTCTAGTGGGTCAAGATCCTGAAATTCTCTGAGTCATGGACCAGCTAGGGCTGTCACCCACAACTTAGATCTTCCAGGTAGGCAACTTTTGCCAATTGCATCATATGCAACTCTTGAAAGATGTCATATGCAACTCCTTGCCATGAACATATCCATGCCTTAAGGTGCTAGATCCTATCTAGGTCACCTTGTTAAGTCCGACCCAAAGCCAACACGATGAATATGCACCCTGCTAGGGCAGACCCACATATCCATCCTTCACACTTCCACGAGATAGACAGTGTGCCACGCTAGGGCGTGCCCACACTTGGCCGATCAAACTTTTCATGTGTGTCACATTTGGAAGACATCTAAAACTTTAATATTTAACGATGGATTTGGTTTTTATAGGTACATATACATATCCAATCACCACAATACATAGTATGTATCATATACATGCTATCTCCCACAAAAAAATGTGAAAAGATAAAAGTGATGATTATGGTCATCCTAATGTGATTCCTCGAGCCAAGAGGAATCACGGTCATCTAGGTCCACATCACATGCAACATGTACAAGATGAACTCTGTGCTTTTCCGTTCTGGGTTTGATCAACTCATCCCCATTGACCGGCTCATCATCAGGTCGGTCGGTTGGGTGCCACCAGTCGATCAGTTGGCTCCTCCAATCGATCGGTTTGCCTGGTCGTTGTGCATCTCCTCATGGCTGCCACCCGCTCATCTCGCTCCTTGAACTGGTCGTCTGGAATGCCAACCGATCGGTTCATGCCTTGAACCGATCGTCTCAGTCGTCGTCATATTGTCCTCTGTTCTTTGACATGACAGGAAATATAAAAAGATCTATCCTATTTACATTTGAATGGGAAACCCCGAGTTACATTTGAGGGGAGAAAAGGTAGGAAAGAAATCTCGAGTTATCTTGAGTTACATCAGGAATAAGGAGGTAGGGAATCGGTGTGCAGACCGAGATGCAAGCAACCACATTCAACCAAGCACACATATATAGGGTTTATTGGTCATAACCACACTATACATCAACCACAAAACTCATTTAAGGGCGACGCGTATCGAGTGCATTCATATTACATATCATATATGTATATTGGGATTTGTGGATTTAGGATTTTACACGCATAAAGCCAATTTTATTCGCATCGTATGCAATAAATAAAGGTGACAAACCAAAATCGATCACATCAATAATCCTGAAGTATAGAGCAATTGACGTGGCTCTGTTACCACTATTGGGTTTTAAGGGAGACAGAGAAGGCAGCGGAAACAAAAATTCCCCAAACCCAGAATAAAGAAATTGCGTCAACGTCTATACAATAGGAATGATGGTTTGTAGAGGCGTACCTTGTCCCAAGGCTTGTTTGACAACATTTTCTTGCGGCTTGCACAATCTTCACCTCCGATCTTGGACGGTGTCTGTGCAGCTTCTGGTCTCACTAGGACTGTCAAGATTGACAGTTGTCCTCCGAGTGGCAGAAGTCTCCCGCCTCTAAAGTAGTCCACACAGACCACCTGGAACTACGATCTCCTTGTCCCACAAGGAATCAAAAGGATTCGCACCCTCCTGTCGGCGTACTAGTCACCGACACACTCTCCGGCAACCAGTCACTTTTCGGTAGTTGTCTTTCCCTTATTGTTCCTCACTTATTGGGTAGCACTTGCTCGGGCTCTCTCAGTTACCACAACCAGAGAGAATGACACCTTTGCAGAGCAACTGGTGTTTTGAGTTGTTGTTCCTGAGAAGCCCCCAATACCCCTATATATAGGAGGGTCATAGGATAGGGTTCTCTACCCCGGGCAATCCGAGATTAAATATTTTCCACAAAAGCAACCAATCTGTGCAAGCTGAACCAATCGGTTACACCCTGAAACGATCATTTCGGGCCCTGAGCCGATCGTTTGGGACCTGAGCCAATCGTCTGGTGCTCTAAGCCAATCGGCTCATGCCTGAGCCGATCGGTTCGTGGTCCTAATCCAACTCAAATTGACTTTCATATTTGTTTCTGATTAATTAAATATTAATCCTTGTCCAAATCAAATTTGTGCAAGTGAAACAAATTGTATTTGCAAAACAGTCTTCTGACTTTCCAAACGATCTCGGTTGGTCACATGAATCGACCAGTTCAACAATTGAGTTGATCGTTTCATGATACATGAGCCGATCGACTCACAACTTGAGCCGACCGGTTCACCAGCCTGAGCCGATCGATTCATCCCTATGTGTCGATCAGTTGGGACAGCAGACTGTGCAAATTAGTCAATTGCAGTTTCAATCAATCTGATACTCCAATCAATTGGTCCAACACCTTGAACACTATGATTTTGAGCTATCAATCAACTGAGTGTTTAATTGAACTACTAAACTCATTTAGTAATCAATCTAAACATACTTTGTGGATAAAATCCTCTTCCAGGTTAAATCCTATGTGTGTGACCCTGTAGGTCCATTTCAAGTTGGCAGTAAAAGTCCATAACACTTAGGACTTCACAAGTAAAGAGCGGTGCCTAGTCGCACATCAGTGCTACCCAAGTGAAAAGGAAAGTTAGAGAACAACTTTCAATCCTACAATCCGTGAATGGTGTTATAGTGAATGTATAATTCCTTTGTCACTGATATCCCGAAGGAACTTAAGGCATGGAACAGTCATCCTGTCAATGTTCATTCACTTTCTTGATCTCAGAGTAGATTGGAGGAGATATGTATGACATCAATATCACATACTGATTCACACATGCGTGCACGCCTATCTCAATCCTACTCATCAAGTGGCCATGGATATCAAACTCCCTCAGGAGGGACAAATCCCATATCTATCACTCACCCCTCAAAAGCCCCATGTGTCAAAGCCACCCAATCATCACCTTTATAACAACCCATGTTTCAGGATTGCGTTTGATGATGTCAAAGTGTACCCAACGACATGTGTTGAGTGTAGTGATTTCTGGTCAAAGAATCACATTCACCACCATCACTGTGAGAACTGACTGTGACTACCATGTCATGGTTCCATGTGTCAAACTCATAGTGGGTCTGTTCGGTACACTTGTTCTCTAACAAGTACCTATGTGTTTGTTTTGATATCTACATATCATGACTAACGAGATTCTGTCATCAACCAACACCACAATCTAGTCTTGTGTGTCATTGTTGTCTATCTACCTTCCACAATGACATCCGACTAGGGACACAATAAGAATGTACAAACTCTTAGCATTCGTATGATCTCATCGTTCAGGTCCTGAACCCGAAAGCATACGTCATTGAGTGCTTTCATTCTCTAGACATTCAATTTGTTCTATCATTATCTCATATGACAGAACCAGAAAGAATTGGAAGCTTGCCTTTGATCTTTATCAAATCAATCTTAATGTATCCTACCAATCATCCCATGATTGGCTCTCAGGACACACATACCAACACCTTTTTCATGTCCACCATTAAGAGTATCACATATCCTATATTGTACTAAACTATTAAATCATATGTAAGAGAAACCTTGAGTCACATTCAAAGGAAATAAGGTGGGTAATATTTATTTGGAATCATTAGAGAAGATATGGCATGCAATCCGTGTCAAAATCACAAACAATCAACCAGAAGTAATGACAACAATAACAACTAGGGTTTGTCCATACTCATGCATCACACACCAAATAAAATCATTTTGAGGAGTCACTTTGGATTTGCATGTATATACATATATATTATCATATCATAATATGATCATGCTGACATTAATTGAGATATTCCCATTAACTGGATTTGCACATTTATCAGTTTCATCATATGAAATATACCCTCTATCATTGTCCAATGATAAAAAAACTTGATTCATAATCAAGAAGCCCAATAAAGATCATTACATGTAGCCCAATACTACTTTAGGAATGTCAAGAGTGGAAAACATAGTGCAATAATTTTTTCCTGATAATCTTTTGAGCAGTATTTATATATTACAAATTAGATTAGGGTTTACAAGTTAATACCTTATCTTAGAAGTGGTTCCCACAATTCAACTTGTCATGCTTGGTTAAGACTTGGACCCTTAAACTATGCTTCACTTGAATTTGCCAGATCATTAGTCAAAACTCCTTTCTAATTTTTTTGCACTCTAGGAGTCACCTCATGATGCGTACATGAAACTATTTTTGGTGGCTAATCACAAAAATCGATTGGTGAATATTAATGGTGGATTGTGAATTTTTTCCTGCTTTTTGCACATATCCCAAGGGCATGGATATGGAATTGTTGACCCCACATCTAAACTGAAAGTCAACTCTAGAAGATCACACCAATCCTTCTTGCACATGTGTGGCAGATCATGTTGTTGTGCCATGGAGACTTCCACCTTAATTTGTGTGCTTTCTATGGTAGATCATAGGAATCGACTTGGGAGACCTTGTCCTTGATATGTGTGCATGGTGGATCACATTGTCCAGTCATCAATGCCTAAGGCGGTCATTTTGTCAGATCCTTGATTCGTGTTGAAGGTTAAGATCTTCATCAGTAATGAATTCATTGTGCGAACTTGTCTCCATAATATTAATGTTTGTGATCTAAGATGAATGGTTTTGGTAGTATCTTCCTCTCTCTCTTTATCTCTATGAGTTTCTCTTAGGGTATCTCAAGCCTTGGATGAAATAATGAGAGAATCTGAGTGTGTGCCCTGAAGGCCTCCTCTCATATCATATATATATATATATATATATATATATATATATATATATATATATATATAGAGAGAGAGAGAGAGAGAGAGAGAGAGAGAGTGACGAGTTGGGGTTTCCTTATCACTATTTGTCCATGTTATGGACCCCCTGACTTATGAAATTTATTTCTTAAGTTTAGGTACATATTTATTCAGTCCCTCAGAACCTACTTGAAGGTCGCTAGTTTTATTTTAACAATTACAATAAGGTCCAATTCAGCCTTTCTTCAAGCTATCTTTATAAGTGTAGCCTTGTAGGCATCATACTATTTTGGCAACAGATTCACTAATCAATATTAAGATACATAAGCGATGAGTGGTGTCTAGCTATAAATCATTTCCACCCACGTAGTAGGACTAATTGGACAAGACTCAACCATCAACAACCAGTGTTATTATGTTGTATAATTCTTTTGTCATAGATATCCACATTGAACTAAAGGCATTAACATGTCATGCTTCTCATGTTCAATTTATGTTCCTTGATCTCTAAGTCGACTAGCAAGTTACATCTTAGCTTAGTATCAGATATCGACTTTACATGAGCATGGCCATGTGTTTCTCTAGTCTCACTTATCAAAAGATTTGGGTATTGTTCCGCTTATATGGGAGTGACAAATTCCTTCTAGATCACTCACAATTTGTACTAAGATTCTCATCAAAACCCAATCACTGCGACCTACTTCAAGATCATGTCGGGTAGTGTAAAAGCATGATGATTGTCATATCACTATTGTAGTGACTTCAGGTTGAAGGACCATAACACAATTTTCATGTTTAAGATCCAATCATGACTATCATATAATGGTCTATGAATGACTCTCAAGGTGGGTCTATCCAATACACTTATTCTCTAATAAGTACCTATGTGTCTGGCTTGGCATCCAATACCTATGACCCACAAGACATGGTCATCCGTCGCCACACTTACGAGTCTCAAGTGCATTATTGTTGTCCAATCCACAATAACAATTGACTAGGGACGTCTTAAGAATATTTATTTTAGCATCCATTCGGATCTCATGCTCAAGTCACGTACTTGAAATATAATGGCTTTTAGCCAATCATTCCAAGGATAATTATTGTGTACATTAATACTAAAGTAGGAATCACATTTATGAATTAAATCAAAAGCACAAAATATTCATATACCCATCATATAATAATTTGTTTGTAGACATACACACCATCAAATTTTGTTGTTACAAAGGTACAATACATTCTTATAGATGTTCCAAGCGGGGACCCAGATTGAGTATTCTCTTTTAAAATAGGGGTCTATCAAAACATATGCCTCACTCTCCCTCCTTGGTTTGCATCTACCTCAGCTAACATAAGTCAAAATGGATGAATATTAGGGTGGTTGATTCAATAGTAGGAGAAGCCTTAATCCCAAATGGTGGTAGCAAGCAAAAATATCCAGCTATACAAATAGTTGTCATTCAAGAGAAGCCACCATAAGCTAATAATATCATGGCATCGTAGGACAAACACTCTCTCATGATCCCACCCATTATATAATACTTCCCACCTCAATATGTACCACCACTTCCATCTAAATCAATTTTATAGGTGTGCTACACCTCCTTTCCAATCACTTATGCAACAAACAATGGCAAGAAAATCATCTGCTGCAAGTAACCCACCACTGCAAACAAAATCATCAACATTGAAACCCATGGAAGTAAAGCATGTCAAGCTGAGAAGAAAGTTCACACCCTTGGGAGATTTTCTTAGTTCCATACTCCCTACCATAAAAAATATACTAAAATTCCACCCCATAAAGGAATTTTTGGTTTTTTTGTCGACACATTATAATGCTAATGCCTTTTGTGACTATAATGGATCCAAATGACAGAAAACATATGTTTTCTACACACTCAAGCATGACTTACAAGACTTTATAGGATCTGGTGAAGTCAATATAGTTTCACCTAAAGAGATGTCATCACCGTCAAAAACTATGACTATCATACAATCATCAGAAGAATAAACGTCTGGGCTAATATACCAATTAAAACAAAACCTAATGAATATGTCCCACAGTTCTCATATTATTTATAATATAATACTAAAAAATTGATGATCCCTATAAGTACTCAAAGGTCGGTCACCATAGTAGGGGTAGTTTTGGGACAAAAAATCTACCCAAATGTAGGTCATGAAAGCTCTAGTGTCACCAAATACTCAGCAATTTAGGATTCCTCTACTTACTTTTGTTACTATCATCACCCCTAGAGTGATGAATCTATCTAGAGAACCTTAGGTAGTAGCATCACAGATTGTGGCTCACACCACCTTGGTGGAGGTCCCTTCACCCCTTGACAAGAGGAAAACAAAGATAAACATCTATGAAGGAGTCCCTACTATATCCCTAAAGGAGTGAATAACAAAGTCTACATTCCTACAATTGACACCAAGAAAGTACCTCCTACTCCTAAACTCTGAAAAACCACTAGAGGGGGTGAATAGGATATTATGGATATTTTAAAATAATTTAACTCAAACAACCACAATTGAGATAATAAGAAGGAGACAAGGTGTTTAGAGTGGTTCCAACCTTAGAAAATACTAAGGCATCAATCCACTACCCGGTTGCTTACCCAACCGGGATTTTGAAAGTATTTAATTTTATTACCTCGCAAGGATATTACATAAAATTACAACACTTTAAACACCCTTTGGACAACCTTCACCTTGAAGTAGTCTCACCAACTTTGAAGTAGCCTTTCTCAAAGTAACTTCAAGCTCCCCCTTGAAGTAGCCTTCCTCTTGAAGTAGCTTCCTGTTGAGACAACCTTCTAGAAGTAGTCCAAAGATCTCCTTCTTCACCAAGAAGATCATACTCTCTCCTATCCACAGCCTCCAACCCTAGGAGTAGCAAGGAGAGTACAAGCAATAAAAAAGAATAAGAAAGGAAATGGAAATTACAATTTACCACTTGAAGCACAAGGCTTGATTTCCTATATCAAGTGTATTGATCTCCTAACCAATGAGTATGGAAATGTAGGTTTAGTAGATAGGAGATGCTAGCCTATAGGACACGAATTTGGAGCAAAAGAAATGAGTAGCAAGTACTAGTGTTGCTCAATTGCTCAAAATAGATTGCCAATTGCAAGTATGAAATCTCAAGTATTGCACAAGTGTACTTTGGGTGTCCTAAGGCTTGTCTTATTTATAGGAATGGCCTATGAGTTCTTAAGGACATTCTAGACACTTTCTAGGGGGTTCTAAGTGCTTAACTAGCCGTTAGGTATCCATTAGTTGCTTTAGCAACAACTAGTTAATTAACTCTGAAAAGTGCAGACATAACTCTTCTCGATCGAAAAATTTTCGACCGAGAGTCCTTCTCGGTCAAGGACTTGTCGACCGAGAGACTGTCTGGAGCAAGTGTATATAACGTTCTAATCCAACTCCCGACTACCTTGTCTGCTGTGTCTAACGACTACCTGGGTCTTTCTCGGTCGAAGAGTTTGTCGACCGAGAGTGTCTCGGTCGAGAATTTTGTCGACTGAGATTAACCATGTTTCAATGTTTATAAACCAAGTAATAAGTGTGTGTATGAGTGTGCAGTTGTGACACTATTTTAGGGGATGACCTATCTAAGTGTTGTGGTTGGCTAGGGAAGATCTAACACTTGATTTACATGATGTCTAAGTACTTGTACATTATATACTTGTACAAGTTTTTACATTTGATTACATTCATGACTTAAAGCAATTTTAGCATATAGATTTCCAAGTTGTTTGTCATCCACCTAAGACCTGCAATACTCAAATAGCACGTTAGATCTACAAGAATGAAATGTTTGTCATCATCAAAACAAAGGGATTATAATAATGTCCAATTTAGCCAACAATCTCCCCCTTTTTGAAGATGACAAACATTTCCTAAATATAAAATAAGGAAATGTAAATCATATGAGTTTCATACCTGAAGTTTACCTTTTGTAGCTGTTCTTGTTTTGCAAGTGGGTGCTGGCCGAGATATTATGAAACTCATTTTATTTTATATTATTTCTCCCCCTTTGTCATTTCAAAAAGATATCCAAGATAATTATTTAGTATGACTCTTTATTACTCCCCCTTAACTTTATTTTATGCTCCCCCTTAAAGAGATATTCAATTTTGAAAAACACGTGATTAATATGAATGCACACTATGCATTGTCAAATTTAGCCATAATTTATTTTTCAATCATTTGTAAAGAATGAGATCCTTTTATTGCATATATTACTCCCCCTGATTTTTATGCTCCACTATAATATTCTTATATAACAAGGATATGTCCAAAGGAAGCTATAGAAAATTTGTAACGGCTAGTTTTCGATCGATCGTTGGACGACCGAGAGGAGCGTCTGCAGAAACGACCGTTGCGGTCGTCGGTCGACAAATCCTCGACCGAAATAGGTTCGGTCAAACATTTTGTCGACCAGAATTATATCTGGGTTCGACTGTACAACATTTACTTGGTGAGTATCGGTCGATAAGTATAGCCAACTGAGATGTTTTCGGTCGACGAATTCATCGACCGAGTATGTCTCGGTCAAAAATTTTTGCTGACCGACAAAGTTGCTGTGGATAAAATTTTGAGCTAGTTTTTAATGCAAGTGAGAGACTAGATTTGTAGAGCACATATATATATCTTCTAGGGGAGTAATAATGTAATCATTGTCTAGGATATTTTAGCAATTCTAAGGTCATAACTAGTTTATAAGATTTGATTTTGACCTTTTACCAAAAGCACATTTTGAATCAAGATACTAAGATTAAGTATAGTAAAATGATGTAAAAATAAGCATTTTGTCAAGCTTTATTTTAGGTCGACCTTGACTTCGACCATAGCGCCCCTTGGTCAAACATAATTTCAACCAAGAGGCAATTTTCTGCAGATTTCCAATTTGGACATTTATATGTGAAGTATAATTTTTGCAAATTTTCAATTTAAAAAAATGCTTTTGTGCCATAAATTTTATACAAAAAGGCATATTCATATGAGCTCAATCAAAATGATTACAAACAATATCCATTCATGGTTTGTATATATAGATCAAAGATTATTTTAGACAAACCAGTGGCACAATGATTATGATAGAATAGTAGAAGCATATAATTTTATGATATACAATAATTATGATAATTTAAACCAAATTTCAATACACATGGTTCCTATATAGATAGACCAAGGAATACTTAGAATAAATCATGTGACTGATAGAATAGTAAAATCAACATGGTTCATAATTTTTCAGTTTCAAGCTAAACCATGTTGAAGATGAACCAAAATAATCTCATAAGAAGCAGATTTATGATTTTCTTGATTAAACATGGTTCAAGGATTTTCAAATACCTTCATTCAACAATTCATGATGTAAAAGATCAATATGTCCAAAAAAATGGTCTCCAAGAATTGTGATTCTTGATTAAATCAATTTTTATTATTGCTGAATTGAAAGCAAATAAGAAATAGCAGAATACTGTTTCCAGACTCTTGCTCGGTCGAACAATTTGTCGACCAAATTATGTTCGGTTGAAGTATTTCTCGACCGAGAATGTTTCTACAGATTTTATTCAACAATCTGTATGTTCTAGTTTATGTTATTCAATTGTGTGAAGTTGAGATAGATATAAGGGTTCTCAATTTAAGATTATTGATCATATCTCAAACTTAATTAGTGCATATACATGTAGGTGTCACAATGATATTTATTCTTTTAATTTTCTTAGAACAAACTATTTTCATCATTCTAATGAAAATTTTAAGATAGACTATTTATGCTTAATCATCTTTTTCAAGAAAGTAGTAATTGAAATTTGATAACATTTGAATTTTCAAAGAAAGCATAATCAATTTCAATTTGCATACAGATCAAAATTTCACAAGTTTTGGTTTGCATCAAGTTTAATAAAGATGTTATTAACATATATGTAATGATGCAAACTATTGATATTCTTGAGAAATTTGTCTTCAAGATATGTGACTTATTTTTCCAATCAAGTATGTCTACTTGCAGTAAGAGTATAGATTTCAGTATCATTTGTCTTTGCAAGCAACATTTTTGCAGCAGTTTTAGTAAAATAGATCCTTTTCGCTTGTATACTTGATAATTTAATCACGAAAAGTATTTTGTTTTGATGCTCATATATTCTTCCTTTTGATTTGGATCATTCAAATATTTAAGGTACAAGAATATATAAAGTTCATTATATGCTTAAGTTGATTGATATTTAAGTGTCTTTTATTTTAAACAGTCTTGTCAGAGTTTTACTCAGTCGAGAAAGTTCTCGACCGATGTTGTCTCAGTCGACAATTTCTCGACCAAAATTGTTACTGTTTTTGTATTGTTTTCAGTAATTGTTTCTAAATAAAACATAGTTCGCTTCCAATTCAATTATGCAATTAAAAAACTCAGTTTGGTTGAGATAGAACGTATGAATATCAAAGTAACATTTAGATCAAATCTCAACTAATTATATTTAAGTCTTTATGTTTTGAGGACTCTAATTAAGGCAAAATTTCAAAGATGTGTCTCTGCAGATTTGTTTAAAAATGTATATTTTCAAGTTAGAAATTTTAATTACTTGAATCAATTTGTTATCTCATTATGTTAAGTTGAGATAGACATAGAGATATACAACTAGAGTCTTTGGTCATATCTCAACTTAATTTTGTTCATTTAGTTTGGGGTTTTTGGAACCCATACTAACTCAACATCCTTTTTCTTGTAGGGACATGAGAAAGAATAATGTCCAAGACGCAAATAATAATGACAACATATAGAATCAACCTCATATCTCTTTCTATGATTTTGTTCTAGGTTGTTCTTGGGTACATATGTATATTTGCCTTTAGGTACTTACATAGATTGATTTTCTAGCGCTTGTGTCTTTCTCCAACTAGATTTTTGATAAGATTTTCCTTTAGGATTATAACCTAGTCCTCTCCTTCCAATTTGACGATAAGAATTATTTAAAATTTTATCAAGGGTATCATTGTTACTCAAACTACTAACTTTTTGTTGCAGCTTGACAATCTCATTCATTCTCTTATTGATGTCTAACTTTGCTTGATCTAGATTAGACAACAAGGAATCTCTTTCTTTCACAAAATATCATAATCTAGATGTGTACACAAAACAGGTTGTTTTTTAAGATCATTTACTTGAGTTGCAAGTTTATCTTTTCTAGGGAAAGAAGATTGCAATCTGCTTCTACTAATTTTAGCTTAATATTATGATCTTCCATATCCTTTTTGAGATCTTCATTTTCAGATGTGAGAGCAAGAAGTTTAGCATGTAGCTTATCATTTGCTTTATTTGATTTCTTTAATTTCTTCTTACACTCAATATATTTTTCATGTGTTTCTTGAAGACTAGAAATTAGATCTTCTTTAGGTAAATAAAAAAGGCTTACCTCTTCTTCTTCTGAACTTATTGTAGCAATAAAGCACCCTTTATGCACATCTTCCTTCTTTTTCTTCCAAGGACAACTGAGTGTTGTGTGGCTTGTTCCTAAGCACCATGTGCAGCTTGTTGAAGATTGGTCCATGCTTTTCCTTTGTTTGTAGTTGTAGACACCACCGCCCTTCATTCTTTAAGACTCGATTAGAGCTCCTTGAAGCCTGCTCTGATACCAATTGAAAAACCACTAGAAGGGGGGTGAATAGGGTTTTATGGATATTTTAAAATAATTTAACTCAAACACCCACAATTGAGATAATAAGAAGGAGACAAGGTGTTTAGAGTGGTTCCAACCTTAGCAAATACTAAGGCAGTCAATTCACTACCCGGTTGCTTACTCAACCAGGATTTTGAAAGTATTTAATTTTATAACCTCGCAAGGATATTACATAAAATTACAACACTTTCAACACCCTTTGGACAGCCTTCACCTTGAAGTAGTCTCACCAACTTTGAAGCAACCTTCCTCGAAGTAACTTCAAGCTCCCCCATGAAGTAGCCTTCCTCTTGAAGTAGCTTCCCGTTGAGACAGCCTTCTAGAAGTAGTCCAAAGATCTCCTTCTTCACCAAGAAGATCAAACTCTCTCCAATCCGCAGCCTCCAACCCTAGGAGTAGCAAGGAGAGTACAAGCAATAAGAAAGAACAAGAAAGGAAATGGAAATTGCAATTTACCACTTGAAGCACAACGCTTGATTTCCTATATCAAGCGTATTGATCTCCTAACTAATGAGTATGGAAATGTAAGTTTAGTGGATAGGAGATGCTAGCCTATAGGACACGAATTTGGAGCAAAAGAAATGAGTAGCAAGTACTAGTGTTGCTCAATTGCTCAAAACAGATTGCCAATTGCAAGTATGAAAGCTCAAGTATTGCACAAGTGTACTTTGGGTGTCCTAAGGCTTGTCCTATTTATAGGAATGGCCTACGAGTGCTTAAGTACGTTCTAGACACTTTATAGGGGGTTCTAAGTGCTTAACTAGCTGTTAGGTATCCATTAGTTGCTTTAGCGACAACTAGTTAATTAACTCTAAAAAGTGCAGACAGAACTCTTCTCGGTCGAAGAACTGTCGACCGAGAGTCCTTCTCAGTCGAGGACTTATCGACCGAGGGACTGTCTAGAGAAAGTGTATATAACTTTCTAATCCAACTCCCAACTACCTTGTCTGCTGTGTCTAACGACTACCTGGGTCTTTCTTGGTCGAAGAGTTTGTCGACCAAGATTAACCCTGTTTCAATGTTTTTAAACCAAGTAATAAGTGTGTGTATGAGTGTGCAGTTGTGACACTATTTTAGGGGATGACCTATCTAAGTGTTGTGATTGGATAGGGAAGATCTAGTGCTTGATTTACATGATGTCTAAGTACTTGTACATTATATACTTGTACAAGTTTTTACATTTGATTACATCCATGACTTAAAGCAATTTTAGCATATAGATCTTCCAAGTTGTTTGTCATCCACCTAAGACCTTCAATACTCAAATAGCACGTTAGATCTACAAGAATGAAATGTTTGTCATCATCAAAACAAAGGGATTATAATAATGTCCAATTTAGCCAACAAACTCTACAAAGACACTGATCCCAAAGGCCCAAAAATAATTCAGTTCCTTGATGAGCTAGAAAAAGGTGTCTCTAGCTTAGGTCATGCAAAGTTATACCATCCATAGAGAATATGTAATGAACATGCTTGAAGGAGCCAATGTTTCCAAAGATGTGATACAAATTTCTTGTATCCACAGTAAAGTTAATTACAACTCCACACGCGATCTCTTTTTATAAAGATGGGATACCCAAAGGAGGAAACAACAACAGATCCTTATTAGTCTTTGTTATCTATAGAGGCCCCAAGATTCCATCCTGCTTTATTGATAATGGGGCATGCCTCAACATATGTCCCCTCGTGGCTCTTACCAGTTTAGGGAGGGACCCTTCTGACTTAGAGACAACAATCAATAAATCAACATCCTTTGATGGCACATTATGCATTGAGGGAGATTTCCCTAGAGTTACAAATTGGACCACTAACCTTCTTAGTTATGTTTTTGATTATGGAGATGATTTCTACTTTCAAGATCCTTTTGGTAAAGTCATAAATTCACTAGAATTGGATGGTCCCCTCTTAAATACATCACAAACTTATGAACCATCTAGAGAACGTCATCATCATATTCCATGCTAATAACCCAAGTTCCACCATATCTTGGATATAATAAGAAGACCTCCACCTCATATTTTAAATGATGCATGTCTCCTCAATAAACTATGTACCACCATGGAGGAGATGACCCATCTCTTATATAACTCAGAATTGTTCACCTAGTGACTACAGAAAATGAATATCTACCTAGAGAAAGGAATGTGGGTTAGTTGAAAAGGGCGTAAAAAACTTCAATAGTTTATTTGAGGATGAAAGTGGTTGGTCTCAGGGTTTTATGAACTATCATATGCACGCCCATGAATCACTAGGAGGACACCATACTGGAGGCCCACGACATTGTGGCCTATTATGAATGACTTAACCTAGAAAGGTTACCTCAATTGCTTTTTGTCTGCCCACATTCGAAGTGAGGATGCCCAATGAATCTAAATAGATGAAGAGTGTCATATCAGGGTATTCAATCAATGGGGCTTGTACCCTGAGCTTAAGGTTCCCCATCCTTACGTTCCTTATATTATCACCAAAACTAGAGAAGGATATGACAAAGTCATAGACATCATCCCAGTGACAGTTCCATACCTCATGCAAGAGGTTGACAAAGAAAACTAAGACGACCACCTCATGATTTCCATTAGAATTTGGGAAATCATCCTCATCACTAAAGACACTCAGGTGTCTAAGCTGCCTAGAATCACAAATAGTCCAATGACATGGTCATTCTTGTACATAAAGAAGCCACTAAGCTCACTATCATTTCCATGGCCAACCATCTACCCTCAAATACTAAGATAATGAAGGAAGAGCATGGTAATATGTAAGATGATGAAGTCATATGTGGATACATAGAGATCATAAACCCAACTCCTGAAGAAATGGATGCAGAATCCAAATCAACCAACTGTACTACACTAGCAATTGAATCTAACTCACCATGCTAGACAACTCTAAGGAATGGGATCATGGAGACATGGAGGAAGACTATGGCATCCCATATTATAAATAATAAGACATCTATGAAATTTGTAAGGGAATAGAAATCAAGGCTGTATTTGAAGCATAATCTATAGAAGAATCCCAGACACTCATTCCTCTCATATGAAATGTTTGACTTTCAAAACTGGTGTGTGGAGGGTTTAAGGGCAAAGCCATCTCCCATGACTAAAAAATCATATTATAAGAATAGAACCCTAGCATGGTGGAGATTCCAGGTCGATTTTATGTACACACACCACAATTTCCATACCCTCTTCCACAAAATCCAAAAAGTTACAAACCTACAAATTCCAAGAAAAATATGAAACTGAAAAAATCACAAAAAGTGGAAGATATGTTGTCTCTTCAAGAGTTTAATTATTACTCCACATAAGTAGCACAGATCTATAATAATAAAGATGTATCTTTATAAGACATCCTCATCCAAAAATATATGATGAAGGAGAATCATCCTTTTGAAATCAGAGATGAGATAGAGACGGTTAACTTCAGCTCAAGCCCCAAGCTACACAAAGTCAAAATTGGGTCATGTCTACCTCAACCTATCAAGGACCATTTTATACATCTATTACACAAATACATAGATGTATTCACATGGAGTTACTCATATATTGTTGGATAAGATGATAAGATCATGATTCATTAGTCATGATCATCCCAGGTATGTATGCAGTAAAACATGTTATAGGCATATTTGACTATAATGGATCCTCAAGATCATAGTGGAACTTCAAAAGTAGTACAATGATGGATTCTTAGAGACAGACAATTACCCTACATGGCTCGCCAACAATGTACATGGAGAGAAGGAAAGAAAAGTGAAATTGTTTGTGGATTATAGTGATATTAATAAGGAATCCCATATAGACATTAAATCCCTTTCATGCAATGATGTGATTGACAAAAATACTATTGATCATTCACTCATAAGCCTCATGGATAGATAAACTAGTTATAATCATATAAAGTTGGCTAAGAAGATAAAGAGAGGACTGACTTCATCACATAATCGAGGGTATTTTTCTATCGAGACATGCCCTTTGGACTCAAGAATGACGGGGACACATATCAAAGGGTGATGGTGTCTCTATTTCATGACATGATGCATAAAGAGTTGAAGGTCTACATGGATGACATGATAGCCAAATCTAAAAATTTGAAACACCACATCATCAATCCTAAAAAGATATTTCAATGGAAATGACTATTCTCACTATGCTTAAATGTATCCAATTGTACGTCTAGGGTTACATCTACTAATCTACTTGTGTACATTGTCAGCCAAAGAGGAATAGATGTCAACTCTATGAAGGCTTGAGCTATTCAACATATGCTCTCTTCAAAATTAAGAAGGAGATACGAGTTTGCTTAGTCATCTTTAATACATCACTTCTTCATTTACAAGCTCACATGTGTGTGACCATATCTAAATTTCCCAAGAATAACTATGTCTCTATATGGAATGAGGAGTTTGAGAAAGCACTCCGGAATCTTTAAGACTATCTTAATAATTTGTTTGTTCTAAGATTAGAAGTGTTAGGATATCATGTCACCCTTTTATTATCAATTTATGAAACATGAATGGAAGGAGTCTTGATTCAACAAGTGGACAATAGTGAGCATGATTTCTATTATATATCTAAGAAATTCAAAAACAGCAAAGCATGTAAGAAATATTAAGTAGTCTTGATACATGCATCGAGAAAACCATGCCATATCTAATGACATGTTAAAAACTGATTGTGAAGCATGACCCACTCCATTATTTGTGTAATATCCCTACTCTCATTAGATGACGAGCCAAATGGATGGTAATGTTATTAGAATTCAACATCATAGGATCTAGACAATAACCTAGCATATTTTGCATTCCCTTAAGAATTGACATGCTAGTATGAATTTCCATATGAGGATATAGGAATGATTGACTCACTCAACATTATTATCCCTATAAACCTAGATGTAATGATAGTTTTCTTTGATGGTGTTGCTAATTGCAAGGGAGTAAGAATAGGATTCAACCATCAAGACCCACATGGGAGACAGTTATTCATATCCAGACAATTGGAGCTTGATGTTAAAAACACTTTAGATAAAAATGAAGCCTGCATCCAAGGACTCTAGCTCACAAAACAACAAAGGGTGTGGCATGATTAAGTCTATGGTGATTCCCTCCTCATGATATATGAAGTCCAAAATAATTAGAGGACTCGTCACCTAAATCTAGTACCTTATGTAGAATGCATATATTCTCTTTTTCAAACTTTGAGCATATGTTATGCAACTTAAAAATAAGTGAAAACTTTTTTAATGATGCCCTAGATACCCTTGATTCATGGATTGACATTCAAGGGGACCAAGGTTTCTCTATTGATGCACAAAAAATTTCTCAACCTTCCTATTGTATGATCATAGACAATGTGATCATCCATAATGAGAAATCTTAGTTTCATGACATTATAGTATACCTAGAAATCCAAGTCATTCCTAAGGACCTCTCCCAAAGAGAGAAGCAAGTGCTCAAACAAAAATCCAAACAATATGTCAAAAGGGTAGCAATTGTATTGTAAATCCTACAACTAGACTCTCCTCAGGTGTTTCAATAAAGTAAAAAGGTAAACCCCCATGAATAAATTTCATGGAGGATTTATGGAACGCACATGAGAAGGGTCATGCTAGAAAAAAAGATAAAAATCTTGAGATATTACTAGAGCATTGTGAAGTAGGTTGTTGTCAATATTTCCATAAATGTCAAACCAGTCAGATTCAAGGTGACTACATTCATGCACCCACCAACCTTCTATACAACATGACCATGCCTTGGCTTTTATCTACTTAGGGAATGTACATGATTAGAAAGATCACTCATATAGCTTCATATGGGAATTTGTTCATCTTGGTTTCCATTGACTACTTCACCAAAAGGGTGGAAATCATTTCTATCACCAATTCTTTGGCTCAACAAGTGATTAGATTCCTCGAAAACAAAATGCTAAGTGGCATAGGATATTGCATGAGATCGGCATTAATTGTAAGACCCATGAGCTATGTTTTGGGTTAAACCTATTTGCTTTGGCTTGATGATGTGTTTATAACCCTAATCTAATCCATTGGGAAGATCTTAGAGATGTGGAGATCTTTAGTTTCAAATTTGAGCTTGTTTGGATGATGTTTGTTCTTTGTGCACTTGCTTTGGTGCAAATTGCAATTTACCCAAGTTGATTGGTTATATTGCAATTTTTCACCTATAGAGTGTTCCTTCTTTATATTGGCTTCATGAGAGATTTTGTGGTTCTTTGGGCACCTTGGTTGATCTTTGGTTGAGTGGTAGAGGCCTTGAGTGATTAGGGTTTCTAGGGTTTGTGCACCTTGTGGGTGTAGTGATCTATGTCACAACCTAGGGCTTGTTGGGTGGGTGTCATGGTCGAGACACCTCCCTCAGAATTGGTTGTCATGACCAAGGTGGTCTTGGTAGATCTTGGGTCGAGATAGTTGCCCATGTACATAGTGTCTCAACCTAGGAGGGGTTGGTGACCTTGTGTCGCGACCTTGTCGTGTCTAGCGGTGTTTTCACGAGCATGGATGGTGTTCCATGGTGGGTCACGATCCTGACCATGAGGGTGATCCAAGTGGGTTTATAACCAGCATAGAGTGTATCATTATCTCTTTCATGTGGTTTTTAAGTGGTTTCATGTTAGTTTATTGGGTGGACAAGTGTCACTTTGGAGCTCTATCTTGTTGATAGCTCATCTCTTACCCTACATCTCTCCTCCTTTGATATGTGATACCTCTTCTCTCCATATAAGTGACCATTTTTGGCCATATTCTTTCTCCTTAATTGATTGGATGATCTTGGAGCTTGTTGGAGTAAGGAGGTGTTGTTCTTGGTACCTTGAAGGAGGATCAACTTTACATGTGGTGGTTGTGGTGACCCGTGATCATCTTCTACCTTGGTAAGTGTTTACCTCTCCTCCATGGTGTTTTCCTTGTATCTTCTACCCCATCTTCTTCTCTTTTCTCAGTCTTAGATCATTTTTTGACATGTGGTCGTTCTTGAGAGTAAACTCCTCATCACAAGGGGTCATAGGCCATGTTTTAACAAGGCGCCACCCAAATGAGAGGAAGTTTCTTCTCTCTTTTCACCCTTCCTTTCTTTTGGTTCGTCCTTGATTTTCTTACTCCCTTTCCTTGGGCAAACTTTGACCATGCTATATTCTATTTCTTGAGGTGTTCTTGTAACTGAGGGTGGAACTTTTGGTGGAGCTTCTTTCTCCTTTGGTGGTCGTGTGTTTGGAGTTTGCAACCCTTGGAGTGACCTTCTTTCAGGAGGGTTATATAACTCTTAACCTTCTCTATTAATGCACTTTTTCTTCATGCATGCTACGATTTTATATCTCTAAATGTTTTGTTAACATGTTGGTAGATGAAGATATACTCTAGAACCTTGGTTAATGTTGATATCATGCTTGGTTTGGATGGATTCTGAAACCCTAGTTTTGTTCTTGACTTTGGTGATTGTGGTGCAATGATGTCTTTCCCCTATCTATGGACTTTGGTTTTGGTTGCATTCATGATGATCGAGTGTTTTGGCTTTCTATGAAGTTTTGGTTTTTTTTGGTGTGGTTTAACTTGGTTCTCTCTCTTGGTTGAGATCCCTTTTCATGGTGGTTTCACAATGTAAGTGTTAGGTTTTTGATGAATACTTTTGGGAGACATTTTCCTTCTTGAGGGTGGTGGTGTTCCATGTTGGTCTCTTCTGTTTTAGCTGAGGTTTGTCTATGTTTTCATCTTGGTTACCATTGGTTTGATGATGAACCTTAGTATTTGTGGTGATTTGACCCTTTGGGTTCATTACATCAAGATATTTTCATGGTATAGGTCGAGATGATGGTTTTTCATTTGGTCGAGATACTTGCCCTAACTTAGTTAGGACCTTGCTTCTATTCCGAAAGAGTTATAAGATCTTATGATGTTAGTGACCCTAATCCTTGTCACAGTTGTGACACATGGTGTGGTTTGAGGTTGAGACATACCCTTCTGGTGTATTGTGGTCACGACATTGTGGTGTTGGTCACGGTCCAGACACCACAGATGGTTGATGGTCGCAACCCATGTTGGTGGGTGGTCGCAACACATGGTTGATGGATGGTTGAGACACATGCCTGAGTACTCAATCAATACACATTTGTGAGTCATGTATATCCACATGTAGTGTTGTGTGGATAGTTGATGTCGTAACCCTAAAGTGTTCCAAGAATATGGGACGTGCCATATCTAGGGTTTAATGATTTTATGTATCTACAAAACCCTAATTTGCTAGGCATGCAACCCTAACCCTAGTGATGAGTTATATGATGTGTTTGCTTTCTCTATATTGAGATGACCATTTGTTATACTACTTTCTCTTTCTTGTTTATAACCTCCTAACCAAGCAGGTGATATATGTGAAATGCCTTGTGTATGCTATGGTGGTGGTTATATGATATAGTGTGGTGCTCATGCACACTGATGAGGCATAATGTGATGTAACACATGTAGGGTTTAATGTGATAGGTCCTATGACCCGATGATGGTTTGATGCTCTGAGAGGCGATATCCTCAAGGGATTGATATCCCACTGTGATGTGTAACATTAGTGTTGGCCTTGTGAATGCTAGAGGTTTGAGTATCATGTGGTGATTGTGTGACAAGTTCACACCTTGTACATTTCATATCTTCTGGAGTTGCAATGTACCCTTATTTCTTATAGAGTTTGTTTTGGATTTATATGTTGTAACTTGATTGATGCTAAAAAATACCCAATTGGCTAACTAATCAACTGGAACCCTAATCATGTAGATGCCATGTACCATAGATTCATACTAGTGTCAACTCTAATTGTTGGATTGGTGAAACAAGAATAACTCGGAGTGCTTATTTTTTAATATGTGGGGGTGCAAGTCGAGGTATCTCCTTGCATCCACAATTATAGGTTGTATGATATGTCCATGCATGAGCCAATATCCTTGTGATATGGATGGCCATGTGTGAGCCACTCCTACTTTTAAGAATGACCATGTATGATCTTGTTCTTCTAGCATCGTTACATGTACCAAGGTGGGCTAAGTGTTTTATATTTGGACAGTCCTGCGTGAGCTGATCCTTTTGTTGACTATATGTCATCCTTTATAGTTGACTGGTATTTCTCTGCGGTGTTTCTCTTGTGCTAACCAAGAGGTGTGGAGAGGTCATGGATTTGTCTCTTCCATTTAATATTATATGGCACCAATTTTGACTTAGACGTGGTCAGTTGGATTTGAGTGGTACGACTCAAATCCTCATGGCAATAATAAAAGATGCAACACAGTCGTGTAGCATATCTTGCTTAGGGTTAAATAGGAATAAAATTGGTTGATCCCCTTGTCTTATCTTTTTACTGATTTATTGAAGCATAAGATGGTAATAAAAGTGAACTGTTATACATGTTCTTCATATTCCCTCATAGAATATAACTTGATCTACTGTTAAGTGGTAGTTTCCTAGTTTATTTAATTTGTTTCATCTGTTGAGTACATATCATTTAGCTGAATCTTATCTACCTGCTTAGTATGCTTCTCTACCTACTTAGTATGTTATTCTATCTGCTTAGTATGTTGTTTTACATGCCGCTTAGCTTATTTGTGCTTCTAATAGACGTTAGAGGAGAGTTATATCACTTGTTGGGATGTTTGGTCTCGCCCTATGAGTTTTCACATCTTTTAGGTGAAGTAGAGATTGTGTTGTTGGTGCTGAGCAACAATAGAACTAGTAGTTGTTGCAAGGTTGGATATGTTACTTATGTGTAGAAGTAGAGTCCTATGTGTCGTCCATGTACACTCAGGTCCTAGGGGAGGTTTTAGTTGTATGTATCGATATGAGGTTTTGACTTTATACCTATTGCTGTATATAGATGGTGTATATGTATATGAACAAGTTACGTTGTGTGACAAGATGTGGCTAGAGAGCCAACGAATAGTATTCTATATTTATGTTTTGGGAAGGTGATATATAACATAGGTGAGGATATTGGACTAGGGTTATATAAAAAAAATAGTATCCTATATCTCGCTTCCTAAAACATAAATATCTTTACGAGATAATACTAACCCTCACCTATGTTACAGTATATTGAACCCTACCCTAGAAGTTTAACCTTTTGGACTTAGCCAAATAAGGTTGAGGATAGATCTAGATGAGGATTAGTATAACCTTAATGTGTTAATGCATGTATAAATCACCCTAATGTAACCTAATGTGCTCACATAGTCTTTGGCCAATAATGGACACATAAATATGTCATAGGAATTAATATAAAATTCGTGCTAATAATCCCACATAATTCTTTTGGTGATAATATTAACATAATGGAATAAACAATAGTGATAATAATGAAATCATGTGACAATGATGGCCACAAATATTAATTGTGTCACAACTCATTAAAAGGAATCCCAAAAGTAGAATCTAAGTTAAGAAACATGTTCCTTGGGTCCCAATTGCCTTGGGAGTCCGGGTTCACATTATTTACATAACAATAATTCATTTAATTCTTTTTGGAGAGGAAGATCTAAGTTTTCCACAAAATATCAAATAAAATAATAAATGACCAAAAGAGGAAAATAATCTTGGATTTGTAATCTACATAATAAATATATCCTTTGGGTGAATTTTCATCCAATTTGGAGAAAGATTGCTTAAAAGGTGAAGTTAGGAGAGAGAAAGTGTGTAGAATCTTCAAAATATTAAATAATTGTACAAATAACTCCAAAATGTAAAATTGATAGAAAATTCATATCCAACACATTAAATATGACTTGTGGGAATAGTTTCATAAAATTTGGAGAATGTTAATGTCCCTATTGGAGGAAATAGAAAATAAGATTTGAATTATTTAACATGTTGAAGTTCTCAAAAGGAAATCTAATTGCATATTCAGATTCCTCATATCAAAAATAGGTTATGTGCCAAATTTCACTTAATTTGGGATTTGTTTGCACCCTCAAATGAAGAGAGAGAAAAGTTAAATAATTATGTATGCCACTTTATTTGAAATCAAATCGGAATCAAAATAGATGTCACATTTTTGGTTGATGCGCGTGTGGAATCTGGACCATCAAATAATTGATCGTGCAGTCGGGAGGTTGTCACCTACCTCTAGCGACCGTGAATAGTACCGAACCGGAAACACAAGTTTCAAATCGCAATAACTCACTCGTCTTTTGTCATTTTTCTACGATTCTTTCGTAGGTGGTTTGTAAATCAAATTATGCATCTTTCAAGCCATATTCATCAAGGACTTAGGAAATATCCAAAACATGGCCAAGACATTTTCGTGGCCACATCCCTTCTCTTAGTTTCACACACCCGCAACTATATATAACCCCATATGGATCCTCTCTTACCTTTACTTAGCTCTTCCCCCATGCGAATTGCTCTTGTTCTCATGTGTAATGCCACCAGTAAACAAGTTTTGGACTTGCCTATATGGCGCTCTATGAAAGTGGCACACGACCTTGATTAACGATCTGCTCTTCGGGGTGAGTTCCTTAGGGCTTGTTCTTCGAATTTGTGCCCTTAGTTTGTTTTTTGATCGCTTGACAAGGATTTCCCCAAATCCTTCACATCTGCTAATCGTGGGATGAAGGCCATGTCTGGCCTGTGTGAGGGATCAATCTCCTTCATGTTTTCCCAGTTTCACCCCTCTATTTTCCTCTTTTGTTTTGTTTTCCTATGGGGGGGAAATCATATTTTCACTTCCTTTTCCTTTGCTTTGGGTGAGGTCAACCGAGAGGCTGACTGGTGATGTGGCCTCTTCCTATTGGGCCACGTCAGAAGGCCACGTCAGCTCGGCCCCACTCTTTATCGCCCTCTGTCACGTATTTCCTTTTGCTTATTTGTTTTTTTTTGTGATTTATGATTGGCAGATTTTATAAAATTCATATCTTTTGCTTTGGTTGTCCAAAAATTACAAATAAATAGTCGTTCGATTAAAAAAAATAAGGGATTTCTAATGGTATTGGTTTTGTGTCCTGTATCTAATGTTATAAAGTGTTGATTTTAATGGATTAATCTAAATAAGTAATAACTTATAAAATTCACAACTAAATATATATGTCAAAAAAATATAATAAAATATGTTTTGAACTTTAAAAGATATAAACTAAAATATGTCATAGTTTTGATCACCCAATTCACTAATATTTAAAAGATGATTATTAGGCTTTTGAATAATTAATGGAAACTTAACCCTAATTCCACATATATACAACATAGTTTCTTTGGAGGCCTAGGCTTGGACCTAGACTTGGCTTTGGACATAGTGTACTCTGTAGAGAGGTGTGTTTGCATCTCCTATTCTTCTTTATTGAGCAATAACCTAAATTATCTTTCTTTTGGTCCTATGGACATTAGCCTATATACAATGTCTTTTCTTTTGAAAATCATGGTTCATGTTAACTACCTTATTTGTTATCGATCATGTGATCATGGATATTCTTTTGGACTCTCTCTTATGCTTTGAGCTTGTTGGACTTATTTGATGATATGTGCCCCCTTTGAGGTGTATTTTTATATTTTGATATGTGCTTATTTTCCCACCATGGTAGTGGATGTATATGTAGCACATCATGTTGGAAATTCTTGAATTCATATTCTCTTATTTCGTGTTTATTCTTTTGCTATGCATCATCTAGTTACTAATAGTATAATGTTGAATGTGCTTTTCATGTGGATGTTAAAATTCTCACATATGTGAATGCATATGTTAAAATTCCTGCATACTTATATACAATGGCAGATGTTAAAATTCCTGCTCGAGCAGATGTGTATCATTTCCTACTCACCCCACATTTGAGTAGATGTGTATCATTTCCTATTCACCCCACATTTATGGTAGATGTGTATTTCCTATCAACATGATATATTATTATGGTGTTGTCGCCAATGTTACACATGTATTCCTTGTTATTATACTATGCTTCTATCTATCTCTTTTATTGATGTTCATATCTTTTATGCCCGCTTTCGGTAGTACTTTACTTTTCTATGGGAAGCCTTTTATACTTGATGTCCTTTATTCATTATATATTGCTCAATTTTACTTTTTCGTATGCACATACCAGCCTTTGTTGATGTCTTCCATATTTATCTTCTTGTTGGGGTATGCTTCCAACCCTAGGTGGAGGACTTGGATGATATGACATGAAGACATGGGCATAGCTTGAGGACTTAAAGCTTGGAGACAAAGTTGTTATGGTTTAAACTTGTTGTGTAAACCCTTTTGGGAGATGATGATGATGTACTTTTGTAATCTTATGAGAAATTGAATAGAGTCATTATTTTTATTCCACATCTAAACTTTGGTGTTATGATACATTCATGTTGAATGAATTGGTTTCATACCTTTGGGAAAAAATTTATGTTGGTGTTTGTTTTGGGATGTTGCCTTTTTATTTTAGTAGGGAGTGGTTCCCCTCCGGGATCCCATTCCTTACATGAACAGTCAGTGGTTTAGAAGCATGAAAAGAGTGCCAAGAAGAGGCATGTGTAGTACTAACGGTAGTCATCTAGAGGCTTTAAGAAGCCTAGGTTTTTTGCATCGCCAGCTCAACAGAGTTCTAATGTACAGACTCAGTGGTCACCCAGCAAGGGTAAAGGTTGTAGTTTTCCACCAGTAGGAGCCACCAGTGCAACGTTAGTATCAGTGACAGGGCCATCAAGGCCATGGTATGAGAATAGAATGTGCTACAAGTGTGTCCAGGCTATGCATACCAAGTAGTTTTGTTCCATGAAGGATGATTGACGCAATTTTACTGTGCGCTGAAATGCAAGAGAACGCGTCAAAGTAGTACAGGCCTTTGTGAGGCCCGAGTCAAACACAGGGATACTGGGAATTGTTGGAGACTCCCACTAACTATTTGCGATCAGCTAAGCCAAATAAAAATAGAGAATTGTTGTGAACATTAAAAGAAAATAAAAACAAAACAAAACAAACGATCGATTAAATATTAATTTAATCAATTTAAAAGGGTATCTTTAGGATTGCGGTTTCACCGTGGGTTTTCATTGTATTAGATTTTATATAACACCTCAATTTTATCTCTCTATCCGGGTAGTAGCCTGAAAACATAATTGCCCACTGTCGTGGTGCAATTCACTACCTAAATCTAGGTCGGTTCCACCGTCATAGTAACCTATACCCTAAACTAGGTGCATTATGAACGATCTCTCAGTATCCACCATTAATTTTACACCACCTTGTTCAAGGGGTTTGTCGATTAATGTGAATTCCGTCTCTTTTCAGCCGTTAATCCTTCTTTTTGAAGTGATTAAGGGCATTAGGTTATTATTATGGTGATCAAGCATAACAATATATTGAGAAAACGAAATTATACCATGGATTTAAGAGATAAAATATGAGTTACTATTATAAAATTGTCATACAATGAATTCCCGGGCTACTCCCAGTCCTAAAGACGAAGGGGATTAGCCCCGCATGTTCATCTCAAACAAGTACAATGTAGAGATAGGGGAAATCATATGAAAAACATAAATTGAGAGGTGAAACCCCTAAACGGAGAAGAACCGATTGATCCTCAGCGTAAAACACATGCTCTCCCGCCTTTCGGTGGTGGAATCCGTCTTCTTCGGCATCCGGATCAATTGGTATGAGCTTCTGGCTTCCGTTCTCCTCTCTACTGCTCCTCGGTACTCGTGCAATGGCTAATGAGATGGATCTTTTGTCTGGGCGGCTGTCATTAGGTTTAATTCCCTCATTAGGTCGCTAATTAACCTCAGCCGTCCGATTGGGATCATTCTGAATCAAACGCATATCTGACGGTGTCGATACCATCGACGCGGGTCGATGGTATCGACCTAGCATGGTAGCGATCGTTCTTCTTTTCTTCCGGCTGTGCGCCTGATGTCATCTCGATACCATCGACGCAGGTCGATGGTATCGACAACCCTGTAGCGACGGTTTTGTCGTTTTTTGTCGTTGTAGCCTCCGTGCGTCAATGGTATCGACTTGGTGTCGATACTATCGACTGCTTCCTCGCCAGCAACCTGTTGGTAGCTCCAAACCATCGACATCACTATCGATAGCATCGACTCTTTGTTGATACTCGCGGCTGGCAACCTGTGGTCCGGTCGATGGTATCGACTTCCGTCGATGGTATCGATGAAAACATATACTTGTTTTTCCTGAAATTCAAACACGAAACCACATAAATTCACACAAATAATAATATTTTGACAATTAATGCTCAAAACGATGAAATAAAGGGGATTTGACATAAAATAGTAGCAAAGACCAAAGTAGATGAATTATGCAACATTAACCATAAAAATGACTAATAAAAGCATAAAACACATATCAAACAGGTCTATAAATGCGACTCAAAATCATCGCATCAAACTCCCCTAAGCTTGAACGTTGCTCGCCCTCGAACAACTAATCCTTAGAATAGAATTGCTAATGTCAACTGAAGAACAACACACCACAACCAACGTCCCATATGACTCCCACCGGACATTCACATACCGGCCCTCTCTAACCACAGAACAGTAATTACCATGAAGGCGACAGTAATCATCCATAAAAGAAACTGACCTCAAAACTGATGAACACTATCACATAAGGCAGTTAACATAATAAAACTCGCCGGTTCAGACTTGGTGCATCTTGTGATCTCCTATACTACGTTGCTCGCCCTAACTACCATCTACATGGAAGCAGTTCTCCTGATATTCGTTAGTGAGGAGAAATTCATGGTGGCCTACCAATCCGAGCAACGGGTGGATGAAGTAGGTGGCTCATGGAAGAAGTGGAAGTATTGTACAATTTCAACATGCATACAAAAAAAATGTCCTAAATGATGCAAATACACATGAAAAATGCCCTAATGCCTAGAATTAAGTGGAATGATGCATGCACTAACCATCCATCTCAAAATGAGATGGATATCGAATTAAGCTACATCATGTACTCAATTATCTTGAAATGCAGGTGATATTATGTTCCTTTCTCCTTCTTATTCTAATTGCTTCTAAATAACTCTTTTCTTCTTTGTTTTTTCATTATGTAGATTTTTCAGATTTTTCTCTTTTTCTCTTTTCAAACCCTTATATCCATAATTGATAATGAATATTTTATTGGGCTTATTTTCTACATACTCAGAAATTTGCACTATTTAGAAGGTATGGAACAATTTAATTCACCATTGGAGAAAAATTGAGATACATGATATACTTTATGCATGAAAATTATGAATGCAACTACATGGCATGCACCTACGGGTAATGTGCATGTATCACTATTCTACTTTTTTTTCTTTTTATGCAAAACATATGGAAATAGATTCAATGCAAGTCCTATCTACATGCCATGGAATCAAGAAAGTTAAAACCGTACTTTACTTCCAATTCTTGGTGGATTGTGAACATTAATGAGGTGGAAAGATCACAAGATTAGATGACTGAACCTTAGAAAGATATTATGTGTCCCTCCTTACTGACCTGTGTAGTAGTTAAGAGGTTTCTCTCTCTTACATCCAATTAGAGTCTCATTACCATTTGGTCAGTTTAGGCTCAAACAACCATTTCCGTCCACTTTCATGAATCATTAGGAGTACAGTTGTGAAATTTTGTTTTAAAGTTGACAAAACCAATCATTTTCATAGGATATGTGCCCAAGGTTAAACAAGACAAGCTTTCCAAACACACACAAATTTTAAATTTCCCTTGATTTTCCCATGCACAATTAATGAGATGACACAAACTTTATGACATCCACGATTACACTAGATAGCATGTGGATCCTACAAAAACTAAAATTGCAAGAAACAAATAGCAAGAACAAAAACAATAAAGTTAAAAACTAAAAATACTAAAAGATAAAGCTGTTCCAACTACCCCCCTAAGCTTGAATTCGACTATGGCCTCATAGTCAAAAACAAACTTATAGATTGGAACAGTGATACCAGATCACTCCTGTGGTGGTGGAGGCGGGTACTGCGGCGCCGTGGGGTCCCAAGACGGGTACTGCCCCTGGAATGTCGGATCGTACTGGGGCATCGATGGAGGCTGTGGATACCCCCAAAATAATTTTGGCTCCAGTAATGATCGAAGAACGGCTGTTGTTGCACCTCCATCCTATGTAAGCTATCATGGATGTTCTGCTGATTCTAAAAAAGAAGGCACTCATTCTCAAAAATTGCCTGCTGATTGACAAAGAGCCGATTGGTAGTCTCTTGAATACCGGCATAGGTGGCTGTGTGACTATGCTGGGTCTTCTGGATGTCTTGCAACATCGCGTACATGCCCTACATCGAATAGGCATCCTCGCTTGGCTGCGAGGGCTGGGGTGGTGGCGGCGTAGGCAGTGATGATGAAGATGCACCCAGATGCATCCGAGGACGCTTCCGTGGTGCCACTCGTGCTCGAAGAGGTGTAAATGCCTCCTCTTCCTCTTTAGCCTCGTCGTCATTGTCCTCATCGCTGCCGTCATTTCCACCTTCTTCATCGGAGTCGGAGATGGCTATGATTGGCCATCGAAAGTGTTGTGCCGCGTCGATGTTGAAGACTGGATCGGGCAGCGCGCACTCCTGGTAGGCGTGGTTGACGTGGCAATGCGCATACGCCACGCCATCTCGGAGAAGTAGGAGATTGGACCGGTGTAGATGCTGCAAGTTCACCTTGCTTCTTGTAGAGAGATGAGTCAGCTGCTCGAGATTTAACCCCAGGTAGATGGCCAGCCTGGTGATAAGCCCGCCGAAGTGAATCAGGGCTTTCCTCGTACTCCTCTTCACCGCCAATACTCACTGCAGAAAGAAGGCACCCCAATTGCATTCTTGTTTCTTCAGGAGTTTATACAGAAAGAACAGGTCTGACTCCTGAAATTTGCTGAGGGCCAAATCACCCCGCGCAAAAACTGTGGAACTGAGCATCCGGTGCAAGACCCGGACAAAAGGGTGCTCGAAATCAGCTACCGCGACATTGTGGTAGCTCACCGACTTTCCTTGCGGCACTGTCACCAGCTCGGAGAAGATGGCATCGTAATCGGTGCGGTTGTCCGGCCGCTGGTGATCGTACTGTGAATGGTTCCAGTGAAAGATCTTGTTGAACTGCTTGAGCGTGAGGGTGTAGTCATGGTTGTACAGCCGGAAAGACACCCAACCCTTTACCCACTCACGATCGGTTGCTATTATGTCGTTGGGCACGACACAGACGTCCAGCGACGCCATGAACTCTGCCACCAATTCTTTGTACGTCGGCCAGTCGTTGAAGAACAACTGACCATCAGCATGGAATCACAACTCATCGGGCCTTTGCCCCGTGTGACGGGCTTGCCCTTGCAGAACGTAGGCCAAGTTGGCCTCAAATCTGAGATCTCGGATCATCTCCCGGTCCACATATCGGGTAGGCTCTATCTTCCTCTGCATGATCTCCTCGTAGATCTTCCGGACCTCCGAGGAAGGATGGACAAGTCGGGGACGTGCAATTGACGATGGCGGTGGTGGCACGAATTCCGGGATGTCCATCGGATCCGCGCACGAGGAGGAAGCTCCGGCCACATGCACCATGTTTGCGATGAGAAATGGGGATCAGAAAGAGAGCTCAGTGAAGATTGGAGAGTTGAATCTCCGCTCGATGAAGACCTTCGCTCGTGGTTGCTCGTCGACGGGCTTGCAAAGCTCTGGAACTCGCTCGGCACAAGTGGGGGGTAGTTGCACTGAAGGTGTGATGTCATCTGATGCAACTACTCCCCATATATAGCCGTAGCCGGCGCTACTGTCTTCCCGTCGATACCATCGACGCGAGTCGATGGTATCGACTCGGTAGCACGATTCGTACCTCCGCTAGTATCGACGGTCATCGATGGCTGGATCTGCGGGGCCCGGATTGCTGACGCGTTGATACTATCAACGCGGGTCGATAGTATGGACCCATCCCCCGGATCGACTGCGTGGCTGATGCGATCGCCGTTGATTCTTCCTCGCGGATCGTTGACGTGGCTCGTCGATACCATAGACGCGAGTCGATAGTATCGACTCTTTGCTTAGGGCAAATCCTTGCAAGGCCCGACCGCCACCATCTTGACATGAAAGTGTCGATACCATCGACACTTCCTGAGTCGATTTCCTCTGTAAATCTCCAGAGATCTCGATGGTATCGACTGGCATCTCGATACCATCGACTTTGTATTTGCGATCTGCCTGTAGCTATGTCGATACCATCGACTTGGCCGTCGATGGTATCAACACTGTGCGATTCTTGCTGTCATCAACTTGTACCATGGTCGATACCATCGACCAGTGTGTCGATGGTATCGACTCTGCCTCAGCCTGCACAAAGAACAAACCGATCACGGTATCTTTTTTTACACTAAAAATTAAACCAAAACAAATCAACCTACGAATGTACATGAACTAAACTAAGGTACCGATGGTTGGGTTGCCTCACAACAAGCGCCCTTATTTAACGTCTTAGGCTAGACGACTTTTGGGCACCTCATGCATCCGAAAGTGAAATGAGTTTGACCTCATTCACCTTCCTCTTGTAATTTTCACCAAAGTAGAGCTTCAATCTTTGTCCATTCACTATAAACGTGGTCTCACCATCACGCACCAAGATCGCGCCATGTGGTTTGACCTCTTCTACCACGAACGGCCCACTCCACTGGGATTTGAGCTTCCCGGGATGCAATTTCAGTCGTGAATTGAACAACAATACACTATCTCCTTTCTTGAACGTGCGTAACTAGATGTGACGATCGTGGATTAACTTGGTGCGCTCCTTGTATATCCGCGAGTTCTCGTATGCTGTCATCCGCAACTCATCCAACTCATTCAATTCGAGCAATCTCTTCCTCCCCGCTCCATCGTAACCCAAGTTGAGCCTTCTAAGCACCCAATGTGCTTTGTGCTCTAACTCTACCGGTAAGTGACAAGCCCGACCATACGCTAACCTAAAAGGCGTGGTGCCTATAGGTGTTTTGTAAGCCGTTATGTACGCCCACAATGCATCCGGTAGTAGGGAACTTTAATTCTTCCTCGTGGACGCCACCATACGCTCCAAAATCTTCTTAATTTCGTGATTGGAGACCTCCACCTGTCCTTGAGTCTGCGGGTGATATGGGGTACCTATGTTGTGTTTGACCCCATATTTCTTCAACAACGCCGAGAACTTCTGATTCCTAAAATGCATACCCCCATCACTGATGATCATTCGGGGCACTCCAAACCTGCAGAAAATGTTTTCTTTCACAAACCTGCACACTACAGTGGAATCGTTAGTCCTTGTGGGTATTGCTTCTACCCACTTCGACACGTAATCAACTGCTAAAAGAATATATAAATTTGAATTTGAGGACACAAAGGGTCCCATGAAATCTATGCCCCACAGATCAAATACCTCCACCTCTTGGAACACATTTAGGGGCATCTCCTGTCTCTTTGAAATATTACCTGCTCATTGGCAGGAGTCACATTGCCTTACAAACTCGTAGGCGTCTCGGAACAAGGTTGGCCAATAAAGGCCACTCTCTAGAACTTTAGCTGCCGTACGAGAGCTCGCATGGTGTCCTCCCGTAGGTAGTGCGTGGCAATGACGGAGAACGCTCTCGTACTCCACCTCAGGCACACGCCTGCGTAGGATACCATCCCTACATTGCTTAAGAAGAATCGGGTCATCCCAAAAATAATATCGTAAAGATGGAAAAATCTTTTCTTGATATGACCAATCTTTCGGGATGATCCCGCAAGCCAAATAATTCACAATCTCAGCGAACCAAGGGTCTTTCGAATTAACTTTCAAAATCTGTTCATCCGGAAAGGTCTCGGTTATGGGTATATGTAAATCTTTTTCATCCACCCTCTCTAACCTAGACAGATGATCCGCCACAACATTTTCAATCCCAACTTTATCCTTGATTTCGATGTCAAATTCTTGTAAGAGCAAAATCCACCTAATTAATCTAGGCTTTGCGTCTCTTTTCTCCATTAAATATTTAATTACGGCATGGTCAGTCCAAACAACTACTTTAGATCCAACTAAATATTGCCAGAATTTTTCAAAGGCGAAAACAACGGCAAGTAATTCTTTTTCGGTAGTTGTATAATTCAATTGGGCGTCATTCAAAGTCTTTGAAACATAGAAAATCACGGCGGGTTTATTGTCCACCCGCTGCCCCAACACGGCTCCTACCGCAAAATCAGAAGTGTCACACATGAGTTCGAATGGTTTAGTCCAATCCGACGTTTGAACAACCGGCGCAGAAATCAGTTTCTCCTTCAACACGTCGAACGCATGTAGACATTTGTCATTGAAATCAAATACAGCATCTTTCTCAAGAAATTCAGATAGAGGTTTTGCGATTTTTGAAAAATCTTTTATAGACCGACGATAAAATCTGGCATGTCCCAAGAAACTTCTTACCCCTTTAACAGAATTTGGTGGAGGCAGTTTGGAAATCACCTCAATTTTTACCGGATCCACCTCTAAACCTTTGCTAGACACCTTGTGTCCTAGCACTATCCCCTCAGTCACCATCATGTGACATTTTTCCCAGTTGAGGACCAAATGTGTGTCCTCGCAGCGCTGTAAAACTTTGTCCAGATTATAGAGACATTCGTCAAACGATGCACCATACACCGAAAAGTCATCCATAAATACCTCAAGACATCGTTCTACCATGTCAGAAAAGATAGCGAGCATACAACGCTGAAAAGTCGCAGGTGCATTGCATAAACCAAAAGGCATTCAACGATATGCTAAAGTCCCATAGGGACAAGTGAAAGTAGATTTCTCTTGGTCCAAAGGATCAATTGAAATCTGGTTGTACCCCGAGTACCCGTCAAGAAAATAGAAGTGCGATCGGCCGGCAAGATGCTCTAAAATTTGATCGATAAAAGGTAAAGGAAAGTGATCCTTTAGCGTCGCGGCATTCAGACGGCGGTAATCAATACAAACTCACCACCCGGTTACCAATCGGGTGGTGACAGGTTCATTTAAAATATTTTCGGTGACAGTAATTCCCCCCTTTTTAGGGACTACCTATGTGGGACTCACCCATGTCGAGTCTGATATTGCGTAAATGATACCTGTAACAAGAAGTTTAATAACCTCCTTCTTCATAACCTCCATCATGCTTGGATTGAGACGTCATTGAGGTTTGATCATGGGCTTGGCTCCCTCCTCGAGCCAAATCTTATGCTGAAACAATGTAGGGGAAATCCCCTTGATATCTGCAACTGAACACCCAAAAGCTCCACGGTGGTTCTTCAGCACTATCAACAATTGTTCCTCTTCATCCGTACTCAAATATGCAGAAATGATCACATGTAACTTGTCTTCCTCAGCTAGAAAGACATATTTGAGATGCGGTGGCAGTGGCTTTAATTCTAACTCCGGCGGGCTGATCAGAGATGATTGAAGCGGTGGGGGAAGTTCACCTAAATCTTCATAATGCCTTGCATAGAAGCATGGAAGCATCTGAAGCATTTTTGCACACTCCTTGAGTGATTTGCTCCGCATCCAATCATGTGTAATATTTACCAAGCAAGCCTCCAATGGTAATTCAGGATATGCATCAAAAACAGAAATTGCAATAACATCATCTTCCGTAGAAGGTGGAATGTCCTCATCCTCATCATTAGGGAACCCTACAGCTTTACACAGAGATACTACCTTGGTTTGTTCCATGATGTCCACAGCCAAAGTTCCATTGTCCACTTTGCTCATCACATGAGCCATGTCCAGAAATGGCTTCCCAAGACATAGTGAAATATTATTATCCATATGTTTTACCACACGACATTGTTCTTTTGCTTTAGACGACACAGTACTAGAGGGCATGACCATCTCAAAACGGTCATCGGCTATACCCAAGGTCAAACGACCTCTCCCCATCTCTAAAATCATGTCGGCTGTAGCTGGGAAAGGACGTCCAAGTAATAGCTCGTTGTCATGTTCATCCTGCATCTCCATGACTACAAAATCTGCGGGAAAAACAAATCTGTCCACTTTCACTAACACATCTTCACAGATTCCATAAGGCTTTACCACCGAGTTGTCTGCCAATTGAATAGTCATGTTGCTTGGCCGTGACTCCTTCAATCCCAGCTTTTTGAATGTAGAAAGGGGAATCAAGTTGATACTTGCCCCTGAGTCACATAATGCATCCCCAAATTTGACTTTTCCAATATAATAAGAAATGTTAAAGCAGCCTGGATCTTGCCTCTTTGGTGGCAAAGTGCCCATGATGAAGGCACTCACTTGCTCCTTGAGCACGACAACCTCTGTATCCGGAATTTTCCTTTTCTTAGTAATGACGTCCTTAAGAAATTTCTCATAAGGGATTTTCTCAATGGCTTCCAATAGAGGGATATTGACTGAAAGCTTCCTGAAACTGTCTAAGAACTTCTTAAATTGCGCATCTACCTTCCTTGCCTTAGCACTATTTGGATATGGGACCGGGACCGCTTGTGCCCTTTGATGAGGTGGCACATAAGGTGTCCTTTTCTGAGGTTCCTCCTCTGCCACATGTTCTTTAGTATCATCCACGGCTGTGTCATCCACCTGCCCTGTAACTGGTGCGGGCAACTCCCCATTGGCTTCACCTTCTACTTCAGCTTGTGGTGTGCTTGTCTCCTTGGCCCTTGGATTTAACAATTTCTTGTCGCTTCTTAGAAAGATGGCCTTTGCCTGCTGGTTTCTGTTGGTATATGTATGCCCGTAGAGCCATCCCAAGCGATTGCATGGAGTCGGATATTAATTAATCAATTAATGCGATTATTTAGTTAGTTAATGAATTCCGGAATATTCTAATTAATCCACGAGCGTTTTAATTAACGCAACGTTTCTGTTTACCGATGGGTTTAGGAAATCCTATTTCCCTTCGTATCCTGTTTAAAGGAGGATTGACAGCTGATATCTATATAAGATATAGAGAGGCTTTTCCGTTTACGCACATGCACGTAAACCCTAGCCGTCATCGTCCTTAGGAGAGAAAGGAGGGAAACACGCCGCTAGCACGCCGCCGTAGAGACGCACTCCTTCCCGCCGGCTTGAGAAGCGCGACGTAGAGTTCCGTCCATCCGCGTGGACGAAGTAGAGACGCAGACGCATTGACGCCTGCGTTCGGAGAACGTCGACGACCACCTGCACGCGCTACGAGCGGCGGACATCACTGTCGCAAAGGAGCGCCGCCGGATCAACCTGCGACAGCGAACGGGAGAGAAGTTCCGTCCGTGTCGACAAGCAGCGTTGCACCATCGTGTAGCGGGACATCGCCGGACTTGCTCCGCGATAAGGTATATCACGCAAACACTCTTTCCAAATACGTTGTTGTCGACGAGATCCTGTTTCGGGTTGCGTGGATTTTATTGCTTCCGCCGCGCATGTTTTCTCCACAAAACCCAACAGTGGTATCAGAGCAACATCGATCTACGACGTATTTGGATTCGTTTCGATATGATCGAATCGCTGTTTACTGTTTTTATGTTGCATACGATGCGAATTAAACCTGATAATGTGCAAATCTAAACCTAATTCCACATACGCCGCAGGCTATTGTTTTTTACATTTTGGACGGGGTCAACTATGGAAAATATTGATTTTCCTAAGTGCACGGAAGTAAAATTCCGTAGACCTTTCAGGGGCTCTGCCCCTGAGACCCCGCGAGGGGCGGCCTCCCCTCGATCCCCGCACAGGGGCGTTGCCCCTGTGTACCCCGCATTATCTGCGTGGGAGTCAAATTTTTTTTAATGGGGAATATCCCGCATTAAAAGTACTGTAATTTTAATATGTATATATGTATATGTAGATATACCTATGATAGCATACACGCCGCCTTTAAAATCTATTTTATGTGGTGAATGCATACACGGTTATGGCCTAGTATCCCCTTTTGTGAATGTTGTGAATGAATGTGGATGTCAATCTTGTGGATATGTTTGTTTGTGAATTCTATGGATGTATAATGGTTACATATGGATCCTTTGTATATAGTATTCGGCTTGCATGCCGAGCCTCATCTCTTATTTCAAAGTGTAATTAATTCTTTCCTTTTATATTTGTACTCATATGATGTAATAGAGATAGGATTAGTTTTGTTTTTGTAAACTTTATGTAAGGAGGCCACTTGAAGATCCAACTCCAAGGAGTGTCCATGGAGAAGCACCATGAAGATCCAATTCTAAGAAGCAACCTGAAGATCCAACTCCAAGGAGCATCCATGGAGAAGCAACAAGAAGATCCAATTCCAAGAAACAACTTGAAGTTCCAACCTCACGAAGCATCCATGAAGTTGTTCATTGTAATGTTGATTATTACGTGCTTACAGGTTGATTCACAAGTGTTGCATGAGATGCATAAGACCATAGGTGGACCGTAATACTTTGTTGCTCCAAAGGATTACAATAGTATGGCCATAACCGATATATATGTGTTTGTGATTGCATGTCTATCGTTTGTGGTTGTGGATATAGTAGTATATGATACGTACTATAAGTATGTGGTGTTTGGATATGTATATGTATTAATAAAACCCCTCAATTAATAATATTAAGTTTTAGTTGCCTTCCATAAAGCAACAGACATGAAAAGCTTGATCGACTATGTGTGGGCACGCCTCCGCGTGGTACACTGTCTATCTCGTGGAAGTGTGATGGTGGGTGTGTGGGTCTGCCTCCGTAGGGTGCACACTCATCGTGTTGGCTTATGGGTTAGACTTAACTAGGGAACCTTGATAGGATCAAGTACCTAGAGGCACACAGATGCATCATGGCAAGGAGTTGTGCATGATCGTCTATCCAAGAGTTGCATATGATGCAATTGGCAAAAGTTGCCTACCTTAGTATTTGGTCTTTGACGCCAGCGTTGGCTAGGCATTGATCCAATTATTTTGGGTCTTGGCTCACTAGAAGGTTGTGCGTTGCAATCTTCCGAGTTGATAGTGAGGGCTATCAATTAGAATAAAATAGTGGGAGCGTAATTAATTAAAGGCCTAATTAATCTCGTTTATCAAATATTTACAAGTCAAAATGTTTTGGACTAAATGCAAAATTTTCTTTTGTAGCAATCAAATGGCAACCAACACTCACACTTTCTCGTTGCGATCGGTCCTTGAGAAGGACAAACTTACCGGAACCAACTTTCAAAACTAGTTTAGGACGCTGAGAATTGTTCTCACACATGAGCGTAAGCTCTATGTCCTTGAAACACCAGAGCCAGAGGAGCCCGCCGTAAATGCGCCCAAGGCTGAAAAGGATGCTTACAAGAAGCACCTTGATGATGTCGTGGATGTCAAGTGCCTGATGTTGTGCTCAATGAACTATGAGTTGCAAGAGCAACATGATAACGTGAATGTCATGGAGATGGTAACACATCTCAAGAACATGTATCAACATCAAGCAAGACAGGAGAGATATGATGTCTCAAAGGATTTGTTCAAAAGTAAGATGAAAGAGGGAGACTCAGTTGGCACCCTCATACTCACCTTGATTGGGTACGTGGAAAGTCTATCCAAGCTGGGATTTCCCCTAGGTCAAGAGTTGGCCACTGATGTGATTCTACAATCGTTGCCTAAATCATATAATCATTTTGTCATGAACTACAACATGAACAATTTTGACAAGCTGTTGTTAGAATTGTTAGGCATGTTGAGGACAGCTGAAGCACAGATGAAGAAAGACAAGCCCAAGTCTGTGATGGTGATCAGCAAGGCAAAGGGAAAGTCAAAAGGCAAAAGCAAGGCTAAGAAAAGTTCTAAAGCCGGACAGAAGCCAAAGTCATCCGCGCTCAAAGCTAAAGGTGGGATCTCCAAAGAAGGCAGTTGTCACCATTGTCACCAGCCTAGACATTGGAAAAGAAACTGTCCTCTCTACCTCGAGGAACTGAGGAAGAAGAAGCAGGGGATAGAGATCTCCACTTCAGGTATATACATTATTGATATAAACTTAAATACTTCTTCATCATGGGTACTGGATACCGGATGTGGATCTCACATATGTTCTAATATGCAGGATCTGATAAGAAATAAGCCTTTACGAAAGGGCCAAGTCAAGCTGCGGGTTGCTAATGGAGCAAGAGTTGCTGCCACCGCAGTTGGAGTTATTAGTTTATCTTTGCCTACGGGCCTTATAATAGAATTAGAGAATTGCTATTATGTACCTGCCATTAATAGAAATATTATTTCTGTATCTTGTATGGACAAGAGTGGATTTGAATTTCACATTAACAATGGAATTATTTCTATATCTAAAGATGAGATCTTTTATGGCAATGCCCCTATGTCTTATGGTATCTACTTGTTAGAACTTGAGACTAGCATATATAATGTAAATACTAAAAGGTTAAAACTTGAAAACTCAAACAAAACATTCTTATGGCATTGTCGTCTTGGGCACATAAACGAGAAGCGCATATCTAGACTCCATAAGGATGGTTATCTAGACTCTTTTGATTTTGAATCATTAGAGACATGTGAGGCATGTTTATTAGGGAAGATGACCAAAACTCCTTTCACTGGATAGAGTGAGAGAGCCAGTGATCTGCTAGGGCTCATACATACTGATGTATGTGGACCTTTTAGATCAAATGCTAGAGGAGGCTATCAATACTTCATTACCTTCACTGATGACCTCAGTAGGTATGGCTATGTATATCTTATGAAACACAAGTCAGAAACTCTTGAAATGTTCAAGACTTTCATGAATGAAGTAGAGAAGCAACTTGGTAAGAGTAGTAAAGCACTTCGTTCAGATCGAGGTGGCGAATACTTAAGCCAAGAGTTTGAGGACCTTCTGAGAGACCGTGGTATTATATCACAATGGACTCCACCTGGTACACCACAACATAATGGTGTGTCAGAAAGAAGGAATCGTACATTATTAGACATGGTACGATCAATGATGAGTTCAGCCGAACTTCCAATATCGTTCTGGGGATATGCTCTTGAAACTACAGCGTTTACACTTAACCGTGTACCTTCCAAATCGGTTCAAAAGACACCATATGAGATATGGAATGGGAATCGTCCCAATTTGTCTATGTTAAAGATTTGGGGATGTGAAGCTTATGTTAGGAAACAATTTCCTGAAAAGCTTGGACCCAAATCAGAAAAATGCTATTTTGTTGGATACCCCAAGGAAACTAGGGGATACTACTTCTACACACCAACTGACAACAAAGTGTTTGTTGCTAGGACTGCTGTATTTCTTGAAAAGGATTTTATTTCCAAAGGAATTTGTGGGAGGAATGTAGAGCTCGAAGAAGTTCGAGACCAACAAGAAAGCAGAGAACCTGAGGAGGTACATAAGGAACATGAAGACTCACAAGTTGTTGTGGAATTTCAAGTTCCAAATGTAACACAAGAACCTCGTAGGTCTAGTAGGACACAACTTGAGCCTGAGAGATTTGGATTTCTTGTGACTCAAGTCAGTGATGAATTGGGCATAGCAGATGAGCCAACTTCCTATCTTGAAGCTACTAAGGGACCAGAATCTGAGAAATGGCTCGAAGCCATGAGATCTGAGATGGAATCCATGTACACCAACAAGGTATGGACCTTGGTGGATCCACTCGAAGGGGTAAGACCCATAGGGTGCAAGTGGGTCTTTAAGAAGAAGACTGACATGGATGGAAATGTTCAAACCTATAAAGGTAGATTGGTTGCAAAAGGATTCCGTCAAATTCAAGGTGTTGATTATGAGAAGACCTTCTCACCAGTTGCCATGGTTAAATCCATCAGGATCATGCTTGCCATTGCAGCTTATCATGACTATGAGATTTGTCAGATGGATGTTAAAACAACATTCCTTAATGGGAATTTATTCGAGGATGTGTACATGACACAACCTGAGGGTTTTATCGATCCAAAAGAAGCCAATAAAGTCTGTAAGCTACAAAGGTCAATCTATGGATTGAAGAAAGCATCTCGGAGCTGGAATCTATGTTTTGATGAAGTAGTCAAAAAGTTTGGCTTTAGTCAAAATGAAGATGAACCTTGTGTTTACAAAAGGGTTAGTGGGAGCACAGTCGTATTTCTCATATTGTGTTTGGATGACATACTATTGATGGGAAATGACATCCCTACTCTTCAGACAGTAAAAGGTTGGCTAGGGAAGACTTTCTCTATGAAGGATTTAGGTGAAGCATCCTATATACTAGGGATCAATATCTATAGAGATAGATCTAGAAGGCTTCTAGGCCTAAGCCAGAGCACATACATTGACAAGGTGCTAAGGAGGTTTAGCATGGAGGGTTCTAAGAGAGGTAACTTGCCCATGTCCCATGGGGTTACAATCTCTAAATCCCAATGTCCTAGTTCATGTGATGAACGGGCACGCATGAGTAAGATTCCATATGCATCAGCAATTGGATCTATCATGTATGCAATGTTATGTACTCGTCTTGATGTGTCGTATGCTTTGAGCATGACAAGCCGATATCAGTCAGATCCAGGTGAATGTCACTGGACAGCTGTAAAGAACATCCTAAAGTACTTGAGAAGGACTAAGGATCAATTCTTGGTATACGGCGGTGAGGAAGAGCTTGTGGTAAAGGGTTACACTGATGCTAGCTTCCAAACTGACAAAGATGACTACAGATCGCAGTATGGATTTGTGTTTTGCCTGAACTACAGAGTTGTGAGCTGGAAGAGTTCCAAGCAAGAGACGGTTGCGGATTCTACAACAGAGGCAAAATATATTGCCGCATCTAATGCTGCGAAGGAAGCTGTGTGGATCAAGAAGTTCATTTCTGAACTTGGAGTGGTTCCAAGCGCTGGTGATGCAATTGAGTTGTTTTGCGACAACAATGGAGCAATTGCATAGGCTAAAGAACCAAGATCGCACCAACGTTCCAAACATATTCTATGGCGGTTCCATCTCATACGAGAGATCGTACAACGAGGAGATGTGAAGATTTGCAGAGTACCTACAGAAAGCAATGTGGCTGACCCGCTCACAAAACCACTTTCACAGCAGAAACATGACGGACATGTTCGGTCACTTGGATTGAGATTCATGAGTGATTGGGTATAAGTGCAAGTGGGAATCTGTTGGTATGTATGACCATAGAGACTATCATTCGATGATTGTAATGGGATACTATGTAAATGATTTGTAATACTACATTGATCATATCAATAAAGGCAAGTTTCCAATCTATATGTTTGTGTTTTATATTGTGAGATGACCATAAAACTTATAGATGTCTATAGAATGATATACTCAATGACATATGTCTTCAGGTTGATGACCTGAACAGTGAGATCATATGTATGCTAAGAGTATGTATTCTTGTTTTGTCCCTAATCAGTTGTTATTGTGGAAATATCCATAGACACCAATAACACATAAGATTAGAATGTATGTTGGTTGATGGAAGAATCTCATTATCCATGATATGGAGATATCAAACCAAATACATAGATACTTGTTAGAGAACAGTGTATCGGATAGACCCACCTTGAGAGTGACACATGGATACCATGATTGGTAGTTGTCACATCTCATAATGATGGTGGTGATTGTGGTTCTTAGACCTGAAGTCACTACAATTATCACATGTCGTTCGGTGTACTTTGACATCATCCACCGTGGTCCTGAATAAGGATTGCTATAAAGATGGTGCTTGGGTGCACTGTGACACATGGAGATGACTGTGAGTGATGTAGATGGAATTTGTCCTTCCTACGGGAGTTTGATATTCCGACCACTTGATAAGCGAGACTGAGAAATGCATGGCCATGCTGATGCGAGTCAATATGTGATATTGAGCTTACATATATCTCAGTCAGTCTGCTCTAGTTCAAGGAACATGGATTGAATGTTGAAAAGGATAACAATTCCATGACTCGAGTTCAATCCTGATATCAGCGACAAAAGAACTATACAATCACTGTAACACCAGTCATGAATGATAGGTCAAGTTGTTCTCCAACTTCTCCAATTACTTGGGTAGAAATGAAGTCTTGCTAGATACCAATCATTGCTTGTGAAATCATAATATGATTATGGATATCACTGCCAACGTAATTTGGAGCCTACCGGGTCACACGCATAGGATGTATTGGAATAGGAGTATAATTGTGGATTTGATTGGAATTGCTCCGATTCACATTGATTACTAAAATGTTTATGTAATGCATTAGAATGATATTGGAGTGGCTGGCTCTAAGTGCAAGTGGGAGTCTGTTGGTATATGTATGCCCGTAGAGCCATCCCAAGCGATTGCATGGAGTCGGATATTAATTAATCAATTAATGCGATTATTTGGTTAATTAATGAATTCCGGAATATTCTAATTAATCCACGAGCATTTTAATTAACACAACGTTTCTGTTTACCGATGGGTTTAGGAAATCCTATTTCCCTTCGTATCCTGTTTAAAGGAGGATTGACAGCCGATATCTATATAAGATAGCGAGAGGCTTTTCCGTTTACGCACACACACGTAAAACCTAGCCGTCATCGTCCTTAGGAGAGAAAGGAGGGAAACGTGCCGCTAGCACGCCGCTGCAGAGACACACTCCTTCCCGCCGGCTTGAGAAGCGCGACGTGGAGTTTCGTCCATCCACGTGGACGAAGTAGAGATGCAGACGCATTGACGCCTGCGTTCGGAGGACGTCGACGACCACCTACACGCGCTACGAGCGGTAGACATCACTGTCGCAAAGGAGTGCCGCCGGATCAACCTGCGACAGTGAACGGGAGAGAAGTTCTGTCCGTGTCGACAACCAGCGTTGCACCGTTGTGCAGCGGGACATCGCCGGACTTGCTCCGCGATAAGGTATATCCCACAAACACTCTTTCCAAATACGTTGTTGTCGACGAGATCCTGTTTCAGGTTGCGTGGATTTTATTGCTTCCGCCGCGCATGTTTTCTCCACAAAACCCAACAGTTTCCCCCTGGAACATTGGTGTTTCCCGGAAAACCCGGATGTGCCGGTTTCTTCAAACTGGCTATCTCTGCTGCCATCTGTACCATAGATGTCTCAATGGTCCTCATTTGTGCCCCATGGCTCTGCAGTGTTTGCCCAAGCTGATTCATAAACTCTCCTTGCTATTTAATTTGCTGGCCGAACGTAGTCATGAGTTCTTGATTTTGCTTTATCAACTGATTGAGCAGCTCTGTGCTCTTATCCTCTTCTACTGGCTGGGGTTTGGCATCCGGATCCTGCAAAAAATTGTTTGGATCCTTCCACGAGAATTTCTTGTCTTTTCTCCATGAATAATCGTTATTCCTGTAACCTTGCTGCTGTCTCATGAATTTAACTTGAGCCTCATCCTCGGACTCATTATCCTCCTTTGCGAGCAATTTTTTTTGTGAGAAGATCCATCTTCTCATTCAGTTCTTTTATTGCCTTAGATTCTCCTACTGCTCGAACCTGCTCCACGGCGCCTCTTTGGCCCCATGATTGTTTCCTAGCCATGTTCTTTAATATCTCCCAACATCTGGTGTCCGTGTTGTTCAAAAAAAAATCCTGACCCGGCTGAATCAAGGTTGCTCCTATTGTGCTCGGAGAGAGAAAAATAGAAGATCTTCACCTGTGTTTCTTTATCCAGTCCGTGATGCGGGCACCTTCTCAGCATGACCTGAAACCTCTCCCAGGTCTCAGAATATGTCTCGCCTGCCTGTTGGGTAAAGTTATGGATCTTCCTGATCATGTCGTTGGTCTTCTAAGGAGGGAAGAATATCTCAAAGAAAACCTCCACCATATGGTCCCAGGACTCCACAAACTCATCATCTAAATTGTGTAGCCATTCTCGCGCGGCTCCCGCCAATGAACTCGGGAAAAGCTTCAAGTAGAGCGCAGTCTGTGGAAATCTGTCTATTTTAACCATGTCACAGTTCTCAACAAACTGACTGATGTGCGTGATGGGGTCCTCATTCTTGAGCCCATGAAAAGCATTGGACTTCACCAGATTTATCAAAGCCGAATCAATCTTATATCAAGGTATGTTGATTGCTTGTTTCTTTATAGGTCCTTTTGAAGCGGATGCGGAAGAAGCCTTTATCTTCGCCCATATAGTCTGTGGCTCATCCATCTCTTCTTGTTCGTATTCAGAATCGACTTCCTCTTGCTGCTCTTGCTCGTAGTAATTCTCGTCGTCAGGTCCTGACAGCGGAACCTCGGGTGCGGGATCCGCGTAGTCAGTACTACGCGTCTGCACCATGCAAAGTACCTGAAATGGGAAAATTCGAGTTCAATACAGTGCTTTGACGAGTATAAAAATTATCAAATAATTTAAAAATATTTGAAGTTAATTCAAAATAATAATAAAAAAATTGTGGCCTAGAATGGCCGCTTGTAGCACTCAAAGTGCCAACAATTCGCCGTATCCCCGACAACGGTGCCAAAAACTTGACACAATTTTACTGTGTGCTGAAACGCAAGAGAACGCGTCGAAGTAGTATAGGCCTTTGTGAGGCCCGAGTCGAACACAGGGATACTGGGAATTGTTGGAGACTCCTACTAACTATTTGCGATCAGCTAAGCCAAATAAAATAGAGAGTTGTTGTGAAAAATAAAAGAAAATAAAAACAAAACAAAACAAACGATCGATTAAATATTAATTTAATGAATTCAAAAGGGTATCTTTAGGATTGCGGTTTCACCGCGGGTTTTCATTGTATTATATTTTATATAACGCCTCAATTTTATCTCTCTATCCGGGTAGTGGCCTGAAAACAGAATTGCCCACTGTCGTGGTGCAATTCACTACCTAAATCTAGGTCGGTTCCACCGTCGTAGTAACCTATACCCTAAACTAGGTGCATTATGAATGATCTCTCAGTATCCACCATTAATTTTACACCACCTTGTTCAAGGGGTTTGTCGATTAATGTGAATTCCATCTCTTTTCAGCCGTTAATCCTTCTTTTGAAGTGATTAAGGGCATTAGGTTATTATTATGGTGATCAAGCATAACAATATATTGAGAAAACGAAATTATACCACGGATTTAAGAGATAAAATATGAGTTACTATTATAAAATTGTCATACAATGAATTCTCAGGCTACTCCCGGTCCTAAAGACGAAGGGGATTAGCCCCGCATGTTCATATCAAACAAGTACAATGTAGAGATAGGGTAAATCATATGAAAAATGTGAATTGAGAGGTGAAACCCCTGAACGGAGAAGAACTGATTGATCCTCGGCGTAAAACACCTGCTCTCCTGCCTTTCGGTGGTGGAATCCGTCTTCTTCGGCGTCCGGATCAACTGGTATGAGCTTCTGGATTCCGTTCTCCTCTCTACTGCTCCTCGATACTCGTGCAATGGCTAATGAGATGGATCTTTCGTCTGGGCGGCCGTCATTAGGTTTAATTCCCTCATTAGGTCACTAATTAACCTCAGCCGTCCGATTGGGATCATTCTGAATCAAACGCATATCTGACGGTGTCGATACCATCGACGCGGGTCGATGGTATCGACCTAGCGTGGTAGCGATCATTTTTCTTTTCTTCCGGTTGTGCGCCTGATGTCATCTCGATACCATCGACGCGGGTCGATGGTATCGACAACCCTGTAGCGACATTTTTGTCGTTTTCTATCGATGTAGCCTCTGTGCGTCGATGGTATTGACTTGGTGTCGATACTATCGACTGCTTCCTCGCCAGCAACCTGTTGGTATCTCGAAACCATCGACATCACTATCGATAGCATCGACTCTTTGTTGATACTCGCAGCTGGAAACCTGTGGTCCGGTCGATGGTATTGACGGAAACATATACTTGTTTTTCCTGAAATTCAAACACGAAACCACATAAATTCACACAAATAATAATCTTTTGACAATTAATGCTCAAAACGATGAAATAAAGGGGATTTGACATAAAATAGTAGCAAAGACCAAAGTAGATGAATTATGCAACATTAACCATAAAAATGACTAATAAAAGCATAAAACACATATCAAACAGGTCTATAAATGTGACTCAAAATCATCGCATCAATGATGAAGTGACCCAACAACCAAGGCAAAACCAGCTGGGCTCACAGAGACAACAGTTCAGTAGTGGAGGAGTATGAGGACATGAACATGCATCACATGATGGTTCTTCAGGACATGCCAACATGGTATGGGGGCGTCATCACGCGATGGCTAGATTCTATTCCATGAGTCATCTAGAACAAGTGGTCAACCCGCAAGTAGTGACAGGTCAGATAGAGTTATTTCATTCCGATTTGTCTTCTTCTTGCTTTATATCTGTGTTGGTCGATCCAGTGTGAGCCACTCTTTTTTCTCTCGTGAAGTGATTGCTAGTATCTCTTTGCCTAATAGACGTATACGTAATAGCCTTCATTTAGAAACCCCTTTGGTTGGTTCTGCGGAGTTGTGGGAGGTGTGTCCTTCCTATGTCCTTTCTTTTTTAGAATATAGCATTCAAGTGGATCTCATACCGCTTAACATGCGTGGATTTGATGTGATACTTGGAATGGATACCTTGGAGAAGTATCATGTGGTCTTAGACTGTGGTGACAAGGTGGCGACATTTTGAGATGGCAATGAGACATGGATCTTCCAAGGAGATAGGAACATTCTTCCGACGTGTCTAGCGTCAGCGATGCTGGCGGAGAGACTGATGAGGCAAGGTTGTGAGGCAGTTTTAGAACATGTAAGGGATACTGAGGTGAGGATTCCTAGTATCCAGGAGGTACCAATTGTTTGTGAGTTCAAGAATGTGTTTCCGGATTAGTTTCTAGGTGTTCCCCCACCTCGAGAGATTGATTTTGAGATTAATCTAGTCTTCGGTACCCAACCGATATATTAGACAGTGTACAAGATGGTTCTAGATGAGATGGCAGAGTTCAAGAGACAGTTGTAAGAGTTGCTTGAGAAGGGTTTCAACAGACCAAGTACATCACCATGGGGTGATCTAGTGTTGTTTGTGAAGAAGAAAGATGGATGTATGAGGCTATGCATAGACACTGACAGTTGAACATGGTGATGATAATGGGCAAGTATCCTTTGTCGTAGATTGATGACCTATTTCACCAGTTGTGAGGAGCCACAGTATTCCCCAAGATAGATATGAGATCAGGATATCATCAACTATGAATCAAGGCGGAGGACATACCTGAGTCAGCATTTAGGACTCGGTATGGTCATTACGAGTTCGTGGTTGTGTCATTTGGGCTAACCAATGCACCGACAACATTTATGGATCTAGTGAACAAGGTGTTTAGTCCTTATTTGGAACAGTTCTTGGTAGTGTTTATAGATGATATCTTGATCCACTCCAGGGATAGCCAGCAACAGGAGTAGCATTTGTGTCAAGCGTTAGCCACGTTGTTGCAACATCAGTTGTACACCAAATTCAACAAGTGTGAGTTTTAGTTAAAGGATATGTCCTTCCTAGGACATGTGATATATGTTGAGGGAGTTCGTGTGGACTCCAACAAAGTGTTGTATGTGATAGAGTGGGAGCATATGAAGATGTCGATATAAGTTTGTAGTTTTTTGGGTTTGGTAGGATACTATTGTAGGTTCATCAAGAACTTTAGTTCAATGGAGATACCCTTAATGAAGCTGACAAGGAAATACGTACCTTTTGTTTGGGATGAAAAGTGTTAGTGTGCCTTCTAGTTGTTAAAAAAGAAGCTGACTAGTGTGCCAATGTTAGTTCTACCTAAGCAAGGGAAGGGATACATAGTCTTTTGTGATGCGTCAAGGAATGGTTTGGGTTGTGTGCTGATGCAGGACAAGAACGTGATTTCTTTTGCTTTGTGAAAGCTTAAGAAACACGAGGAGAACTACCCAACCCATGATCTGGATCTAGCTACAGTAGTTCATGATTTGAAGATATGGAGGCACTACCTTTACAGTGAGAAGTGTCAGATCTTCACAGATCACAAGAACCCGAAGTACATCTTTTCACAACAAGAGATGAACATGTGATAATGATGCTCAATGGAGATAATCAAAGATTGCTTTTACATGATTGATTACCATTTAGGAACAATTGATGTCATTGAAGATGCTTTTATTGGATCCTAGATGAGTGACTGGATGCTCTAGAGGGGGGTGAACAGAGCTGAATGCACTTAAACAAAATTTATTAGACCTTCAAGATATATCGTAAGATAAGGTTGCTAAATAGGAAATTTGAGTGCAACTAAAACATTCATATAAAGGGAGAGAGAGATTGAAAAAGCACCAAGTGACAAGCTATGTAGAGTGGTTCCACACTCCAAACTAGGAGTATGTCAGTCCACTACCTAGAGAGGTCAACCTTTAGGATTTCTTAACCATTGCACTCTTATATTCATTCATAAGACTTATACTACATGACCCACCAAAGGACTTACCAATCCAATACAAAGACTCTTCAACCTTACCAAGAACTTACCCACTTTGCAATGAGTCTTCAGCCTTCTCCAAGGACTTACCTACTCTTGCACAAGTCTTCAGCCTCTAGGAATTACCCACTCTTCTTGGATCTTTAGCCTTTGACTTCACCTTCACTCGGAGAAGCTTCCACCAAGAACTTACCCACTTGAGCAAGGAGTCTTCTGCCTTCACAAAGGTCTTGCCCACTCTTGCTCCAAGTCTTCAGCCTTGATCTTCACCAAGGGACTCCTTCCCTTGTTCTTCTTCACCTCTCTTAGCCAAGAGAGAGAACCTTCATCTACATTGTTGAAATGAGAGATAGTGAGGTGGTAGAAGTGAGAGCCTCACAAGATATACATGTAGGACTAGCTCTCTTATAGATTTCCTACTCACTCTAATGAATGCAGCAAGTTATTAGTCTTAGAGAGAGAGGAGGTTGTAGGATACACTCAACTATAGAATAGGAACCTCATATAGAGTTTTGCATTGCATTTTCAACCTTGTAATGAAGCCCAAGGGTTCTATTTATAGCTGGGGATGCCTCTTAGCCTTTGTGAACACTTAAGAACAAAAACTAGTCATTTTGTGGCTTGCAACAGATATATTTTTAATTGTTGCAACTCCACGATGGCTAGAAACACTTTTCTACACTTTTCCATACAGTGCAATCTGTCGAGTTTCTATAAAGGTAACTCGACTGATCCCACTAAGAGACAAGACCACTTTCACCCCTTAAAATCACCCCTTTACTAAAAATTTGAAGAATTGACATCCATTCCAAACACACTCAAAGGTATGATGGAATGGGCATAAATTTTCCAAATTTATTAAACATTGGTATCCAAAAGACCATTGGAAAGTAGCAGAATAAAGAATAACTGACTATATTCAATTTCATATAAAGGTTTACAAAAAATACATCCAATTCTCACATTAGGGTTTACATCAAGATACACAAATAGGATCTAGATAGAGGGAAGTCTAACTACTACAATCTTGTCTCCAAGCAACATCTCCATCAGCTAGGTCCAAGCCAAAGCTATGTTCTCCTTGTCTTATCCATCACCTGGCTCAGCACCTGGGTGGTTGGGAAGGCACCCAGCAAAAGGGAAAGGGAAGAAAAGTATGTGTCACAAAATATGTCTAGGATAACAATAAAAGTGAAGCATGTAAAATAGGCTAGGGTTCATCATAAGATGAAGATAACAAAAGTATGAGGCTAAATATCAAAGAAACTTGCCATTAACAATTATATTAAAAAGGATTTTGCATGTAAGATAATTATGTGTACCTAACTAAGTAGGTTTGAGGCACCTACTGGCCCTCTCCCTCTCTCTTCCCTATTTCAAATTCTTTTGCTTATTTGTAATTTCTTGATTGGTCGAGCTTTGAAAATTCATAAGTGATTAATTGATGATCAAAAAAATATGGAAAAATATTTTTAGGATCAGAAAAATAAGATCTAACTAATGGTATAAGTTTTGACAACTAAATAAAATGATTAATACCATGTGTTTTTCATGAATCTAATTAGTTAAGGAATTAACTTGTAAAAATCATAACTAATTATTTATGAGTCAGAAAAATATAATAAAATATGTTTCAGACTCCTAATAACATAAACTAAAATTTGGAACAGTTTTCATAACCTAATTCACATAATGATAAAAAGGTGGTTTTTAGGGTTTGGGCAATGTACATGAAACGAAAATCTACATATATGCTTAATAGGTGCTTTGGAGACCTAGAATTGGATCTAGAAGTGCTTTAGTCTTTGGACTCTGATATTGAGGTATGTTGTATCCCCTATTCCTCTATATTGAGAAATTCACCTATCTTATCATTCTTTTGACTTTGTCCTACACATATGTCTATTCTCTTGATATCATGGTTCTTGTGAACTATCTTGCTTGTTTTGGACTTGGAAATTCTCTTGATATTTATCTTGTGCCTTGGTGCATGTTGGTCTTATATAATGATATGTGCCCACTTTGATGTGGATGTTTATATGTTTGTGTTGTCCATTGTGTGATGGCAACATTGTATAATTCTGACTATACTTTTTACTTGCCTCTACATTTTACTTGCTATGTGATTCAGTAGCACTAGAGTAGTGTAATTTACATTGGTTTTGGGGTAGTAATCTCCTATTGATTATTAAGGAGGGTGGCAATATACCATTCTCTGTAATCAGGTGTGGCAGTAATCCATACCCAACTTTATATATTGGGAGGTTGGCAATATTCCTTTCTCTATCAGGTTTCAAGTTTATACTTGGCTGCCTTTATGTTTATATTGTCTAGGGCTATGCTTATCTCACATGCATGTAGGTTATTGATGTTGATTGTGGGGTGTGTGTCCTACTTTATTTTTGTGCCAGTATTGCAAAATATTTATTATTTCATTTATGGCAAGTATCTTCTTTTATGATGGTGATGTTTCTTATCTTTAATGCCCTTTTGGGTAGTCCTTATCTATTGCATGGGAAGCCTTTTATATTGATGTTCCTTATTCTTTATAAATTTCTCAATTTCTTATTTAGTATGCACATATCAGTCTTTGCCGATGTCTTCTATTTTCTCTTCTTATTGGGGTATGCTTCCAACCCTATGTGAAGGATATGGTGGATATGGCATAAAGACATGGACTTAGATTGAGAATTTAAAGCTTGGAGACAATCTTGAGGTGGTTTAGATTTCTCTCTACATGGATCCTTATGATGTAAGTTTAAGATGTTCCCCTATTTTATAATTGAATATAGTCATGTTTTTATTCCTTTGCTACACCTTGGTTATTTTGTGTACCATAAATAAGATTTGAAAATTTTACACCCACTCCAACATATCGTATAGATGTGTTTGGACTGGAGGTTCAATTGTTCAAATTTTTAGTAGAGAGGTGGTTTGACTTCTTTGCATAAAGTAATTTAGTTAATCTTTAGTTCAGTTTATTTTAATTATAAGTTTTGTTCTAGTTAAGTAAATACCACCCCTTAAAATTAGACTTAGATTTCTGAATACCAACACACTTGCTTTTAACAACCTTGATCCTTTGATGATCTCTTATATACTACACGCACTTGTATACTTGTGGGGTAGTGCTCGAGCTTATAAATTTAAGACTTGGGTACATGGCTAACAAGTTTTTTGCATCGTTATCGAGAAGAATTGGTACTTTTGTTAGAGTGAGAAGTGTTGATTAGTAAGCGAGACTAGATCACTCACCCCTGTTCATCATTCCACTGTCACTTTCATTTTTATCATCATCATTGTCATATTTTTGTATCTTCCATTTTCATTTGCACTTCACTCACCTTGTTTATTTTCAGTATTATTATAAGCCTTCATAAAGAGCAAGGAGTGAACCTCAATTCAATTTGGAGGAAGCACGACATTCATCACATTCATCATCACCACCTTCATTTGAGCGTTTTGCTCAACAAGATAAATCAATAATGGAAGACGATTGTCCCTTTAAGGATTTCATTTTTCCTTCTATATGAACATTAATGGGGCTATTAATGTCCCTCAAATCGAGGTGGGGGATTTCTTTATCAGTCCCACCCTTATGTAGATTCTATAGCAAAATAGATTTGGATGGACTCCTATGAAAGATCCAAATTTACATATAGTTGAGTTTCTACATTACTTCAACACCTTCAAGATTAACATCATTCCTACTGATGGGATTTGCCTTATTCTTTTCCCATTCACTTTGGAAGACAGAGCCAAGGCGTGGCTCTCTTCTTTGATAAAAAAAATCTATTAACAATTGGGAGGAGCTTCTCAAAGTCTTCTTAGCCAAGTACTTTCCACCAAGCAAAATGACACATTTGAGGAGCCAAATCATTAACTATTCACAAATGTATGGTGAGACTCTCTGTGACACATGGGAGAGATTTAAAGACCTCCAACGCCTTTGTCTTAACCACGGCCTCAATAATTGGATTCTCCTTCAAATCTTTTATAGTGGTTTATTTTACAACACAAGAATGTGCATAATGGAGCTTTGATGAAAAGATCCTACATGGAAGCTTATGCTATCATAGAAGACATGGAAATAAATCATTACTAATGGAGCATTGAAATAAGAAATCAAACTTATTTTTCTTATTTTTCTAGGAAGAAAATTGGCATACACTCTATAGGTATAGTAGATTTCATTGCAACAAAGTTGAACGCATTGTGCCAAAGGTTTGAAGACAGAAATGCTCCATCCACTCTTCCAATAAACTCACATCTTGAAGCAAGTGAAACTCTTGAGTAGGCATCCTTCCCAAGCTATTCTTCTTTCATTTCATTGGAGGAAACCATATAAGTAAGTAATGTTGTAGGAAACAACAATGTTCAAAGTTCAAAACAACAACCAAAGTCAAAGTCCAACTTGGAATCGCTCCTAGAAAATTTTGTTTCAACTAAAAAATGAAGCAAAATGATGAGCTCAATTGTCATAGGTTTTTTATGAAGGATGTCATTCATCACCTCTCTTCTAAGGTGGATGAAGTCGCCACTCATGCACAAAGGTTGGAAAATCAAATTGTTCAACAAGTACTCTCCAACCAAACAGAAACCTCAAGTTCCTTCCTTTTTCAATTGGAGATGGATTCCACAACAACATACATGATATATTTTAAAATGATCATGTTATTAGAGAACCTCTTTTTCCATTGAAGAAGACATCAGATGAAGTTGTTGTCATCAATGGACATTTAAAAACTGAAGTTCAAAGGGAGAGATATTCAACACTAGATCCACTTGGTGATTTTTCAAACAAGACACATCCCCCCTTATAATACATGTTGGTACAATGTTTAGCGATGAGGAAATTCTCTGCTAATTGGATTCTTATTGTCTTGAAGAAAAGTATAGAAGGACAAACAACAACAATGTCCATACGACTATTCCTATTGAAAATCACAAGTGTACAACTTAGTTCCAAATCAAAAATAAATTGAAAAAGATGCGTAGATTCTTTACGCAACAATTTTTCAGCCTCAAATCAAATCACGGGACCTCCCTCTTGATGGAGCACACTAAAAGAAACCGAAGAGTCTCACTCCAAACTCTAAATGTAGGATCTTGCGGGGGGCAACTCATATTTTCTTTTATTTTAGTCACTCATTTGTAGTAGAAAAATGGCATGTACTTTGGTTTTGAACTTCTAATTTTGTCATTTGAATGGTAAAATTTTATTGTAGGTGTCAGGGGCAAAAGGAGGAGGAATAAGGAAATGATCAATTTGTCACAATGTGAAATACAATCTAGGCAACAGACTCTATATGGTCATGTGGAGTGTATCTAGATTTTAGTCTTTTATGATCATTGGTACATACCATATCTGGAAATTATTCTAATTTAACCTTTCTCACAGTGAGTATTATGGTTAATAACACCGACCATATATGGTCCCTGGACTGTATCTGGGATTTTGGTTGTTTTGTTTATTTATCAGACAGTTATTTTTATGGTCTAGATGAAGGACCATATTTGTCCCACTTGACCATAATTCACATATTGTTTCAGTTTAAAACTCTTTTATTTTCCCCACCGCTAGACTGTATTGTTACATGTACTTACTATTCACTGTCACCTGCACAACCATCATTTGATCTTCCAAATTACAATCAGAAGGTAAGTCTTCTAATAGTTTCTTCGATTATAAACAACATTGAGGACGATTTTGGTATAAGTTTGGGGAGATTATAAGAAGCCAAGGCATGTGTATATATTCTATTTGCATTTATTACCTTACATTTTCATCATAGTGCATGTGCATTTTTATTATTATTATTTTCTTATTTCTTTTTCTTGCATAGATTATTGGAGTGAAATTTTTGATATTTTGTGTAAGTGCCACAACATCATGACTCCCAAACTAAAATAATGTTAGATTCTCTTTTAAAGTGATTTCTCAAGAACAACAGAGATTTACAGATGAAACTCTTTGATTTCTTTTTTCCAACTACTTAATGAAGGAAAATATGCTAGACATTTATGTATCGGTGGTATGTCATTCAAGATCAAAGTTTAGAGCATTAATCCTAGTTTTTTATTCACCTTCTTTGTGGAAGGAATTGTTATTTGTGCTTTTGATAAGATTGAGAAATTATTCACATAATGAGCTAGTCACCGAAAACATTACTATTTAAATTTTCTTCTAAAAATGGAGGCAAAGGAAAAATTCTAATTTTCAATTCCTTTGGGTAAATTTGAAAATTATTACTTATCAACCCTAAAAATAGGCCAAGCCGCCCACTTGGTATGTCAATCTAGCTTGAAAAATTGATCTGATTGCGACGGTTGGGTGTTGAGACATAAAGAGGGAAATTAATCCCCACCCGGCAAGGCTGACCTAGCGTAAGCATACCTCACGACAACAAACAATCAGGTTTCAGAAACCCCCAAAAAAAGAGGATAAAATATATAAGGAAGGAGATTTTGTAGTATATCTATAGATGATTTTTAGCTCCTACGTGATTAATGTCTCAATCTTATCAGAACACCAAATCTTACCCTTTTTGGATGTCTTATCTGATCTAGTGTTTTTTTAAAATCTCTTAATTTCAATGATTTGCAATTAACATTGGGACATGAATGTTGAGTTAGCATATTTCTCTTACCATTCTAATTCCTATGTTTGGAAACTAAATCAAAGAAAATATGTGATTTTGTTGATATGTATTTTTTCTCGTGCACATTGAATGATTGCTTGAGGACAAGAAAAACTTCAAGTATGGCGAGATTTGATACTCAATTTATATATGTGTTTCACTTAGCATTATGTCTTAATTTTCCATTGCTTTAATCCCATTTCCATGCATCATTGAATCATCTAGCATTCCCTTTTAATTTTCTCCATCTTTTATGTCTTCTTGTGACTAATCAATGATTTAGTGCTAGGTAATGATGAATTTATGGAATTGGTGAAGAAATAGAGATATGAAAGCATTCAAAGAGCAGGAGCAGCTGCAAATATGATTATCATCTGGACCATATACAGTCCAGTGGACTATGTTTCCGTATAAACCATATACAGTCTGACTGGACCGTAAATTAGCATGTCAGTCAGTTGTTTTTTGTGGTTTTTAAATTCCAAACTGCCCCATTTTGGGGGGAAATGATCGCTAGTGACTTAAGGTCATTTTTGACTTAGAAATAAAAACATTACATGCATGGGAAAAAGTTTTAAGGAAGGGAGAAAAAGCTATAGCGGAAAAGGGAGCATCTACACCAAATGCTAGCAAAATGAAGGGATTCTTCATACATGACTCATTTTCCTCCACAATTCTGAGTTGTTGGTTCTCCTACTCCAAGGTGAACTAGAGGAGGAGGTATGGAGATCATTCAAATGTTTTCCAGTTGGATAATTCAGAGTTTTACAGCTGGACTTCGAGTTTCCCTTCTTCTTCTTCAAATTTCTTCTTGTATCTAAATCATATTTTGCAAACTCTACTTTGTGGTAGTTAGTTTTGTCAGTTTAACATGGTATCTTAAGTCTCTTTTTCTTAGACTTGGGGACCTAGCCCCTAACTTTTTAAAATATGTAGAACTCAATTTCCATCTTAATATAATCATGTTATCTCTTAGCCAAGATGATGATTTTGGAGTATGGAATTAACAGTTTGCCTAGTTCCATTTGTTGACGAAAGTGGCATATTTGAACTAGTAGTTGTGCTTGCTTAATATACTTAGCTTATTCTATCTTGATTATCTATTTGACAAGAGTAAATGGAAATACTTGGTAGAATCTCTTAATTTCTTATTTAAAGGGACAATTGGGAGGAACATACTTGTAAGAGAATCACATGATTATTTGGTGAACTGAATTCTATATGTTGGCCAGTTAGGAGGGAAAACCTTGTCTTCAAAATCTTCATCCTTTGTAAGAAAGTAATTTGGTTAATCTTTATCTTAGTTTATTTCAATCATAAGTTTCATTCTGATCAACTAAATACCACACCTTAAAATCAGATTAGGTTGTTGAATATCAACAAACTTCGTTTAACAACCTTGCTCCATGGACGATCTCGAATATACTACACACCCGTATACTTGCAGGTTAGTGCTCGAGCTTATAAATTTAAGACTTGTGTCCACAACTAACAAATGTTCAAATGAAGGGATATTGTATCAGCAGGATAGATTATGTGTGCTTGGTATTCTAGAATCAAAGACACAAATTCTTGAGAAAGCACACTCATCTATGTATGCAATGCATCCAGGCAATGCAAACATGTATAAAAACCTTAAATAATTGTATTGGTGGTTAGGTATGAAGAAATATGTAGCCAACTATGTAGCTAAGTGTGGTGTATGTAACCAAGTCAAGGCTGAACGTCAGAATTCAGAAGGTACTCTGTAAGCACTTCCTATTGCTGAATGGAAGTGGGAGCATATTACTATGGACTTTGTGAATGGATAACCTAGGACACCATGTGGGTTTGACTCTATATGGGTAATAGTAGATAGACTAACTAAATATTCTCAATTTCTACTAGTTGAGGACACATGGGATATGCCAAAGTTAGCCATAGTCTATATAGATGAGATAGTCAGATAGCACAAGGTACCAATTTCTATAATATCTGACAGAGATCCCAAGTTCACATCTTTATTTTAAAATCACCAAGATTGAAGAGCACGACATTTCATCCTGAGATAGATGGACAGTCAGAAAGGACAATGCAATCTTGGAGGATATGTTGAGAGTATGTGTGTTGTAGTTCAGTGATATTTGGGATGATCATCTCAGTCTTATGGAGTTTTCCTATAACAACAATTATCATTCTAGTTTAGGCATGGCCCCTTCTGAAACTTTGTATGGAAGAAGGTGTAGATTACCTATTTTTTGGTATGAAGTGCGAGAAAGGCAAATTTCAGGTCCATAGTTGGTGGAAAATATAATAAAAAAGATATATATGATTAGACAATAGTTGAAAGTTACACAAGACAGATAGAAAAGTTATGCAGATAAAAGCCATAGACCACTTCAGTCTAAGGTTGGGTATGAGGTTTACTTAAAAGTCTCACCATGTAAAGGTGTGTTGATGTTTGGGAAGTGAGGCAAACTAACTCCTAGATACATGGGTCCCTATCCAATCCTTCATAGAATTAGAGCAGTAGCATATAAACTTGAGTTTACCCCATAGCTAGACAATCTACATGATGTATTTCATGTATCCATGTCAAAGAAGTTCCATCTAGGTATAGAAAAGATCATAGACCCAGAGCATGTACAACTGAGAAAGGATATATCCTATGTTGAAGGACCTATTAAAATTCTAGATTGTATGATTTGGAAGCTTTAAAAGAAGGAGGTACCCTTAGTATAAGTCCTTTGGAGGAGCCATGGTGTAGAAGAAGGTATATCGAAGTTAGAGTCAGATATATGTAACAAGTATCCCTTTCTCTTATAAGAATTTTGAAACAAAAATTTAATTAGAGGGGGGAATTATTATAACCCATATCATTTTTTATTGGTAATTTGAGGATTTAAGATAATTCTGGTGTTGGTTACACCTTTATTTTACCTTATTAACATTTTCCATCGTTAACTGGTTGATTTGTATTTTGGTTTAACTTAAACTTGTTCTTTGATTAGTTAAAGAAAAATATGTTTTGTGAGTACATCAAGGTTTGAACCCTAGTTGATACAGTAATAGCCCACACATATATATGGAGAAACATCATAGATATTTAAGAAATAAATTAATAAATATATTATCAAATAATGATTTTATCAAAAAAAATATAAATTTTGTAGAAGATTCAATTATGGACCCAAAACAAAAAGAATGAACCAAATCGGGGTTAAATTAAGAAAGTTATGCCACTTTTAGTTTTCACCTAGTTTTACCATCGGTTGACAAATTGATGGTGGGCCTTCCGATGGTGGTCTTCTAATGATCCAAATTGATGGTTTGACCGATGGTTGACCACGCATCTACCCAAAATAGGCCATAACTTTCACTATACTTATCAGAATTTGGAAAATTAAGTTTTGTTGGATTCATTTTTCAATCCTATAGACAACCAAAGCCTTAATACATGAAAAGAATGACTTCAAAGGTGACTCTAGAGTGATTTTTATGGAAGAACATGAAGACCAATGGAAACTGAAGGCTTCATTATAGATTTGACTTTGTAATTAGTTCTTGATTGTTGATCCTTCCTTTTCTTGATGTTCCCTTGCTCGGAACTCCCTGATTTATTAACCAAAGGTTTCAGTGAACCTTCATTCTTCATCTTCTACCTCCAGTAGATCATCTTTTAGGCTGCTAAACCTACTGAGGGGTTGTTTGGATGAGATATTGAGGTCTGAAAGCTTGGTTCAGACCATGATGAGTTAGATTTTGAGTCTAGATAGGTCAAGGATGAGATCAACAAGCTAGAATGTGTGCACGTGCATGGAAAATTACCTTCTAACCCTAATTTACAACATACAAATTCAAAACAATGGCTTTTCCAATATTGAATCTTAGATAATTGTGAAAATTTTATAAGATTTTGCAGCGACTTCTAATGTTGAAATGCTTTATTAACTATAATTGGTGATGTGATACATGTTGAAAGTTTATTATATGATTGGCAGGTGACAAAATGGTGGATTTAGAGGCACGAGAGAAGTGAATCCTGACCTAATCTAGATTTAAAGGATCAATTTATGGTCTATGAGAATGATGAAAGTTTCTAGTTAGTTAGAGGATTTTGTATTAAATGTTAAATGCTTAATTGAAAAAAGTAGGGTATCATTAGAATGATAATGATTTTGACAGAATAAAGTAAATATCATTAGATGACAGATTCCCTAGACATTGTAGAATCCTCACATGATGTCTTCTTTATGGAGAGAAAACATGCTACCCGACTGGAGGTATTTTTTCCAGATCGAGGTAAGGCAGAGCGTACCTACTAGGTGTGGGGGACCAGGCCGCTGAAGGCAGACTACATACAATTTTGTGGTATCCAACACCAACTGAGGATGTTGATGGTACATGTGTTAGAGTTGTTTTGATTAGTAGACATCTTCAGTAGGTCTACTGATGCATAAAAATCCAGAGTGCTTTGATTCTCTGTCTGAGTATAGTCTAGAAATCCAACCACTTCCATTAGCTTCTGAGAGCCAGACATGGCAATGCCAGTTGTGGACATGGTATTGATATTAAAGATTTTAGATCTCGGGCATGCTTGTAACTCTTATATAGTGAGATCGTAGCACGTTGTGATGGTTTACATATTTTAGTACACCTCATGTGGGTCCAGTGGCATAATAAAAAATGGATCAAAAACTATGTGAATGGATTAATTTTATCCTTTTATTGCAGCCAATATTAGATCAACTGCCATATTGATTGATTTAATGTTTTAAAACCTCCATGCCTAAATGCTTTTGTATTTTTAGTTCTATAAATTATATACATCTAAATTATCATGGTTACTTGTTGATTTTCTATGCATTAATACAGTAGCTCATCAACCTATTGGAAAAAAAATTAGGTAAAGGACCATCTCTTCCAAAAGAGGCAGAATCCAGTTTTTATCAGGACTAGAGAAGAGGTCTTATGAAGAAGTAGTTAGATTATCTAGTCAGTTTCTTATCCTTCCCATGGACCCTAGTTTGGGGAGAGAGTGAGATGAGAGAAGTTTGTAACTAGTTGTACTTTATGTATATTAAATGTGAAAATCTTTCTTTATGTAAAATTCGAACTCTATTGTATTAGTCAGTGATTTTTGTTATCTGATGTTGTTAGTTGAAATAAACTCATGTGTCTACAAGTTTCTTTATAACTACTTAAATAAATAAAAAATAAGGTGGTTTATATCATATCATAAAATGGTTTTTTAGTTGTAACCCCTCCTTGATAGTCCCTAACCCTAGTTAGTGGGTTCAGGTCACGTCAAAGTTGGTAGTCCCTCACTAGGAAAAGCCCCTTCATTTCATACAAAATCCCAAGCTCTCATACTAACACCCTAAGCATCTATGTCTAAAACCTGAAGACCCGACACATGTGGGCACTGTTGGCTAAATTTGACATTAATAAACCCTTTGTTTTGATGATGACAAACATTTCATTCTTGTGGATCTAACATGCTATTTGAGTATTTCGAGGTCCAAGGAAATAAGGAATTGGATAATTGAAGATCAACACAAATGGAAGATCCATGTGCTTAAATGTTCAATGTTTTCATGATTGTACTCATTGTAAAACTTGTACAAGTATATAATGTACAAGTACCCAGATATCAAGTAAAACAAGCGTTAGGTCTTCCTCATCCACTCACAATCCTTACATTGGCTTCCCCCCAGAGTCAGAGTCACCATCACCCATTCATACACACACTGAGTAGGTGATTCAACGAATTAAAACAGTGACATTCTTGGTCGACAAACTTCTCGACCGAAACACACTCGGTCGACAATATTCTCGATCGAGAACCACTCCAGTCTAAGTCACAAGCACAGAACAATAACCTGCACATCTATGTCCTAAAATATCCCTCGGTCGACAATATTCTCGACCGAGATAGAACTTCGAGCAGGTTCCATGACCGTTAGATTGAGTAGGTGGTGGTTAGGAGTTGGAAATACACGTTGCACCATATTGGCTCAAAACCTTCCCTCAATTGAAGAAAATCTTGACCGAGACACATCTCGGTCGACAAAATTCTCAACTGAGATAGTTTCTGGATTGTTCTTTTTAGCTCAAAACAATTAGCCATTGCAAGATAATTAGTGGACTCCTAACATCTAGTTAAGCACTAAGAACACTCTAGAAACCCTCTAGAACGTCCCTAAGCACTTGCACACCATACCTATAAATAGGAGAGGCCTTAGGACACCTAAAGCACACAATTACACTTGAGAACACATTCTTATGAGCAATAAAGCAAATCTACTCTTGACATCTTGTTTCTTCAAGCTCAAATTTCGTGTCCTATAGCTATAGCATCTTATCCACCTTGTATAAACGTTCATCCTTAGTGGTTTGAGAGGTCTAACGCTTGATATAGGATCAAGGCACTGTACTAAATTGGTGAAGTGTTTCCTTTCTTCCCATCTCTTTCTTTTATATTGTATATTGTTCTCCTTTACTACTCCTAGGTTTGGAGGTTGTTGAAAGGAGGTTTCTTAGAGCTGCTTCATGGTGGAGAAGGCTACTAAAGAGGTACTTGCAATTAGTTCAAGGAAGGCTGCTTCAAGGGAGGTTGAAGCTACTTTAAGAAGGTGAAGGTTGTTAGACTTGGAGTTACTTCAAGAAGGATGCTTCAAGGAGGTTGAAGCTACTTCAAGTGAAGGCTACTTCAAGGGTGTAGAAGGAAGGTGATTGTATTTAGTGTAACATCCTTGAGAGGTAATAAAATAAATCAATTTCAAAATCCCAATTTGAAACAATTGGGTAGTGGACTGACTACCTTTTTTTCAAAGGTAGGAACCACTCTACATCCTTGTGTCCTCCTTATTTCCTCCTCCTGCTTTGGTTTAATTGTTTAGTTAATTTTAAAATTCCAAAAATCTCGATTCAACCCCCCTCTAGACCTTTCAATTGGTATCAGAGTAGGTCCTCAAGGATCCTTGACCGGTCTTGAAGGATGGGGGACGACATACTCAACAACCTTAACTTGGAGGGAACCCACGTGTCTCAGCCACCATCGTTTGATGGAAGCAACTACAACTACTGGAAGAGAAGAATGCAATTCTACTTCCAAGGAATCAGATGAGATCTATGGAGGATGGTGTCTACACCCTATGAGCTTCCCCAAACTGAGTATGCAACGTGGGATCCAAACACGGTAAAACAAGCTCAATTAAATGCTAAGGCAGTAAGCATACTATATTGCTCTATTTCTGTAAGTGGATTCAATAGAATCTCTTCATGTGAAACTACTTATGACATATGGCATAGACTTTCCATTACACATGAAGGAACCATTCAAGTTAAAAATTCTGAAATTGGTATGCTTAAACAAAAATTTGAACAATTTTGTATGCAACCAAATGAATCCATTAGTGATATGTATACAAGATTTTCTACTATCATTAACGGTTTAACTGCATTAGGAAAATCTATTAGTGAAGAAGATCATGTCTCCAAAATTCTTAGGTATTTGCCTCCAAAGTACAAGCCAAACGTGTTGGCCATTCAAGAAGCCAATGATTTCACTAGATTGAGGATGGAGCAGCTCATTGGCAACCTAGAGACTCATGAGGTCACCCTAGAGGAAGAAGAAAGATTGGAGCTTGAGCTTCAAAAAGGAAGAAGGAAGGACATGGCCCTAAAAGCTACAACAAAAGGTCCAATCAAAGGGCATCACATAAGAAAGTGATGAAACAAGTGAAGAAGATGATGAAGAAGATGCACTCATTGTAAATGGAAAGAAATATAGGTATAAATCTAACAAAAACTCTAGTGATTCTTTCTCTTCTTATCTTAGGTGCTTTTGAATGTGGAAAAAAGGGACATGTCAAAAATGAGTGTCCTAAAGTAAAGGAAGGAAAGAAACCTTCATCTAAGAAGAAAGACAAGGGAGATAAAGCATACAAAGGTGCTTGGGATGAGTCAAGTGATGAAAGTGAAAGTGGAGAAGAAAATATAGAATTTCTTACGGCCAAGGAAGATGAGAATGAAGATTCAAATGAGGTAATCCTTCTTGAACTATCTAAAATAGATGCTAGTCTTCAAGAAGTATATGACAAATATATTGATTGCAAGAAGACATTAAAGAAGCTCACAAAAACAAATGATGATTTGCATGCTAAATTATATACTCCTTCTTCTAAAAATGAAAGTTTTATATCTGGAATAAATACACTAAAATCTTTGATTAATGATCATAACATCAAGTTGCTTGTTGTAGAAACAAACTATAACTTTCTTTGCTAAGAAAAAGTTGATTTGCTTGCTAAAATAAATAATCTTCAAACTCAACCTATTTTATGCACCCATTCGAATTATGATGCTAATGTCAAAGAAAGGGATATTTTATCTTCTAATATAGATCAAGCAAACTTAAATATTAAAAAGAAATTGATGAAATTGTAAAATTACAAAAAGAAATTAGTAACTTGGAAAACAAGGATATTCTTGATAACATTCTAAACAATTCTTCTTGTCAAATTGGAAGAAGAGGTTTATGTTATGTACCCAAAGATAAATCTCATCAAAAACCCAAATTTAGACAAACACAAGTACCCTAAGACCAAAGTGATATATGTACCCAAGAACAACTCAACTCATAATCACAATGATAAGAAGAGAAATGAAATTGATTCCATCTGTTGTCACTATTGCTTATGTCTTGGACATTACTCATTCTCATGCCCTTACATGAAAAAGGATGTTGACTTATTTTGGGTTCCCAGACCCCAAACTTAGGAAACTTGAAAATGATTAGTTGATATTTGACCTAAAACTTTACTTTGACACTCATAATGTCTTATCTCAACTAAACTCATACTTACCTTGCATGATTGAAGTAATCTATGCTCGAGTTGAAATTAATAAAATTGTTTAAAAGAAGCAAACACATTCTTAGTCGTGAAATACTTCGACCGAGACACTCTTTGATCGAGAAAATAGTCGACCAAGAAAGTTTCTATCTTAAGCTTTTATTTTCTAAAAATCATCTGGTTGACAAAAACCTCTTTTGAAACCACTCTTGGTCGAGAAAAATTGTCGATCGAGAACACTTCTGTTCAGATTCAATTATTTATAATAATCATGTAATTATATTCAGTTTGGTGCTCAAAATCTACTAAATCCTTTCACAATAATATAATCGAAATTGCTCCTAACCAAAAGGACCATAACATTGGTACCAAAACTTATTTCTTTTGCAGGAGTGGGTGGTTGATAGTGGTTGCTCCAAGAATATGGCTGGAAACAAAGAAGCTTTTCAAACATTTGAAGAGAAGAAAAGTGGAACAATTACATTTGGAGACAATGCCAAAGGAAAAATTGTGGGAATAGGTAATATTGGTACAAATCTTCAAATTAAAAATGTTTACTTGCTGATGGTTTGCATCACAATTTAATCAGTGTTAGTCAATTATGTGATAGTGGCTATGATGTCCTATTCAATAAAACTTGTTGTAAACTACTAATTGAGAACACTAATAATGTTTTTTATGAAGGAAAGAGAATACAAAATCTATACATACTTAGACCTAATTCTATGCAAGCTATTATTGGAAAATGTTATTACAAAAGATGAATCTTTACAATTATGGCATAGAAAATTAGGTAATGCAAGCTCACATGTTATCAAAAAGTTAATTAAATATGATCTTTTATGTGGCTTACCTAAAATATCCTTTGATAAACCTGAAGACTGTGAACCATGTACTTTAGGCAAGCAAAATAAAACTTCTTTCAAATCTAAAACATTTCTTAGCACTACTAGATTATTGGAGCTCATTCATATAGATTTGTTTAGTCCTATGAGAACTCAATCTCTTAGTGGAAAAAGATATTGCTTTGTCATTGTAGATGATTATAGTAGATACACATGGGTTCATTTTCTTTCAAATAAAGATGATACAATTAGAATTTTTATACAATTTTGCTCTAAGATCGAAAATCTACTACAAAATAAAATATGTACAATTAGGAGTAATCATGGTGGGGAATTTGAAAATCACATTTTTGAAGAATTTTTTACATCTCAAGGATACACTCATAGTTTTTCACCTCCACACACTTCACAACAAAATGGCGTAGTAGAAAGAAAAAATTAGTCTTTACAAGAAATGGCTAGAACAATGTTACTTGAACATAATACACCTAAAACATTTTGGGCCAAAGTGGAAAATACAACATGTTATGTATTAAATCGAGTAGCAGTACATTCTCATCTTAAAAAAACTCCCTATGAACTCATCTTCAACAAAAAAAAATAGGAGTCAATTATTTTCATACCTTTGGTACACCTTGTTATATCCTAAACACAAAAGATGCCAGAGGCAAATTCGATCCCAAATCACATAAAGTGTTCTTCTTAGGATATTCAACTTCTAGCAAAGCTTTTAGAATCTACAATACTATCTCTAGAAAAGTTGAAGAATCAATTCATATCACCTTTCATGAGATAACAACTCAAAATGCAAAAAAGGAAAATGAAAATATAAATGGCATTACTCGTCAATTGAAGACCTAACTATGTCTACAAAAGATGATCAAAATTCTGAAATTGATCAACAAAATGAGACACAACAACATATCCCTAGATTAATGAAAGATCATCCTCAAGATTTAATCATTAGAAATCCTTTTGTTAAAGTAAAAACCCAATCATCATTTAGATTTGTTGCAAATTTGGCATTTGTACCAATTATCGAAACCAAAAAGGTAAATGAAGCACTAAAATATGAATATTGGATAATGGCTATGCAAGAAGAACTAAATCAATTCACGAAAAATAATGTATGGGACTTAGTTCCTAAACCATAAAACAAAACCATCATTGGAACTAAGTAGACTTTTCAATAATAACTTAATGAAGTTGGGGAGGTAGTTAGAAACAAAGCTAGACTGGTGGCTCAAGGGTATAGCCAACAAGAAGGAATAGATTTTTATGAAACTTATGCACCTATGGCTAGACTTGAAGCTATTAGAATTCTATTAGCTATAGTTGCCCACAAAGACATCAAACTATTTCAAATGGATGTAAAAAGTGCCTTTCTAGATGGGATCATAGAAGAAGAAGTATATGTTGAGCAACCACCTGGATTTGAAATTCCTGACAAAAGTGATCATGTATACAAACTTAAGAAAGCACTTTATGGACTTAAGCAAGCACCATGCAACTTGTAAGAAAGACTTAAAAATTATCTATTTGATAATGGTTTCTCAATTGAAAGTTCAGACTCTACATTGTTCTTTAAAACATACAAAAAAAATTTCCTTGTTGTTCAAATATATGTTGATGACATCATATTTGGTGCCTCAAACAATTTTTTATGCAAACAATTTAGTGACATAATGCAAAAAGAATTTAAAATGAGTCTTATGGGAGAATTAACATTTTCCTTGGTTTTCAAATTAAACAAATGCCTGCCAGAATTTTTCTAAGCCAAGAGATATACACTAATGAACTCTTTAAATGCTTTGGAATGAATAATTGCAAACATGCTATCACACCAATGGCCACTTATACCAAAATTGACAAGGATGATGATGGAGAACCCATTGATGATTCCTTATATAGGGCTATGATTGGTAGTTTGCTATATTTAACTGCTTCTACACGGGACATTATGTTTTCCATTGGGATTTGTGCTAGATTTCAATCCAAACCAATGCAATTTCATTTTCAAGCTATTAAGAGAATCTTAAGATATCTTGTTGGTACTACCAACTATGGATTGTGGTATTCTAAAGGTCAATCACTAGACTTAAAAGCTTACACCGATGTCGATTATTCTGGTTGTTGACTTGATCACAAAAGCACAAGTGGTGGTTGTTTCTTATTAGGAAGAGCTTTAGTATCGTGGTTTAGTAAGAAACAAAATACAGTCGCCCTTTCTACCACTGAAGCCGAATATGTGGCGGCCGGTTCCTGTTATTCTCAAGTACTTTATATGCAACAAGTGTTGAATGAATATGGTTTTACATTCTCATCTACGCCAATTTTCTGTGATAATACTAGTGCTATAAACTTGTCCCATAATCCTATTCTACATAGTCGTGCCAAGAATATTGAAATCCGACACCATTTCTTAAGGGATCACATCTCTAAAAATCATATATCTCTTCATCATGTTGATACTAAAAAACAATTAGCCGATATTTTTACCAAACCGCTTCCACTGGATCAATTTCAATATATTAGAAAGAAGTTGCTCGTTACTCCCCTAGAGGATGTTTTCTTTGATATATGTGCTCCAACCTCTTGATTATTCTTAATTTATGAGATCTTTAATGAATAAAAAATTTTCTAAGTTACAATATTATATTATCATGACTTAAACAAGCTCAGAATATCTTCCAAAAAACCACTCACAGCAGTCCAGTCGGTCCACAAAATTTTTAATCGAGACTGGTCTCGCTCGACAAATTTCTCGACTGAGATTCACACAGTGGGACCTTTCCTCGACCGACATCCACTTGGCTTCTCTTGCAAATTTGGACCGAAAATAGGTCTCGATCGACAAATAGTTTGACCGAGAGCCACTCGGTGGATCCCCTATTTGACTGAGACCTACGTGGTGGGACCTCCTCCCTTAGTTCTCCTAGAAGAATTTTTTGACAAAAAAGGGGCAACGACTATTTTCCAAAAATTTTGACCAACCGATTAGCCATTGAGAGAGGAGTGTGTTGGTAGAGAGTCGTTGGGCTCTTGATCGATGAATTCGTCGATCGAGGTGGTGCATGACTTGCCTATAAATAGAAGAAAATTCGGCCATTCTTCTCACAACTCAATTACTCTCTTCTCAAGTCCCTCTCTAGCATTCTTTAGAGCTATTCGTGAGCAAGATACTTCTACAATCATCTCTAGTTCTTCTTCCAACTCCATTTGTGCAAATTGGCCTCATCTTCAACGCGCAGAGGGAAGAAGCAAGTTGCGGCGAGGAAGGGAAGACAAGTCACTCTGTCATCAATGACGTCACCTTCAACGATGTTGTTGTTGGAGAATGCTACCTCAAGCTTACCTCAAAGACTCCTATTCCTCGACGCCCGCTGAACACCAACGACTTCATCACGCTCGTTGATCTCCCCGAGCTCTTCAAGGTACAAAAATTGACAAAGTTTCTTGAACCATCATTCTATTTTTGGTCCACCCAAGTAGTAAATGAGTTTTATGCTAATCTTACTAGGGACTCCAATAACCCCTTCTCTTTCACTTCCATGGTTGATGGGTTAGGCTTCTACTTCTATGAAAAATATATCCTAAAAATGTTAGATATAGATGAGATGGAATATGGAGATTTCATAGACCTAACCATCGGAAATCCTTTATCCAAACTCTCCACAAATGACAACACCATTAGTTTAGGAGATGTCAAAAGGGCCATTTTTCTTCCTAACACTTCATGCCATGAGAATAGGGGAATCTTCTATGCAACATCTCTCACCCCTAAAGCTAGGGTAGTAAACCTCATTATCTCCCACAACATCTACCCTAGAGAAAATAAAATGGAAATCCCACAATTTAGAATGTATCTCATCTATGTTATCTTAGAAAGTATTCCAGTAAACTTCATTTGCATTATTCTTTCCAACATGTTTGAATTTACTAGAAATCATCCCTATGCTGATTTTGTATGTCAAATCATTCAATTTTGCCTTGACAAAACCTAGAGGATCTTAACTACAAGTGTGATAGGTGACCTCAAAAGCTCACTAGAAACACAGTAGACAAAATGGGCATTGATTTTGTGCATAAGAGGCCTAGGATCGAAGGAGACACATCTACCCAAGAAAATCCTCCACCTCCTACTCCTCCTAGATACTCCTTAGAAAATCTAGAAAATAATGTTTGCTATCTCACTGGGGCCACCTATCATCTTGGGAGACAATTGGATTACAATCACCATGCCATGACTTACCTCAATCAAAGAATGCAAGCTTTGTCTCCTAATGTTCTAGACACTTACCTTTATTCACTCTACCCTAGAAATATCTATCCTTATAATCCCTCAATCAATTACACCAAAGTTCCACCTCCACCCTCACATGATCTTTCCCACACCCAATATTCACCTAAGCAACTCTAGGACATAGCTTCCCATTTCTGATTTGATCGATCACCCACATTTCTGGTGACATATGCCCTGGAAAAGACAGGTGCACTTGATTGGAAGACACTTATCAAATACTATGGTGATACTCCATTTCTTGGGAAAGATCTTGAGGTTGATCTAATCTTGAGTTCTTTTCAGTGATGTGAAACTATGTAGTGAGTTGGTTGTAATCACTTTTATTACTAGTGAAATTTATTTTATCAATGTAATTGAGCTTGTTCTCTTAGTCATGATAATAAAATTATGTGGCTTGCATTGGACATTTTTCCCATAATTTTAAATTTAAGTATCATTTTGAGGAGGAGCATCAAATTTAGGGGGAGTAATAATAAATAATTATCTGGTTATCTTTTTGAAATGACAAAGGGGGAGAATTAATATAAATCAAATTCAATGAGTTTTATGCTCTCTTAGATTGACATAAATTGATGCTATATTCCTTAAGAGATGGATACTATGTTCCATACCTCTTTAGGGATAATTAGCACACACTTCATGAAAAACAAGAGAATATCTTCATATATGGTAAATCTCAGGTATGAAACTCGTCATGTTTAAATTCCTTTGATTATATTTTAGAAATGTTTGTCATCTTCAAAAAGGGGGAGATTGTTGGCTAAATTGGACATTAATAAACCTTTTGTTTTGATGATGACAAACATTTCATTCTTGTGGATCTAACATGCTATTTGAGTATTTTAGGGTCAAAGGAAATAAGGAATTCGATAATTGAAGATCAACACAAATGGAAGATCAATGTACTTTAATGTTCAATGTTTTCATGATCGTACTCAATGTAAAAATGTGTACAAGTATATAATGTACAAGTACCTAGATATCATGTAAAGTAAGCATTAGGTCTTCCTCATCCACTCACAATCCTTAGATAGGTTTCCCCCAGAGTCAGAGTCACCATCACCTATTGATACACACACTGAGTAGGTGATTCAAAAAATTGAAATAGGGACATTCTCGGTCGATAAACTTCTCGACCGAGACACACTCGATCGACAATATTCTCGATTGAGAATCACTCCAGTCTAAGTCACAAGCACAGAACAATAACATGTACATCTATGCCCTAAAATAGCCCTTGGTCGACAATATTTTCGACCGAGATAGAACTTCGAGCAGGTTTCATGACCGTTAGACTGATAGGTGGTGGTTGGGAGTTGGAAATACACATTGCACCATATTGGCTCGAAAACTTCCCCCGGTTTAAGAAAAGCTCGATTGAGACACATCTCAGTCGACAAAATTCTCGACCGAGATAGTTTCTGGATTGTTCTTTTCATCTCGAAACAATTAGCCATTGTAAGATAATTAGTGGACTCCTAATGATTAGTTAAGCACTAAGAACACTCTAGAAACCCTCTAGAACGTCCCTAAGCACTTGCAAGCCATCCCTATAAATAGGAGAGGCCTTAGGACACCTAAAGCACACAATTACACTTGAGAACACATTCTGGTGTACAACAAAGCAAAGCTACTCTTGCCATCTTGTTTCTTAAAGCTCAAATTTCGTGTCCTATAGATATAGCCTCTTAGCCACCTTGTACCAACGTTCATCCTTAGTGGTTTTAGAGATCTAACTCTTGATATAGGATCAGGCGTAGTATTAAATTGGTGAAGTGTTTCCTTTCTTCCAATCTCTTTCTTTTATATTGTATATTGTTCACCTTAACTACTCCTAGGTTTGGAGGTTGTTGAAAGGAGGTTTCTTGGAGCTACTTCATTGTGGAGAAGGCTTCTTCAAGAGGTACTTGCAATAACTTCAAGGAAGTCTGCTTCAAGGGAGGTTGAAGCTACTTCAAGAAGGTGAAGGTTGTTCGACTTGGAGTTACTTCAAGAAGGTTGCCTTAAGGAGTTTGAAGCTACTTCAGGTGAAGTCTACTTCAAGGGTGTAGAAGGAAGGTGATTGTATTTTGTGTAACATCCTCAAGAGGTAATAAAATAAATCACTTTAAAATCCCAATTGGAAACAATTGGGTAGTGGAATGAATACCTTTTATTTTAAAGGTAGGAACCACTCTACATCCTTGTGTCCTCCTTGTTTCCTCCTCCTGCTTTGGTTTAATTGTTTAATTAATTTTAAAGTTCCAAAAAGCTTTGTTCACCCCCCCTCTAGAGCTTTCAATGCACCTCTAAAAAACAACCAAATCACCTAAATGGTGAACCAATAAATTAGACATATTCTTGTGATGGATCACCATGCTAATGAATGTCGAGAGTATATCCCATAGGGGTGTTTTCAATGGATTTTGCCTTGGCCCAAGTAGGTAGAGATTTGTCACTTATATGCATGTTACATGTCATGACTTTAGCCTATGGTGTGACATTCAAGGTCAGTCGAGTCTTGGTCCATATTCTCCCCTAGAATGAGGAATCCTCTTGTCGCATAATAGGATATGAATGTTTGAAGGGAGGAATCATCTAAGAGTAGGAGATCAAAGTGCAAGAAATCCTAAATATACTTAGGGGTTTCCACCCTATGACTCCAATCAGAAAATGGATGAGGAGGAGGTGATCGTGGTAGATGTCATTTTCATTCAAAAATGTTCTTAAACTCATATAGGATCTTCAATATGATGAACACATATGCAAGAAGTCTAGATCCGTATGGGTCGCCTGATTTGTTAAAGAAAGTCAATAGTGGAGATCTAGGTCCAAATGCATGATCGAAAATTGTGGAAAGAGTATCCAAAACCAGTACCTCAAACCATGAAACCATTATATTTAGTTTTCAAATAAATATCTTAATAATCTACAAAAAATGGCTCCTCATTTCGATAATAATAAAATTAAAAAAAATGAAAACCTTAAAGTAACAAAACTAACATCCAAGTCCTCCTAAAGGATTACAACTCACTACTACTAGTGGGGACGATGCAAACCACATTGTGTATTTTGGGGAACAATATATACCAATAAGGAAGGCCTCGTGAGTCACACATTTGTCGACTCTACCACATCTTATCCACCTTCACTTAGACCTTTTGAGAATTGACCAACAATTTCTTGATGAATGATGGAAGCTCTTTAACATGGTATTTGCATTGATAGTATATGAATTGTCTCAACTCTGACATTGGGTTTTAGTATGTAGAGAAAAGCTCCAATCCTAGAAGATGATCAACCATTAAAAATTGGGTATCACTACTCAAGATGGAACCCCATCCATCCCCAACGTACATCTGTATGTGTCAAACTAGACAACCATCAAGCCAAATTATAATGTGGTTGAGAGGTTCACCCAATTGAATACGCATTGACAAGTAATCTTGTGTAATGATGAAATAAGGATAGGAAGATTTTTGGAATGTAGGAGTGTCAATGTGCACCCTGAAGTAGATTTGCAACAAATGAAGGGTCCTCGGATCTTTTCCATTGAATGAGCTCCATCTAAGAACTCATATAATTGTTTCCTTATGCCAAATTAATGATATGATGCTTGAAAAAACTATTGTCAGTCGACCTTCTCCAAATAACAACTCAAGCAAGATGGTTAGGGTGTATGATTGCAAGCATGGTGTGTCTGGAGGTCCAAAATCACAAAACACTTTTCTCCTAAGAAGATCTTATAAAGAGGCCAACTGAATGAAACAACCACTTCAATCAACCATCGATCTTCTCTAAGTCTCTTTACACCTAACAGGTCAGCCAAGTTTGTGATCCAATTTGACTTTCTTTGAAAGATTGGCCAACACTCATGTATAGGAAGATGAGTGATATTAGCTACATCCTCCAAGGTGGGAGATACAACAACATCCCTATAAACTTCTTCCATCTCAGAGATATATGTGATCCAATGTTGTTTTCATTGACAGATTTGTGTGATGATGCCTCAAGGGAGGAACTTCAATTATCACTTGCTCTTGCATATTTTTGAATTTCATATATCACAGTGTGCTAAATAAATCGAGCATTATTGTCTTATTTATATACTTTAGTCACATCCATCAAGATGGGCTTTTTTTTAGAACACTTAGGACTTTATATCCTAATCACCCATGAAACCACATAATCTACCATGGAATGTAACTAGACGGAATGTCGTAACCTATCACCTAGAATCAAATATGCTTCAAATCCCATTTTACAAAGCAATCTTTGAAACAAAGATTTATATACCATATAATAGTATTTGACTCTCAGAATTAGATTTCAATTTAAAATTTCAAATTCATAAAATGTTATATAGATGCACAAATAGTACTAATACATAATTTTTGTAGAAAGGAAAGTACAACACATAAAGATAGATGAGCACAAAATGGGAAATACATATACTTTTTCAATTTCTTATTAAACCATCATGTTTGTTGACTCTCTCTCCATATCTTGATGGGATTCTTGAACTAAAGAAGCTCCATGTTTCACTCATACCATCATCATCATCTTGTAAGGATGAGGTCCAACCAAAATCACAAAGAACTTGACATGAGCCTTTGATGTGAAGTCACAATGAGGACTCTGCCCTGGAAGTCATCAAAGCCCTGAGCAGCCTCAAGAGGAGAAAGTGGAGCCTCCATATGAAATGCTTTCTTGGTATGTGGATGTTGAAATTTAGGTTCAAAATTATTTTGTTCGGTGGAAGAATCATGTTCAACCACCTAAAAAGATATATATCAAGTGGTTGTGTTTGAAACAAACAAATTTGATAAAAACATGAGATCTCACTGGAGGAAAATGTGTCATTTGGTCATATTTCTCCTATGAGAACATATTAGGTTGACCATTTGGATAGTAGAACTCAAGATACATAACACATTCTATACGACCTCCCATCAGATCCCAAGCATATTGATTAATATTGATGCCAAAAGGGATCGGTCAAGGAGGAGGGTCAAAAGGAATATGCCAACCACCTAACCATTGAGGAGCAGTAAGATCACACATATATAGGATAGTAAGAGGGGAATCAGATTATACTTTGCATGGATCCAGTGGCAAGGCATTAAAATAGGAAATGCATAATGTACTAGCATTGCCAAGATGAAACCTAGGGAATATTTTGAATCTAATCTAAAAAACATAATGTAAGCACAGATTTAGCTAAAACAAGATAGGATCAAATCTAAAAGTATTATATAAAAAGTGTTACATGACTGATTAATCCATATTCATCTTAATTTTAGTTGCATTATCAACTTAGTTTTGCATTCATTTCCTCATTTACCTTATATTAGCTTGCAGTTAGTCTTTCTTAATTTTATGTTACTTTGTAAGTGTTTAACCCAAGGACTTGACTTTAATGGTAGGTTATAGCTTTATATATTATGCACTAGTATAGGAGGAAATGGTCCTACTAATTAACTAGTAGGCACAAGAAATTTTTAGCAAATTGGACCATATTTTCATTAATTTATCCCTTCATTGATTGATGCTTGTATTGATCAATAGCTTCATCAATGTTGGACCTTGTCCACATGCCAATAGCCACCACCCCCCTGTGAGTCCACATCAATCCAGACCCTATCAGTTCTTCTTATTCATACCACTAGTACAGATATCACCTCTAGCGTCAGTTAAATATGACTTTAGAAGTCAATTTCCAAATGACACACAAGTGGGTGACACTAAATATAGACTCCTTCAGTGTCAATTTTATAACCGACGACACAAAGCCATCCCCTGATTGCAAACCCAAAAAATGTGTTAGTAGGGGGACCATAGGCATCGGTTATCAAGTCATAACCGACGCCATATCCCATCCCAAAAAAAATTGGCCCCATGTTAGACCATAGGTGTCTCTTAGCAACAAAAAACTGACTCCATTGACCTAAAATTATTGACAATTTTAAGTTAACCAAACAGTAACTGACACCATTAGGGATAAAGATGTCGGTTAACTATTAATAATCGACAAGTTAAGTTTTTTTGTCGGTTTCTTTTTTTAACTGACGACAATATTTTGATTTTCTTTTCTTATCAGCTTGCAGGACTGTTGTCCGGCTGGTCAGTAGGATGCAGAACCTAGAGTTCAGTTTTGAATTGTAGGTTTACAGCATCCACTGATTTCAGCCAACAACAAGCCACAAACCTACAAAGTTTACAAGGATGGATACCATTATATATGGATCATGTGATTCACACACATGTATTAAGCACATTTAATTCATATTATGATTCATCACACACATGTAGAAACATGTAGTTTTCATTCCTCCATTTTATATTCACACACATGTAGCAAACTGCAGTTCCATTCATTTAATCTCTTTTCACATTCAGACACATGTAGAAACATTCATGTATTTATCTTCACAATCACATATATGTATAGACAAGACAATTCAAAAAAATTCATTCAGACATGTATATATAAGTGTGTCTTTCAAAGTTTAACATGTCATCAAATATAGATATAATTATGACAACATAGTTTCGAAATATCATTCTTTATCATTTATCATCATCATCATCATTTCCATTAGTATTCCAATGATAATCGAAAATTCCCACTATTTGTAAGGCTTTCGCCCATTGTTATCTTACATCATCTAATTCTTCCATCATATAGGGAGTATGTACATCTAATAACTTTTCACTTGTAGTGAAGTCACTGGTTTTAAACACCTACAAAGATAATGGCGTATATATAAAATTAATAATATATAATAAGATTGATATATTTTGTATCATCTAATGAGACTATATATAATACATGTTGTATGGTATCGATTTCCATTGCAGCATGTTTAATAATAAGGTCCATATATTGCATCACATAGTATGCACATGCCCAGCCATTATTTTTTGTAGCACACTATAAATTGAAACATACAAAATGTTAAAAAATACAAACAAGCATGGTTCACATAAATAATATACATTAGAGTCAGAAAATTACTTTCACATTCTCCCAAAGTAACTGTTTCTTTGTCTTGGACATGTTTCCTCTAGATTTTTTAATGCTCTTAAAGTCCTACATGTTAATGTAACACATTAAATTGCATTATTAAATAATAATTTAATAATAGATGTTAACGGAGATAAAATATGAAAGATTTCTCACGTGAATAATGGCATTTTCACTGGGTGTCCATATAATGAGTCTAATTCCTTCCCCAAAGGATCTAGATAATAAATAGTCCACGTCTTGGGGATAATAACCAGTAACTCTCAATGCTTAGCACTAGAGGTAAGAAAGTTGAAAATTCATAACTTGAAATCCACAATAAAATGTAATTTTCTTAAGTCTAAATTATAAGCAAAGTAAATTTACTCAACATTGAATGGAGCTATTATCACCGTCTTCTTTTTTTACCAGAATATTTAAAAGCGACTGAGCAGTATGAGGTAACTGATGAAGGCTCTTTATCTATGCGACTGATCAAAGATGGAGTTAGAAATTCCACATGGGGAAATGAAAAATCTTTACAGATCGTGTGTAAGTGGTTGCAAAACATGTATATAAGAAACTAGATCACCGTATATAAAACAAGGTATATGGATATATAAATAAGATCTCACCATATCCATAGCTCTATCATAGATGTATTCAGCCAATCATAATGAAACAACTTCAAAATATCTTATATAAATAGATTGTTATCGTATGATTCGCTTGCAGCATCCACCAGAATAGAAACATTTATAGGAAAATTTGGGTTATGTTCGCCTATCCATACTTCCATACCCTTACAATTAGGACCTAACGCGTTGTATAGGTCCCTTGGAAGTCAACTAGGTACTTCAAAAGGAGGAGGTGGAGGTGGAGGCCGAGCTATAGCGGCTTTCTTCCTTTTGAAATATATATATAATTTCATATGAATTGACTAGCTCGTATATACACGCTAACAAATTAACGTAATGTAAATTTACCATACAATATCAGTATAGATGACATCTATTTTGGGCCACAATATCACTCTACCTTCTGCTTCACCAAGCATTTTAGAATCTGGGTGGGCATATGGAAATGGATGATTCCTCCAATGGTGGAGTACAAGTCTCAGGTTCACACGAACCACACCATCTAGTACTGGAGTGCCATGAAACATATCTCCTGGAAGGGTGGGTATGCCTCGGCCTCTGCAACGATAAATTCTTTGCTTTTTAGACGGCATGGCTTCAACCCCTACAAATTTATGTAAAATATATTATATACATATATACATAAACATATCATCTTGAAAAGACTAGCTACTATGTCATAAAAATACTTACAGCAGACATGCTAGGTGGTGGGTCTACATGATTACTCCCAACCACCTCTATAGTAGGAGAAGAGCAGTATGCCATATGTACTGTCTGAGTGGCAGTCTAAGATACCTGCCACTTACTCATTGCTTCATGGAGTCTCGTATCAAGTGCTTCATTGACTCTCCTATCAATTAACTCATCTACCTATACATGAAAAAAATGGTAGCTTTTGATTATTGAATTCCCTTTTGTAATAACATTCTAAAAAAAGAATAGGTTACCTCAACTTTTAAAAATCCCACTTTTGGGACATGTTTGCATTGTAATGGTCCAAAAATTTCTTTTACACCCACACCAGCGCCTGCACCCCTAACACATCTAGGATGCTCTGGGTTACCAAGAGCAACTGTCAATTCATCCCTTGTGCCCTTAGGGATGAACTTGCCTTGCTTCCTTTACTCATGAAGCTCCTGCTAATCACCATTATTAGAAATTGGTAAGTAAACATAATAATCAATATTGATTGCTCTGAGAGTTGAATTTTACTATTTTTGCATCCGCCTCGGTAGTTGCAGGTTTGGTTATATCTCCTTTCTTATTTTGCCTCCCATCTATCCACACAGCATGGTGAGGAAGAGGTGTGGGAGTAATAGTAGAGGACTCACCGGTCTCCTGAGTAGTAGCAGACTCAGCATCAGTAGTAGCCTATAGTCTTTGGTGAACGCCTACATAGCCTTTTGGACCCTTCGTGTGGTCATGCACATTCAGTGCACGCCTTTCTCTTTGAGCATCGTTGATAGCCTTGTTAGTAAGCACATTAATTTGGTTAGTAACACTAAAGGTCAATCTTGAATAGGTTAATACATAAGAATGTATATTAATTAAATTGGAAGTGGCGCTTAATACCTTGAATTCATCATTTTTTCTTTTGGCAACAAACTCCTCCCAGTCATTGGGGTCCAGGTAGTTCCATTGCTCAGTGGTTGACTTCTTCCTCTTCTCAGCATCTCGTATGTAATCTCAGATGAGATTTGTCCTATAGTTCCTTAGGACCCTCCCACAACATTACATCATGCATTTACGATGCAGGATTTCATCTAGTTCAAATATACTCTGCAAAATTTTATGTATTTAACTAGTATCCTAAAAATTAATAATCTGCAAAATAGAATTGCAAATAATAATAATTCACGCATAGTTCCTTCCATACTAAGTCTTTCTTCCCCTTAGGAATTTTATTCCAATTATAATACATTAGGACTACAATGGCTATGAGTAAGAACCCCAAGATATGAAATAAACAAATTGTGGTTCACTCAACCTGGATTTCCTGCATGATCAAAATCCACAGCCAGTTTGGATCCATTTCCCCTTTGTTGTAGTAACTTGTTCATCATAGTGATGTCCCTCACTTTTTCAATTTTTTTTCACTACTCGTCAAGTACCCCATGTCTTTTAGGGGGTACATCATCAACCTAAAATTTGACGGAAAAAACACACTTATAGAATATAACTTATAAATGGACATATAGATAGAATTATAGGATATATTTTAAAACTTTCATTGTGAGGCACCGCATTGATATCCTCACCCTCAAAGTAATCTTCATCACGGACATCATACTCATGCTCAGCCATCTGAAAGTGTCATTAAAAAATCAAACATTTAAAATTTAAAATAACTAGAAGATAATACAACATTGTAAAGTTCACATTCAAAAAAATAAAACATATAAAAAAAATGCCTCTAATACTGCAATCTTTTATCAATTAACATTCCTTCAGTGTGATCTCTGCACGCATACAAGTCATCTTTAGCTTCAATATTTGGTGGTGTTGGCAACTCAACTGAGAATAGACTCAATTCATCATACTTATCATAGTACTCTTCTTCATCTATAGGATCTTCAATGAACTATCTTTTACCATGAAGAAAAACTGACCATTTATCATTTGCAGGATCATCGATATAAAATACTTGTTTCTCCTGTGATGCCAATATGAATGGTTCACCCTTCTCACCAATCTTTTCAAAGTTCACTAATGTGAAACCCAATTCATCCACTATAACTCCTTTGGTGTTATCAACCCAATTACATTTAAAGAATGGAATTCTGAAATCTATGTAGTCAAACTCCCATATGTCTTCAATGACACTGTAATATGACATTTTAGCTTCATGTGGACTCTTATCATTTGCACTTACATAAAACAATGAAGACGCTTGAAGGGTGACCCCACTGTTTTGGACAAAGCTCTTATCATCTTGATGCTTTGTGTAATATAATAACCCATTTATGTCAAACCCTTCATAAGATATAACATTCAATTTTGGTTTAAAGGTGAGGCATTTGATATTTTCAGCAAGATTATTTGGTGTTTGAGATAGTTGATGTAAGACTTTATTTTTCAAACCACTTAATAAATGTCTTGTTATGCTCTTTAGCAAGCCACATTGAATTGGCTCGAGGATATTGTTTCTTGATAAAATTGGTATGTTCCTCAGTATAAACACTCACTTTATCAATGTTGTGTAAAATATACAAGTGAGCTTGTTCCAATATCTCATGACTGATTACTTTCATCTGTGATCCTAAAATTCCTTTGCTAGAATACTCCTCAATATTCTTGTCATTAATAGGAGCGTCATTACCACTCAGAAAGTCATTGCAAAAATTCATAACCTCTCTCGCCACATAACCCTCAATAATACTCCCTTCAGGCTGATAACGGTTTCGAACATCACCTTTAAAAACACTCATGTATTATTCAAAAGGATACATCCAATGCAAGAAAACGGGTCCCAACATTTGCACTTCCCTAGTCAAGTGGACAATAAGATGTACCATGATATCAAAGAACGAAGGTGGGAAATACATCTCAAGCTGACATAGGGTAACAACCACTTCTCTTTGCAACTTATCGAGAGTCTCATGATCAATAAATTTGCTGTACAGACTGTTGAAAAAGAAATAAAGTCTGGTGATTGCAAACCTTACATGCTTCGAAAGTATAGATCGAATTGCCACGGGCAATATTTGTTATATTAGAGTGTGACAATCATGAGATTTAATACCTATCAACTTCAGATCTTTCATTGATACCAATCTACGAATGTTATATGAGTAATCTTGTGGCACCTTAACATTTACTAAGCAATCACAAAAAGCTTTCTTCTCCTTTCTAGACAACGTGTAACAAGCAAGAGGTAAGTATGTTCTCCGATCGCTACTAACTACTTCTGTTAATTTTGTCCTTATTTCCATTTCATGTAGGTCCATTCTGGATTTTATCCCATCTTTAGTCTTACCTGGTATATTCAACAGAGTACCAATGATGATGTCACAGACATTTTTCTTAACGTGCATGACATCGATACAATGCCTGACTACTAAAGAACTCCAATAAGGAAGATCCCAAAATATTTACTTCTTCTTGAATAAAGATTTGTCACTCTGAGTGGCCATGGTACATTGTGATCTCTTATCAAATTCATTTACAAAGTCTTTTACTCTTTCATAAAAAACCTCCCCTGGTATAGGTTTAGGAGCACTTTGTTCCTCATTACGTCCATTGAACGCTTTGCACAACCTACAGTGCAGATGGAATTTTGGAAGAAACCTTTGATGACCAAGATATACAGTCTTTCTTCCATACTTTAGTCATATTGAATCAGTGTTCTCTTCACGTATAGGACATTCTTTAGATCCTTTGACACTATATCTAGACAAATTCCCATATGCTGGAAAGTCATTAACAATGCAAAATAACATAGCGTGCAAATGAAATGTCTCTCTTCGTGAAGCATCATAGGTCATCACACCTTCACCCCAAAGTTTCTTTAAGTCATCAATCAGAGGTTCAAGATAAACGTCGATATCATTTCCAGGTTATTTAGGGCATGATATCAACAACGTCAGCATAACATACTTATTTTTCATACACAACCAGGGAGGAAGATTGTATATAACAAGCATAACAAGACAAGTGCTATGTTGGCTGCTTAATGTCCCATACAGATTCATCCCATCTGTACAAATCTCAAGTCTTAGATTCCTGACTTCTTCACCAAATTTAGGGTATAATAAATCAATCTTCTTCCACTGTTGGGAATCAGACGCATGTCGTAGGATCCCATCATTATTTTTCTTAACATTTGCATGCCACCTCAAATTCTTCGCATCTATCAGATCGGCAAATAAGTGTTGAAATCGTGATATTATAGGTAGATACCACATCACCTTGGCAGGCTAACTAGTTTTGGACTCTCCCAAAGTCATCATTGTATACCTTGACGCACCATATATTGGACAATCTTTCAAATCCACATAGTCCTTTTGAAACAATACACAATCATTTAGGCATGTGTGTATCTTCTTGGCCTCCATTCCCATTGGGAACAACAATTTCTTTAACTGGTATGTTGAGATTGGCAGCTCATTTCCTTTAGGAAGAATTTTTTTCAACAAAGACAACAATGGCGTGAAGCTTTTGTCGCTCCATCTATTGTTAGCTTTCAGCTTATACAATCTCAACACAGCGTTAAGCTTCGTAAACTAAGTACAACCTATGTATAACGGTCTCTCAGCATCATGCATAATGTTTCTAAACATGGGAGGTGGATCGGTGTGCTCTACCCCACAACTATCCAGCATCACATCAATGATGTCTACTGGAACTGGTTCGTTCACATCTACGTCATCGGAGGCAATTTCTTCTTCCACACAAGTACTGCTATCGACATCCACTGATTTCAAGTTTGAAATCTCTCCATGCCAGTGCCATTTTGTATAGCCTTGTACAATCCTGTTGCACATGACATGACTTTTGATTTCGTCATCAGTGTTGACTTTCAAGTTGTTACTGCAATGCCTACATGGACAGTAGAACCTATCTCCAGGTTGTTTCCTATGTTCCTCGAAAAATCTAATAAACTGATCAAGACTAGAAATGAACTCTAGGGTGTAGCAATTTGGAATGGACATCGATGATCTATCCATTCTATGGTCAAAGAGAAAACAAGTATATATTAGGATTTAGCGTTAAAAGATTAGGGTTTAGGGTTAAAAGAAGGGTTTATGGTTAAAATTTTGGGGTTTAGGGTCTTATATATAATAAATGTGTACCACCTACCCCATTCTTGATCACCTAATCTCGCTAGTAAGTATAAATGTGTATTCAATTTTCAAGAAATTTCGGCAGCATTTCCCCACAGTTCTCTAAGTATTGATGTACATGGGCAAATGCCCACCGACATATGTACTTAGAGAACAAATGGGGAAGTGCTGACGAAACATCAGGAAAACCGAATACACATTATACACTTACATCCTAAGTGATATTAAGTGTTCAAGAACAGTCTCAAACCGGGGACTATCCAAGATTTACTCCTAATGAGTAAATCTTGGACGGGTTTCTAGGCCAACAAAATACATGTATATATGTTGTCATTCATATACCTACAATCATAGTATCATCATTCATATCCTCGGTTTTGTGTAACATAATTTAATTCAATTCATTCTTCCATTTGGATAAGTTCATTCATTCATCATTAACCCAAATCAATCATTAATAATCAACTACACAATTTTGAAGAACAATTATATATTAAAATAAGTTATATCAATCACTAAAAAGAGAGAAAGAAAGCAATAAAATTTTATTAAATTCATTCATTCATCATTAACCCTAGTTAATCATTATTAATCAAATACACAAATTTGGAGAACAATTATATATTGAACTAAGTTCATTCATTCCTCATTTAACCCTTATTAATCAATATTAATCAATCCTAATTAATCAATAATAATCTTACAGAAAACTCACCGCACTAGTGGAGCAAGTTGTGGTGGCGGCGGCCGGAGGCGGAGGTGGTCTTAGTTGTGGATGTGGAGGTGGTCGCAGTTGTGGCCGGAGGTTGAGGCAGAGATGACTGAAGCTGCGGTGAAGTAGGTGGCGAGCGGTGGTAGGATGGCGGGTTGTGGTTGTGGTCGTTGGCGGAGATGACTGAGCAAGCGAGTGGCGGCGGTGGTGACTGAACTGGAGTGGCGGTGGTGGTGACTGAACTGGAGTGGCGGCGGGGAGCCCCTTAGTGGTGGTTCTCCACAGCGGCGGCGGCGAGCTCCTCTCTACAACGGCGGCGGTGGCGAGCAACAACACAGAATCGTGAGACCTAGCTTGAGCAACAACAGAGAATCGGGAATGAAACTGAGAAGGGGAAGAACATGGCTCACGTGGGTGCTATTCAGTTAATTACTGGTGTCAGTTATTGTGTAAAACCGATGCTTAACACCATATACAACTTCAAACAAAAAAATTGTACTGGGACATGGGGTGTTCATCGTCGATTTCAACATACAATAACCGACATCTATCTACATACGCCAACAAAAAAAATTTCTTGAGTTACAATCATAGCTATCGGTTTCTCCCCTAACACCGACGCCAATTAGGCAAATTGGGAGGAAAAAATTTTCACGGGGACAACGCACGAACACACATCTTTTTGGTTCTTGTGCAACAACCGATGCCAAATAAGGAATGAAATTTTGCCTCACAAAGGATATTTAGGTGTTAGTTATTTTTTAAACAACCGAAGACATATGGGGGGATAAAACTTTCGTGGCGCTTGGCATGGAACATGAGTCGTCGGTGTTTCTCGAACCGATGTTGAATTGAAAATTTTGGAGGCAATTTTTTTTCCCTGGAAAATTGTATTTCACGGGTGATTCTGGATGTCAATTTTTATTTTGACCAACCGACGTTAAAGAAAAAGTGATGCGTGTGTCTTTTGTAAAGCGGTCGGCCTTCACATATAGGTGACGATTGTCTTGTTAAACTGATATCGTAGTGTATTAGCGTCGGTGTTTTAGTTTTAATCGACGCCAAAAAATGTGACGTTATACGTCATTTCTGTACTAGTGTACCCCCTAGGGTTGACAATCAATTAAACGCTTCCTCTTATTCAATGGATGGAAGTCACTCTCTTCATTTGGTCCTTTTCTCCATCACCATGTTCTCTATTGGTGAAACTAGTGAAGTTTCCCATCCATGGGGATATAGTATCATGAATGGATGGAAACTCTAATCCCCTCAACCGATGATAGATGGAAATCCAATGCACATGTCAACTTATGGAGAGCTTGCATCTCCTCCATTAATACCAATCTTGCATGGATCAAACAACAAGGTCATAGACTGACAAAGCTTCCCATAGATGATCGTCCTACACTCACTCATCAGTGATCATCCTTCATCCACCGATGATCACCTTGCACCTGACTATCTATGAAAATTTTGCACCCAACCATTTATGAAAATTCTACTCTCACACACCGATCAAACTAATGAAGTTCCCCGTTGATGGAATTCTAGCACTTGTTCCCAATGAAGCTCCTACATACCTCTATCCATGGAAGTCCCCCGCATGCCCCTACTATTAAAAACCCTACATTCTTCAATCAAAGGGAATAATGAGGGTAACATGACTCCTCATCTTCCTCCTACCAAAATTGTTATTGGTGGATGCATGGAGGTCCAAATCCTAATTCGACACATATAAGATAAGACTCCAGCCTCCCTTATAGGTGACTTTTCTTCAATCACCAAGCTGCTAAATTCCAAGCTCAACTAAAAGAGGACAATCTCTGTCAATTGTTTCCATCAGTTGATGACAGTATCAACCAACAACCACTTCTCAACCAAGGCTAGGCCTCCTAACCTCAAAAGAGTAAGATCAATGATGTCTTTGCCCCCATCCTTCCACATATTATTTCCTCTTTCATGGGTCAGATGCAGGCAAGAAACAAGACAAAAAAGAAGGTTCACTCAATGGTAGTTTGGGGTTTATTCTATCACTGTGTTAGATCAGCCCCATGTTCAGGTATGAAGGTTATTGTTTCATATACCAAGATTGAATCCCTTCTTTCCATTGATACACTGGTTGTCTATTTCTTTTCCCTTTTTTATTCCAATTTTTCAATGAGGAGCAAGTCATTTCTTATGCTAGGTAATGGGGAGTAGCCCCACTGCTTGCTTTTGTTGCATACGAATTTGTATGAACCTTGTTAGATTTTGAATTAACCATTTTATGCTTGTATGCTTTTCCAATCAATGTTTATCATGATCTTGGGTGTAGAAAGTTTTGAACTTAGGATCTTGGATATCAATTATTTCTTATTAAACCATTGATGAGAGTTTCAGATAGATGTTTCTCAAATCATTGGGTATAGCATCTTTAACAGCGTGATAGTGAGCCTAGAGTGAAATCTATCTTGTTTTAATCCTAAAAGGGAAATTTACTTCGCCTCAATGTTATATATCCATGCTTGTTTATGATGTGGTGAGAGAGTGAATGTAGGTAGTGGTGGTGAAATCCACTCATCCTTGTGTTTCCTTCCATCGATAATCTTACCTTCAATTTAGTCTTTTTACTCATGCACTTAGTGTAAATTACAACCATCTACCTTTTATGTTAAATACTCTTCCTAGTTTGATTAAATCCATCAATTAAAATGGTGTCCTTTGGCTTTAATCTATAAGTATACTATGATAAGACTCATACACTTGTGGTTGGGACCAATGTATTATTGTTTTGGTAGAATCTAGGGATCTCATCCCTAGTAAATTTTAGGGCACAAATACACACATCACATACATCCATAGAATTCATCATCTCTAGCCCACCTATCCATTTCCCATAGGATACTCTACTTTGTTATCCAGCCCAATGACGATAAGTAGGCAAAGAAGTGTGCAAATTACCCTAAGCACCACTCAATGTGATAGGCCTATTGGTTCAGAAGTTCTCATATCCCCAAAGATGCAACACAAAGAATCATGAAAATCATTCACAATACGCATTCCAAGTGAAGCGGGAAATAAAAGTCAAATTCATACTGTAATTAGGCCCACAAAACCACCACAACTCTTGGTTTCCCTAAAGTCTCCTTCACACAGAAAATAGTGACCAGGAACCTCCTCAAGCACATCTGCAAGTGGGTGTCTACACTTCTTTCCTAGTTAAAGGATAGAACTATCTCCGGGTCAATAAGATAGAAGAAATAGTCGATCTCTCCTCTATTCCTAGTATTGTTACCAAAAAGGCAACCAGTGATCAACATAAAAACAAATACCCTACCTCTCAAAGCATCAAACGAAGGACAACTTTCACCTCTATGATCCCTCTCTTGAAAAAAGGTCTTACAAAGACAATTTTATTTAACTTCATATCTTAAACCCATGTTATTTCATATGGGTCCACTCCCAGTATCTCAACAAGGCATGATTACCCATAAAGTTGACTATCAATCAAACAAATGATAGGGGTCTCCCCAAAACCCAAGCCAATGATCCCAACAAACTTACTAGGGTGATGGACAATTCACTAAAGGCAAAATGGTAGGTATCCGTCTATGTACAAAAAGGAATGATCAAAGGGATGAATAATGCATGTCTACAAACTCATAGCAATAAATGCTCCCAAACTAATCTCCTCCCATAGATCTAGATACTCAGCAACCAACTTAGAATATAACATTCCCATATCATTGGAATGAGCCCTCATATACACATTCGAGACCATGAGTCCCTAAGAAAGGGTTGAAACACATAGAAAAATCATAGATCATCACCACCAACAAAGTCTGATCTAAGATCAAAGTTTCAAATAAGTACCTCAATTCCATATTAATGCCCTCAATGATGAACATTCTGCTTAATATGTTTGAGTGCATCACATATTTCTCATCCAGAAGAAGATCCCCAAGTATTTGATTTGCACCACCATGATGACTATCTCGAGCAAATAGAGACCGAAAATACATACTTTGATGGAAACCTGATAAATAAGGGAAACTTAATGTATGTCGGATACGACTCCGTCCCCGCGTTATCTCCAACATCCCATTCACCCACAATGGGATCCTCTTGAGGACATGCTCCCCCTACTCACTCCATTTGTGAGTTTCCATTTAAGAATCCAAAGATGTAACTACATTAATGTCGTATAGAATTTTGAATCAAAGCAGTCAAACATTGAATGCTCATGAAAAACACAAAAGTAGCAAAAACAAAAGAATGAGCCAAAATGCACACTTAATCTTCTTCAACCTCCATTCCATAGAGAATACATGAAAATAAAAATTCAGATTCAAAATCAGTCAAAATGATCAAACTGAAACTAAAGGATGAAGGCTACACCTCTTTGTATATGAATGGAGCTAAGAACTACTAGAATAATTTTGCAAAAAGCATTGATCAAAAGTTCCATGGCAGTGTGGAATCACAACTCGCCATACCAATACAAAACCATCATGAAATGACATGATCTGTGGAGATGACCATTGGCACAACATCATGATTCTTCATTTCTTTCCTCACTCCTCTAGATGTCATTGTTGTTGCTTGCTCAAATGGATCTTCTTGGTTGTTACCATGAAAATGGAGGAAGTGAGGGTAATGTTCAACCTCCCCTCACTACCCTCCCTTACGAAAAAAGTTTTGCAAAAAAATTCCCCTGATAGCTTAATTTCTAGAATCTTACAAAAAAAACCTAAAAATATACCAAACTCAAAAAAAGCAGATGAAATATAAAAAATCATAAAAATTGAGATATAACAAACAAATTCTATAGACTTCCCTATTTATCAATTATGAATTTCTTTGACTATCCCATGCTCCTTATCTTTCATTTTGATAGTCTTAGACTATGGCCTAAAATTGGATTGGCTTTATGCTTTCATTTTTTGAATTGTTATGGTCTTGGACAAGTCCTGAAACTGGAGTGACTCTATGCATTCACTGTTAGAACTTATTATGGTCCTGAACTATGATCAAAATTGGAATGAATCTATGATTTCACTATTCCACATATTTTGGGCCTTGGACTATGACCCAAGACTAGACCAATAATTATCTTCCAGCCCTTTCTGGGTCCTGGACTATGACCTAAAACTAGACTAATTTTATCTTTCATCTTATATATATATATATATATTCATCAAATCAATCATATCCCTCATCTATCATCCTTCCTTTAGCGAATCCATCTTTGACTTTCAACGGTCGTGGATCATGACCATAATCTATACCATCAGACAGTTTGATCCCTTCATGATTTCTTGAGCAATAAATCAACCAATACATGTATTACTTAGCTAAGCCACGTTAAATTGGGAAACTTGTCTCATACCTGACTCTGTCACACCATAGGGAGAAAACGATTAACCAATATAGTGATTGGTCTTAGCCAGTCCATCTTGAATTAGGAATGTTTTCTAGTACCTGACCTCGTTCACTTTGAGTTATCAAAATCCTAGATTGGATAGGCAGACTCACCACATTTTCACCTTTTAGTGGTTTTAATCCTAACCCTAAATTGGTCCACCCCGTCAGGTTTGATGATTAACCTGAATCACTCGAATATATAATCATAAAAGCAAAAAATATAGACAAAATTAAGGGAAAATAGATAGAGATGAAGATGACCTTTCAATATATTTGCACAATTGAACAGCTGCAACGGTCTTCCATGCTCATGATCTCTTGATTTTCATGACTTCTGAAAAACCACCATCTTATCTGCTTTTCACAACCACCTTTTCTCACTAAGGCATGAGTTAGTGAGAAAGTTAACATACATACATACATAAGAACTATAGTACCAACAAGGAGTGGCTCAAATGGTCAAGCACATTCCTCTAACAAAGGGATTGGGGTTCGAATCCCATATGTCGCCTTGGTTTATCACCCTACCCAATGTTTAGCTTCAATCACTGGCATGGGAGAGGGGAGTGCATACCTCTCTTAATCCCATACATAAGAAATGTAGTAAAGATAGATATTGCCTGCAAGAAAAGTTTAGATGGTTCATCAATATTTGATGGGAATAAATGATTGGTCAAATATAAGTAAAAGTATCAGATGGATGGCTACCCTTGCTCTGGAGATATCGTTCATGTCAAATCCTATTTCTTCATGAATTGTCATTCCTTAAAATGAAGAAACATTGCTTACACTTTCTACCCTCTACAAGGGTTGTCATGCCATCTTTAACGAGTCACACCCTTTGGCCTTTCAGACCAAAAATGAGAGTCAAACTTAGCTCAAGAATGTGGTTCTCACTCTTATCTCATACCTCGTCTTGAGGGGGGAAAACTCTCCATTTTCGCACACTTAACAAATGTTCATGATAATGTTGATTCTCCAGTTAATGGTATTCTTTCTGTTTTTCCCACATTTTCCCTTATCTTTACCACATTTATCACATGTATCCATTTCTCCATATCTTTCTCATTATTCCACCTATATATCCATCCAATTCCACCCAGTTTAGGGTTCTTGTACAAATTATACTTTTCTTTGAACTCATGTACAAATTTTTCCTCCAACTCTACTTTCAAAAGCATTTTCCATAAAATTGCCCAAATGGATTTTTTTAATATACTATTTATACTTTAAATATATGGGAAATTCAATTTCCTTTTGGTATAATCAAAACAAAAAGGATAATCTTTAAAAATAATATCTTTCTAAGTAATAAAAGGAAAAAGGGAAGACTTAGCCATCAAGTTGCCATCTCTCCTCTTTCCTTGTTTCATATGTCCTAATCTAACAGAATTCTATACAAAATATCACGCAAAATATTTGAGAACATTCAAATTTCAAGTACAATACACCATTTTTCCCTTTTTCGGGGGACACTCGGTGGTACCACACAATCTGTCAGATGTGCTCGTTGAAGCATATGGATTTCTGCCAACCGTGTTTGGAGTGGATTATTGTGTTCTGTCACCACTCTAGAATTTTCTGTCAAGAACCTAAAACCTTGATTTACCCTATAAATAGACCCCCATATCCACTATATTCTAGACCCCTCCTTGATTCTCATAAACTCAGAGGATTGATAACCTCTCTCTTTATTTTCAATCATGCTCATGTTCAGAGGGTCCCTCTTCCAACACAATGATTTTTTGTAAGGTGGAATAACAGTAATCATACATATCAAATATGTTCACCTCAAAATTGCTCATGAATTCTACCAACGCACGTAATTGCTTCAATCTATTGTAACAAGTTGTCTAACAATTTGTCTATACTACCTTGATATCATGTGATTTAGCTATATTGACTTATTTGGACTATTCAAATGGAATCAAACCTTGTTCTTAAGTGAATCTATTTTGTATAGTCTCTCCTCTCTTTTCCTATGCATCAGTCCTAACCTCCAAGGAGGGATGTCCATCGTGTGATATCTTAAGGCCATTAGGGCCTCAAAAATAAAAATAAAAATAAGATCCTTAGGCCAATTATGGGAAAGTCATGACATCCCAAGCCCCAAATAATTGTAAACATAAAAAATACCTTTTTCACTTTTCATCTCCTTTGCTTCCTTAGACCCAACCTGAAACCAACCTAACTCAAGAACATTAAGAAATGAGTTCAATAACAGTTCATTTGGCGAGATGAGAGTGTTAAACCTCCTCCATTTGTAATAAGATTTTCAAATATGATTTGGGTTACACATTCTATTTCCTTTTCTTCCTAATTTGTCCTTGGGTGGAGTCCAAAATTTAGTTTTCCATGTTTTTCCATTGACTTAAATGTTCATCTTGTTTTTCCTCATTTTACAAAAAGAATGTGGTCGCAACTCTGAGCTTATTATGCCTTCTCTTTTCTCTGCGACTGTAAGATTAGTTCCCTCACGAGAGGTTAACATTTCTCAGACCAAGTACAACACTGGTTTTTTTGGGTTGTATTGGCATGATGTCTCCTTTTTACTTGCTCAAAGTTTAACAGTAGACTCGACCCTAGTTTTGAGGTACTAAGTGATGCCATAGGCTTTGGATGCATGATTAATATTTTTCGGTAATACATTCATGTGTTATGATGCCAAGTAGCTAACTTGGATGAAGACATGGAATCGTGAGACTTATATTATGACATGCATTAGTTAGTTATAAATTTATTCTAACTGTGATTATGCAAACCCTAGATTCCACACAAAAACTATAAATGAACTTTGGAAATTTAGCTAATATGTTTTTGACAAAATCATGAGCCAATTAATTATGAAAATTTAAATATAGCCAAGGTTGTCTAGATATTTTCATAGGAAATTTTGGGTATCAATGTCATCAGGGTTTAAATATTGTAGGAACCTCTTACAAGCATAAGTTGCATGATTGGGATAGATTTTCTATATCCTATTTATTCATGTTGTATATAATAAACAGTATCATGTTATATGGTATTTGCAGACCAAATTCCTCAAAGTTTGACGTACTAAAATCAAAAATCAATCTTGTATGTGTAGTATCTTGCATGAACATATTGATATGAGCTAAACTACAATCCCCATATACCTATTACACACATGACATCTCGGTCACACATAAAACCACATTCATGTCATTATATTTTTTGGTCTCAAATATACATACCTCTTGGGATCTAAATTTACCTCTTTAACTAGGATTAGGTTATCAACTATCTCAAAATATATGTTGCTAAAAACATCAGGAAAGCTATAAACACTTTTATTTAAATTGAAATAGTATGTGATGATTTTTTTATAAAATTGGAATATGGCATGAATGATATATATCTTTCTTGTGATAAACTAATATATATATATATATATATATATATATCAAGATTCATCTAAAGAAAGTTTGAAGTCAATATCAATTGGATTATTTAATATAATCCATAGTTCAAAGACTAAAATATGAAATAACATATACCTAGAGTTAATTAATGTGGATATGATTGGGTCATGCCCATTGGAGAGTGCTTTTTGTAAGTCGTCAAGATCAAAAAACTAATTCAACAAATGTTATATATAGTTTTTTATTAAGAATATGTAAAGATTGATATTAGTTTATGATAAAAGTAGGTAAGCAAGTTAGAATATCTAGGCAAATGAAGTGAACAAATACAAACTACCCTGAGAAGATATGATATGCGTAAAGATACAAAATATATATATGCTTCACAAATAATATAATATTGGACCTTGTTTCATAGATTACTAAGAGAAAAGAACTTGCATGAACTTGTTGAGAAATGAGATGGACAATTGAACCCACGATACCTTCCAAGTATGGCATCATACAAGCCACCAAGATCAAGAACGACGGATGAACTCTTCTAAATATGTCATTTGTGATGCACCTTAAGCATATCTTACACAAGTAGTGCAGACTAGTCAAAGCCTACAGAACCCTTTAAACGAGACAAAAGTCACGCAAAATATAATATCCTTGTTTTCTATATATAGATGGGTCCAGAAAAGTGAGCTTTAGGCAAGTGTCAATGACAAGTCTATAACTTTTGAGTTTGAATAGCTAATTGGTAGAAATTTTGTTGGAGAACTCATTCGCAATGACATAACCAACATGTAGAGACAAGTTTTAGTGTCAAATTTCTATGTGAAAGTGGCAAATTTTAGCTCAAGTTTGGCTTCACTGGCATAGTCCAAATGAAGATCAAATGGCAATGTCTTCTCTACCAAATTATAAAGATATTGATTGGCAGACATTGTGTTCTTTCCAGCAAGTACGTGCACATCTAATTTGGAGTCCAGGTGTGAGGGTATGACATCAAAAAGTACGCATGACCTGTCTACATTAGCACTCATTCTATTTTATAAATAGTACGTAGCAGACAAAATATTACCAATCTACATTATTCTTGAACAAAACACCAGGTAGATGTTTGAACAAGTGCAAGTTGGTGACAAAATGCGCAACAAACTGAAGGACATGCAATCTTGATCGGTTTATATATGAAGGTTATAACGCTAAAAAGTGGGGATAACACATGCATTGCTAATCATTTTGTTCTGCAAAATGGCAATGTGGAAAAAAGTAATTGATTCACAAGGTTCTTCATCTAATAAAAAGCACATGCTTGACCTTGGCCCGAGTTGGTGACGAGAATGCAAAACCCCACCCCCATAACAGTAGCACATCCGTAGGTGTCTAAGAAAAACGTCTCTTCACCAAATGCCTTTTTTCTCCCCAAAATAGCACCTAGGTGTAATCTAAATGCTTAAACTCTTTCAGGTTACACAGTGAGGGGACCAAGATGCAAGGCAAAGACAATTAACAGCAAGACGTATACACATCACATATTTGGGCATTTTTAAAGTTACTTTTGAAAGGTTAGGGAGCAACTGATTCAGCGAGTCATCATTGAATATGACGTATACAAAAAGGAAGTTAGCTGGCTATTTTGTAATGATATAATTATCGTGAGACCAGTTGAGCAGTTGTTTTCTGTTGCTATTATGCGATATAGGTATGCCAAAATAAGCATTCTAACCAACCAACCATTCTATATAGGAACTTCAATTTTAGATTGGTCAGCCACCACATGCAGGAGGCTTTTTCCTATCTAGCTGTCAACAAAATGTGTTTCGTCAATCAGTTTGAGGGTGGTACTCAAATTATTGAATATACCTTTTCACATATTCTATTTGTTTTAACATTCGTACATTCATTTTTCCTATAGCCACGAAGCTGTACGAAGGAACACTAACTTTTCAGCTACATATAAATCTGCAGCCAACTTGCTTTTCAGTTTTTACAGAAAACGACTATAAACCTACTTGAACATGGAGCAAGCTGTATGTTAGCACTAGGCGTCCAGGATTATGTTTACCATTATAACTTCTCCGCAGTATCAAGAAAAGGTGATTCAAGAGATGCTGCTAACGGCATGACTTGGAGTCAGAAAACAAGATGCCGGCCATCAAATTGTCATGTTTTTCAAGGAATAGCCTCTAAACATAAGATCAAACCGTTTTCCTCACTTGCACCGGCTCAGATATCCCTCCATGGTTTGTGGATACAACAAGACCACTGTAATGTATCCCAAATATGCATATATCTATACTGAAGCCGTACAAAGTTCAATTCGGCCAGGAAGGTTTCCTGTTTGTTAACAAACCCAAAGAACATAATGATAGATCTGTTTCTTGCCTTTAACAAAAGTCTCCAAACAGACTATCTGTTCCTTAGCCCCAAGTAAATAGCCTGCAAACAAACTAGGAGTTTTGGGGACCACCCAAACAGCTATCCAAGATAATACATTACAGATATCTCAAGAATACATTTTTTCATCAGATCCAATGTCAAGTTCCAGTGTCAAGAACGGGAAGCCTACAGTGCAAGCTGATACATTTATCCATTTGCCTTGTTCCTGGTATAAAAAACTGGAATATTGTTGTCAAGCAGGCACCTCCCAGAGCTATACCTGCAAAGCGAAGGAAATATCTAGTTCATTAAATACAAGTAGAAATTATTAACAGACATAATAGTGTCCGATGCCAGTACCATAGAAGGCACAATCAGGTTTTGTCAAATGGCATTGGAGGCTCTTGACCAAGTGCTTCATGCTTACTTGCTGAGAATATTTGAACAAAAGTTCAGTCTCGTTATTTAGTTGTCAGATCATAAGTAAAGCAACAAACAGATAATTTCCTAAAACACATACCACAGATTGTGCCTCTCCTTTTCGTATGGCCATTTCTGTGCGGGATGCAGCACTCAAATTTCTGTCACCGGGAGCATCAGCTGTTCAAAAGATATTTCTTAAGCAAACTTGTCCTTTTGGTTAAAATAACAAAAAAAATATTCAATAATATCCACAATAAACAAAATGCATGTGTTTGATGTACTTTTTGAGCCAGGTTATTCCCTTAAAATCATAAACCATTGCCGTTTCTATTTAAATTAAGTGTGCTAGCATGTGGCTTACAAAATAGCCTCTGGCTGTTATGTAATTCTTTCCTTCCTTTTACATTGTAATTAGCCAGATTGGTTAGACTTCTAGATCAATGAATCATTTTGGCACAAACTTTTAGATTGGGTGGGGCCAATATGTTCAGTTCATGAACAAGTGGCTGGTGAAATAAGATATTGTAACTAAACAAACTAGACTGAAACAGCCAAGTTTTGAACTGTTCGCCTGCCCATCAAACCAAGCAGGAGAGCCTATGACTAGATTTCCACGTAATTTAATTAAGGGCACGTTTGATTTGATGAATCTGGACGGATTTGAAGGAATACTGTATTTAGAGAATCCCAGTACAAGGAGTTTTCTGTTTTAGAGACCCATGTAATATCAATATTTACGTTTGCTTTATCTGGCGCGGCCGTGATTGACGCTGCACACATGAGGCCTTTTTGCTCATTGCTGCGGCGTGACTGCGTGCAACTCCTTACGGGATCTCGGCGTACAGTGGTTTTGAAAAGGATCGCTTCATCCAGCAGGTATTGCTTGGCAAAAAAAATGCAGGATGACCTCCGTTTCTCTGCTCCTACAAACCAAACTTAAGATTTTGGTAGATGGATCATAAACTACAATCCAATCCGGCCAGATACATGAAAACAAACGTGCCCTAAGTGCTACAATTTCAATACCGCAAGGAATTGAACCTGAATCAACAGTTTGGCTGTAGGGACAATTCCAACATGCCAAAACTAACTCTTGTTGAATAATTTAGAAGCAATGGTTCATCAAACTAACTCTTGTTGAATAATTTAGAAGCAATGGTTCATCAAACTAACATTATTGAAATATTGTAGGAAAACTGAAATTTAGAGAAAAAGAAATACACAAATGTTAAGTGATCCACATTTTGTATTATTGTTAAATATTATACTTTATTTGTCTCCTTTATATTTATCTTGTTATTTCTTTACTATGTAATTGTTCTCTTAACCTTTTATATAAATATATGAGGGGACACACATTGTGCCCTAATTGATTCTCCAAACCCTCAACATATGGTATCAAAGTGGGTTCCCTAGCCCGTCTCTACCCGGCGCCCCCCCCCCTACCCGCCGCCGCTGCCCCTGTCCTACAACGCCCTTACCTCTGCCTCCACCCGCCGCTGCTCCCCTTCCTACGGCCTGGCTGCAGCTGCTAGCCGCCGCCGACAGCCGATGTTGCTGCTGCCACCGACCACCAGCTGCCGGTCAACGGCCTCCACCAATCTGTCGGGTGCCGCCACCTATAGCGCTTGAGCCGCCACCGGTTTCGTCCCTCCCTTGAGCCTGTGTTGGCCTTTGTGCCGTCGAGTCCTCTGTTGCACCTCAGCGTAGTCCTTATGTAATTGGTCTATCTAATTTTTTTCTGTGTTTGTTGCCGCCTAGAAGGAGGATCTAGGTGGTTCTTTGTTGTTGTTTGATGTGATATTAGGCTCGATTTCTGTCATGGCTTCCTCCCATGACGATTTCTGTCAACAGGTGACTACCGTGAAACTGGATGGCGAAACTATCAACACTAGGTTTTCTCCATGGCGATTTATGCAAAATCCCAAGGCAAGCATTCCCATCTGACTCGTGATGCGCCTCCTACTCCGCCATGTACTGCCGAGTCCAAGGATATCAAGGCCTACAATGATTGGGTCAAAGATGACTCTACTGTGATGACTTGGATCCTCAACAATAGTGAAACTCGCATCAATGTTATTGTTCTTCGTCTCCCCACTACCAAGAAAATGTGGGATCAATTGGCCAGTACCTATTCTCACAGCAAGAATTTAAAGGTGTTTGACTTGAATAAACAACTAACCCGTCTACATTTCTCTGGGTTAGATATTGTTGATTATTTTTCTTCTTTCAAAGGAATATGGGCTGAACTTGAGAATCTCCATCCTCTGTCTACCGACTTAGCCACTGTGCAACGACAACGGCAGGAACTTCAGGTTGTTCAATTCTTATGTGGACTTCATGAGTCGTACGCTAGAGTAGTTGATCAGATCCTTGCCAGTGATCCACTGCCAACGTTGGAGAGTGCGTTTCAGCGTTTTTCAACGCCTGTCGGCTTCTTCATCTGCCCCGACTTTTGACACTAGTGACACTACTGCTCTTGCTGCCATGGCTGGCCGAGGCCATGGACGAAGTCGAGGTCAGTTTTAGGACAACCGTCCTCCTGGTTCCGGTAGAGGACATGGTTCCCTTGGTCGTGGTTCCATTGGCCCTAGTTCATTTGTTGATACTTCTCGGAGTATTGTTGCTCAGCGGTCTTGTGACTTTTGTGGTCGCTCCAACCACACTGAGGACAGGTGTTGGAAGAAACATGGTACACATGCGTAGACCAATGTTGCGTCTGAGGATGTTTCTTAGACTCATGTTGTTGATACTTCGAGCTCCTTCACTACTGAGTTCATTCACTCGGAAGGGGAGCGACTACTGCTAGAGAAAACCGGCGCTTCCTCTTCTACTGTTGTTGAGTTTGGAGCACATGTTGCTACATTCACTGGTTGTGATTCTGCTTTTCTGACTGTCCGTCTTCTAGTATTGGTAATACAAAATGGGTGATTGACTCCGGGCTTCTTCCCAAATATCTGGCAATAGATCTCTTTTCTTTAAATTATCTAATCCCTGCTCTAAATCTGTAGTTATGCTTGTTGATGGACCCAAGTTTGTTGTGTCTGGCATTGGTGATATTTATACTCGCTTTCTTAGAAGGATTCGGATTGGTAGTAAAGCTATTTTTTATTTAGTTCATGCTGATGTATGGGGTCCATGTATGCGGCTGGATGCTCCCGTCGTTACCGCTGGAGGCCCTCCTCGTGTGGGTCTGGCTTATTAGTGCAGCCCGCACAATCATTTTTCGCCTTCGGTTGTTCGTGTTGAGGGTCTTCGGAGCCCTACAACTTTTCTCTGTCCGCGTCGGCCCTTGGGCTGCCAGGTTCTCTATTGTGCCTCGGCGTAGTCTTCATGTAAATTGGTCCTTCCAGTTGATCTATCTACCTGTTGCCGCCTAGCCGGAGGATCTAGGCGGTTCTGACTCCTGTTGTTGTTCTCTGCCGTTTTTGGACTCGATCTCCCTCATGGCTTCCTCCCATGAGGACTTTCGTCGCCAAGTGACTACTGTGAAGCTAGACGGGCGCAACTATCAACATTGGCTTTGCTCCATGAAGATCTTTGCAAAGTCACAAGGCAAGCATTCCCATCTGACTGAGGCTCCGCCTCCTGCTCCGCCCAGTACTGCCGAGTCCAAGGAGAAAAAGATCTATGATGACTGGGTCAAGGATGACTCGACCGTGATGACGTGGATTCTGAACAGCAGTGAAACTCGCATCAACGTTACTTTACTTTGTCTCCCGACTGCCAAGGAGATGTAGGATCAACTAGCCTACACCTACTCGCATAGTAAGAATCCGAAAAAGGTGTTTGACATGAACAAACAGTTGTCACGCATGCACTTCACTGGGCCTGATATTACTTACTACTTTTCGACCTTCAAAGGTGTATGGGTCGAGCTTGAGAATCTTCATTCCTTATCTATCGGCTTAGCCACGATGCAGCGACAACGGCAAGAACTCCAGGTTGTCTGATTCCTCTGCGGCCTTCCTGACTCATATGATGGTGTGGTTGACCAGATTCTTGCCAGTGATCCTTTACCCACGTTGGAGAGTGTTTTTCAGCGTCTACAATGATTGTTGGCTTCCTCGTCGGATCTGCCTTCTGACACTGGTGACACTACTGCTCTTGCTGCTATGTCTGGATGTGGTCGATCTCCAGACAACCGTTCTTCTGCTCCTGGACGGGGACATGGGTCGCTTGGTTGTGGCTCCCTTGGTCGTGGCCCATCTGTTGATGCCTGTGGAGGTGTCGCTCCTCAGTGGTACTGTGACTTCTGTGGCCGCAACAACCATACTGAAGACAGATGTTGGAAGACACATGACACACCTGTGTGGGCCAATGTTGTGTCTGAGGTGCTTCTCAGACACTTTCTGCTGCTCCCTCAAGGCCTCCACTTCTGAGTTCATCCGCTCCGAGGTGGAACATCTCCTGCTTGAGAGGACCGGTGCTTCCTCCTCATCTGTTGTTGAATCTGGAGCTCACGCTGCCACTTACACTGGTTGTGATTCTGCCTTCTTGAGTGCTCCACTTCTAGTGTTGGTAATACCAAATGGGTGATTGACTTTCGAGCCTATTATCATATCTCTCGCAATCGTTCTCTCTTTTATAGACTGTCTAAGCTTGTTCTAAATCTGCTATTATGCTTGTTGATGGTTCTAAATCTGTTGTATCTAGAATTGGTGATATATGTTATCAAGTCCTTCTGCGATCTGCTTTATATGTGTCAAATTTTTCGCTAAACTTGTTGTATATCAGTAAAATTGTACGCAATCTGAACTACAGTCTGACCATTGCACTAGGGGGGGCATGAAGGACCTGTGCACCGGGTACTTGTGTTTTTCAAGTTCTTCGCACGAGGATGAAGATCGATGGGGGGGATGAAGGACCTGATGGACTCTACTACTTGGATGAGTTGAAACGGATTGGCACTACAGCTCTAGCTTCAGCATTATCGTCTTCTGTTTCCGCATTACAATGGAATTTTAGACTTGGGCATCCGTCAGGTGATAAATTAAAACATGTTATTTCTGGTGTAGGCACGCACAGTTTTCAATGTGAGGCATATCAATTAGGCAAACAGTCCAGAATTGTATTTCCTAAAAAATCTCAGATTGGTAAATTTGATTTGGTGCATGCTGATGTATGGGGTCCTAGTCATGTTCCAAGTCTGTCTGGAAATAAATATTTTATTTTGTTCATTGATGATTACTCTCGTGCTACGTGGTTATTTCTATTGAAAGATAGATCCCAAGTTCTGCCTATTATTAAGTTCTTCTTTGCTGAAATTAAAACTCAGTATTCTATGCTTATTAAAATCATGCGTACTGATAATGCTTTGGAATTTGTTCAAAAAAATGTTGAATTATTTTGTTGTTCTATGGGTACAATTCATCAAACTTCTTGTGCTTATACACCCCAACAAAATGGTGTCGCTGAAAGGAAAAATAGGCATTTACTATCATGTTGCATTCTAATGGTCCAAAACATTTTTGGCCAGAGCGGTTCTTATTGCCTGTTTTCTGATAAATCGTATGTCGTCGTCTGTTATTGGGAATAAAAATCTTGTACAAGTACTACAACCCCATCTTCCCCTATTTTCTGTACCTCCGAGAATTTTTGGGTTGACTTGTTTTGTTTGTTTGCTTGGACCAACTCAAGACAAGTTGTCTCCTCCAGCTGAAAAATGTATTTTTCTGGGATACTCACGGACTCAAAAAGGATATTGTTGCTATAGTCATGTTACTAAAAAGTGGTTCACGAGCAGTGATGTAGTTTTCTTCGAAGACACTCTATACTACTCTACTAAGGGGAACATGTTGAGTTCAGATCTCATTGCAGCGCCTCTTCCCATTATTAGTGATTCTACATCTGCTTTGCAACCTGATGAGACTATGTCTCCTCCTCTCTTTGTTTACCAACGCAAGGATCGGTCGTCGTAGCCTACTCATGTTTAAGACCCCCCCAACTAACAACCAATCTTCTCCTTCAGAAGGTCCTGCCCCTGCCGAGGTAACTTCTGATCTAGATTTACCTATTGCTCTCAGGAAAGGTACTAGATCAAGTACATCTCATAATATTGCTAACTATGTCTCTATGCACACCTGAGTGTTCATGTTAGTACTTTTGTTGCTGCTCTCTCTGCTGTCTCTGTACCCAAAAATGTGCATGATGCATTCCAGAGTACGGCCTGGACACATGCCATGACTGAGGAAATGGATGCTCTCACTGGCAGACGTACCTGGGATCTGGTTGATCCTCCTTCTGCTTGCAAACATGTTGGATGTCATTGGGTTTACAATGTCAAGTATCATCCTGATGGAACTGTTGAACGCCTGAAGGCCCGCCTCGTGGCAAAAGGGTACACTCAGACTTATGGTATTGATTACTTTGAAACTTTTTCTCCTGTTGTCTGGCTAAACTTTGTGCAGGTTCTGCTCTCCGTGGCAATCAATCTGGATTGGCCCCTTATCTAGCTGGATGTCACGAATGCCTTCCTTTATGGTGATCTCCAAGAGGAGGTCTATATGGAGCAACCACCTGGGTTTGTTGCTCAGGGGGAGTCACATAAAGTCTGCCGCCTCAAAAAGTCTATTTATGGACTCAAGCAGAGTCTGTGTGCCTGGTTTGATAAGCTGAGCAAGATTCTATCTGCCTATGGCTTTCTCAGATCTCATGTCGATCATTGTCTTTATTAAAAAGACGTCCTCTGGTATTGTGGTTCTTATTGTGTATGTTGATGACATTATTTTATCTAGCAGTGATCTCCCTGCAATTAATGTTACTAAAGCCTACTTATGCAAGCATTTTGTCACTAAATATCTGGGTAAACTGAGATACTTTATGGGGATTGAAGTTTCTAGGACTGCTAATGCTCTTGTTCTATCACAATGAAAGTATGTTCTTGATCTTCTACAGGAAACTACAATACTTGGAGCTCAGCCTACTGATACACCCCTAGATCCTAATGTGAATTGGGATGATGATGAATCTCCTTTGTATCCTGACAGTAAAAGATATAGAAGACTGGTTGGCAAACTGATCTATTTGACTGTCACTAGAGTTGATATTTCCACTGTTGTTCGTCTTGTTAGCAGGTATCTTGACAAGCCTAGACATTGTCATTGGGAAGCATTGTGTCATATCTTGAGATATCTGAAGAAAGCTCACGGTAAAGGCTTTTTTTATAGAAAACATAGTCATTGCTCTTTTGAAGGCTATTTTGATTCTTACTATGCTGGAAGATTGACAGAAAATCTACCTCTGGTTATTGTACTTTCATTGGTGGAAATCTGGTTACTTGGCAAAGCAAAAAGCAAAATGTTGTTGCTAGGTCTAGTGTTGAGGCCAAGTACCGTGCTATGGCTCATACTGCATGTGAACTTTTTTGGGTGCAGTCTCTTCTAAAAGAACTTGATGTGGGATCTTCTACTCATATTCCTATGCACAGCTAACATTATTGCAAATAATCATGTCTTTCATGAGCGGACCAAGCACATTGAAGTTGACTGTCACTTTATGAGAGAATCTATTCTGACTGGTCTGATCTGCACTCCTTTCACTCACTCAGAAGACCAAGTTGTTGATATCTTCACAAAGTTGTTGGCCAAGAAACATTTCAGCTCTCTTGTGGACAAGTTGGGCATGATTGATATCTATGCTCCAACTTGAGGGGGAGTGTTAAATAGTGTTTTATTTAAGTTCTTTATATTCACTTGTTATTTTCCTATTCTACATGGACCTCTATGTAATTGTTCTTTTTATAAATATATGGGGTACACACATTGTGCACCTTAACCCTTACAGACAAATCAAGATTAGTAACTTTGTTGCTGCCCTTTCTGTTGTTGTTGTTCCTAAAAATATTATTGATGCTTTACAAAGTACTGCTTGGACACATGCTATGAATGAGGAGATGACTGCTCTTACTGATAGAGGGACGTGGGATTTAGTTGATCCTCCCTCTAATTACAAGCATGTTGGTTGTCGTTGGGTGTATGTTGTCAAATATCATCCCGATGGGACTGTTGAAAGACTGAAGGCACGTCTAGTTGCTAAGGGGTACACTCAAACTTATGGCATTGATTATTTTGAAACTTTTTCTCTTGTTGCCAGGCTTAATTTTGTGTGGGTTCTTCTCTATGTTGTTATTAACCTGGATTGGCCCCTTATCCATTTAGATGTCAAGAATGACTTTCTTTATGGTGATTTCCAGGAAGAAGTCTATATGGAGCAACCACCTGGGTTTGTTGCTCAGGGGGGAGTCCCATAAGGTCTGTCGTCTCAAGCAGTCTATTTATGGACTCAAGCAGAGTCCACGTGCCTGGTTTGACAAGCTAAGCAAGATTTTGACTACTTATGGCTTCCTAAGATCTCATATTGATCACTCTGTCTTTATTAAGAAGACTTCCTCTGGTATAGTTGTTCTGATTGTATATGTTGATGATATTATTTTATCTGGCGGTGATCTTTCTGAAATCCACGCTACCAAGGCATATTTATGCAAGCACTTTGTCGCTAAAGATTTGAGAAAGCTAAGGTATTTTTTGGGAACTGAAGTTTCCAGGATCTCTAATGCTCTTGTTTTGTCCCAAAGGAATTCTAGATTTTCTGCAGGAGACAGGATGCTTGGAGCTCAAGCTGTTAATACTCCTTTAGACCCTAATGTAAATTGGGATGATGATGAATCTCCCTTGTATCCTGACAGTAAACGCTATAGGATACCGGTTGGAAAGTTAATTTATTTGGCTGTTACTAGAGCTAATATTTCTACTGCAGTTGGCCTTGTTAGCGGGTATCTTGACAAACCTAGACAGTATCACTGGGAAGCACTATGTCATATTCTGAGGTATATGAAGAAATCTCCTGATAAAGGCATTTTCTATAGGAAACATGGCCATTGCTCTCTTGAAGGATATTCTGATTCTAACTATGCTGGAAGTAAGATTGACAGAAAATCCACTTCTGGCTATTGCACATTTGTTGTTGGCAATCTTGTTACCTGAAGGAGCAGGAAGCAGAATATTGTTGCTAGATCTAGTGTTGAGGTCGAGTATCGTGCCATGGCTCACACAACTTGTGAACTTCTGTGGGTACAATCTCTCCTAAAAGACCTTAGTGTGAGCTCTTCTGGTCTTATTCCCATGCATTGTGATAATAAAGCAGCTATTTTTATTGCCAATAATCATGTTTATCATGAGAGAACCAAGCACAGTGAAGTTGACTGTCACTTTATCAGAAAAAGCTATCTTGACTGGTCGTATTTGCACTCCTTTCACTCGCTCAGAAGATCAGATTGTTGATATCTTTACAAAGTTGTTGGCCAAGAAACTCTTCTGCTCTCACATGGACAAGTTGGGCATGATTGATATCTATGCTCCAACTTGAGGGGGGGTGTTAAATATTAGACTTTATTTGTCTCCTTTATATTTATCTTGCTATTTCTTTACTCTTTGGACCTACATGTAAATGTTCTCTTAACCTTTTATATAAATATATGAGGGGACACACATTGTGTCCTAACCGATTCTTCAAACCCTCGTTAGAATTATGTTACATCAGATGACCATTTGAAATAATTCCTATGATGTAGTGATGCTTAGCATACTGCATATCCCATTCATAAAATGACGAAATTACTAAAATTATAATAAAGTAATATATTTAGTTGATTTTAAATTTAATCCTAGTATATTGTGTGGATGCCTAAAGTCCAGGCCAGCAATGGTAATATAATCTGAATACCCAACCCCCGACCCGGCCCATTCCCACCCACCCCATTTTCTGGTACATCTACTTTGTCTAGTAGTGTTTGGTTTGGATGATAAATAAAACTGATCAAGTGGTACGGGTGATGGCGCAAATCCAAAACCACTTACCACAACTGAGTGTTTTCTTTTTACAGACTCAGTCCGCAGGACTTCTCCTCCACGAACATGTGAGTTTTTGGTAGTGTCGTCTCCTACACCCTGTCCATGTACTTGCTCGTCCTCAGTGGCTGCGTCATGCGTAGAGGTACATTGTCGTGATCACCCAGACAGTATCCATGGCAATGAGGATCTTCATGGCTAGCTTTAGGCCGGTAGTATTGTTGCCCTGCCACCGGAGCCTAATTCCCCTATAGTGAGGCCAGGAATACCAAAGACAAAGAGCCCTCGGTTTTTGTGAAGTTGATGACTGGAAGCCCGTAAAAGAGCAGTGTGTCCATAAACTTGCCAGAGAAGGTGTTGTCAAAGATGAGGTTCCAGGTTGCCGGACAGGCGATTGTGGGACAAGTTTAGTGGTGGCGCTAGCCGCACCACACTACTTTCCTAGTGGTGGTGATGTGTGCAGTCTAGTTGGTCCAATATACGGGGACAAAGGTGGTAGCTGATAGGGAAAGAGGTTCGGTGGTGGTGACGACGATGGAAGCAGGACATTCAGAAGATGGAGACATATGCAGAGGCGGCAGCTAGGCGGTGGAGGGGGTGGGCATCTAGCAGACAAACGACAGGGACATAGGCGGTGGCGGTGGTGAATGTGTTGGCAGTGACTGCTAAGTGATGGAGGTGACTGGAATCTATGTGGTGGAGGCGGCAGGTATTTAACAAATGGGCGGAAGCAAACAACTAGACCTTGGTCGACGGCCCACCACGTAAGGTGGAAGGCTCCAACGGCCAAAGATATAGGGTGGAAGGCTCAAAGTATGGTTTTTCTTTTACAGCGTGCATGGTGGCAACAAAGTAAATGGTGAACGCATACCCGCAGGCACCCAAAGCCAAACAACCATCCACCCAAACCAAATGGATTGGGTTCCCATTTGGTGTTTTGAATAAATGGAGCGGGTTGAATGAGGACCACGGATGCGGTTTTTCACTTTTTGCCATTCCTATTTATTAGAGTGTCTATTTCCTTAAGTGTTTAGTCTTTTACTTAAGTTGCTTTTAGTCTATTTGTAATATGGGCCCAAGTCTGTCCTTCGCCCATTAGGGTTTGGTCTATGTTTGTATGCTTCCTCCCTTCTACTTATAGGAAAGGGTGGTTGCCACTTTTCTATCAAGCAATAAAAAAACCTACACGTTAGGGGATCTTCCCCACTTTATATCGATTTCTATATAGTATCAGAGCAGCCGTCCTAGGGACCAAAACTTTACGTGAGAGAGAAAACCAGAGGAGCTCCCCCCTTGCGTGCGGCCGCCGCCCTTGGTGGAGATTGGCTGCCCACAGGGAAGTATCTAATTTTTTTCTCGTTCCTTTCCATGCATGTGTCATCTTCTATACCCTGCGCCGCCACTGCTCTTCTCACCGCCGCTCCGGTGCTTTGCATGCCCTTGTCGCAGCCCCTTGCCCTCTACTCATTGCCGCTATTGCCTACCCGCTTCACCTCCTACACCACGCGCTGCTTCACCCAATCGTTGGTCCTGCTCATTGCCGCAGTCGTCAACTACTCTGCTGCTACTGCTTGCCTCGCAAAGGTTGCACAACGCTGCTCACTGCTGCCATATCGTCGTCGGTGGCCCTCCATACTGTTGTCGCCCCGACTCCATGCTACTTTTGTGCCGCCAGACGTTACTTCCCGTAGTGCCGCACGCTGCTCCTAGCAGCCAGCATCCCCGCCGTCACTACCGCCCTGCCTAGCTGTTGCCCACGGTTGTTGTTGTTGCCATTATCTTCTTTCGTCGCCGCTATTTCCTGATACCCATCTTACCGCGGCTACCCACCACTAGTCACCACAAACCAAACAACCCCACATACTTATTTCATTTCCCTTCTATAGAAATATTGTGTTATTTACTTATTCTGCTGTGTTTTTTCTCCTACTGCTTTATTGTATTAGTCCCATATTGCTCGCTTGTATATGTGTCTCAACTCTATGTAGCTATATAAGAGAGTACCATGTAAACCTTTTGACTCACTGAATAAACAACTCCTTTCCTATCTACATGGTATCAAGAGCAGGTTCTCCTTTTCCCCACCCAACAACCCACCCATGACGTGAGCATCCCCCCCGTCGATCTCCCCCTGCCCCCCCCCCCCGCCGATCTCCTCCTGCCTGCCGACGCACAGCCCTCCCTCCCCTTCCGCCGCCGCCCCTCCCTCCTCCTTTCACCGCCACCGCCCTCCTCCGTCCAACCTCCCTCCCCACCGCCGCCGCCCCCCCTCTCCTCCCACCACCGCTTTCCCTCCTCAACAACCCACTCCACCGGCAACATCCTTCCTCCTCCAGGCTTCTAGCCTTTCGGCCGACTGCCACTGGTTTTTACCTCTCGTCTCCATCTACGTTCGGGTGCTCTTCGGATCTACGATCGGACATCCACTGGCCGGCTAAGTTGAGAGTCCTTTCGTCTCTCCATTCTATCTACCTGCGCCTCATGAAGGAATGTTGAGTTTTCCTTATGACGACGTAGGTTTCTCTATGCATATTCTCCCCGATACGGGTTTTCTGATCTGACGCGTCAGAACCCTGCTGCTGCTATCTACCCTTTGTGGGTCTCTACTCTGTTACTGCACCAACTCTTGCCTCTGCTATGGCCTTCCCTGAGCCTCCGCGCTCCCTGTGTGTCACCACGGTGAAGTTCGACGGCAGCTCCAACTACCATCTCTGGTCGGCATCCTTTGTTCTATATGTCAAAGCACAAGGACGGTATCACCACCTTACAGCAGAGCCTCCTGTTGTTCCTACTGTTGATTCGGATGACAAAACCAGACAAAGCTATGCCCAATGGTCCAAGGATGATTCCGACGTCATGTCTTGGATCCTCAATAGTACCGAGCCTCGCATCAGCCAATCTCTTCTCTGCCTTCATGATGCTAAGGGTATGTGGGATCAACTGTCCCATGTCTATTCTCATCAGGAGAATCCCAAGCGTGTCTTTGAAATTTTCAAAACTCTGGCAAAGAAGGAGTTCTCTATTGATACTTCCATTGATGACTTCTACAATCAATGCTCGGCTCTATGGATTGAGTTTGAACTCTACCACCCTTTGACGGCGGACATCAAAATTGCTCAGAAGCAATGCAACAAACTGCAACAGGTGCAATTTTTGGCTGCACTTCCTGCCTCTTTTTCTGGAGTGGTTGACCAGATCCTGTCAAGTGACCTGCTGCCAACCCTTCGAGATGTTCTGAAACGTGTCCAACGCCTGCCGTCCATGACTCCTACACCTGTTTTTGAGCATCCTGCGCTTATTGCCCACTTTGTTGATTCTGGTCGTGGTCGTGGTCGCGGTCGTGGCCGTGGCGGTCGCCCTCCTTCAGGAGGTCAAGGCACATCTACTCCTGGACGTGGTTCTGCTCCCGGCCCTCGCTACTGCAACTGGTGTGGCCAGGACAATCATACTGAAGATCGCTGCTGGATTAAGCACGGCAAGCCAGCTTGGGCTAACCAGGCTGCTACAGAAACTGCTGCCGACTCTACCCCTGACACACCTGCTGCTCCAACTAACACAGACTGGTTACGTTCGGAGTTCGAGAAGATGTTCCAGGAACGTCTCGCACAGATGCCATCCTCGTCTATACCAGGAGCCTCTGCCATGCTTGCCTCTCCATCATCTGGTAACAAACAGTGGTGCATTGACTCAGGTGCATCCACTCATATGGCTAGTGATCTTCATCTTTTTTCGAGTCTCCATAAAACCACTCCTATATCATCTGTTATTGTTGCAAATGGATCCAAAACTGTTGTTCATGGCACTAGCACGGTTCCTCTTTCACCAAAATTGCACTTGAATTTTGTTTTATATATTTCAAAGTTTCCTGTTCATTTATTGTCCGTCAGTAAGATGATTAAACAACTCAAGTGCTCTATTAAATTTGATCCTTCTGGCTGTATTCTGAAGGATCTCCGAACGAAGACGAGGATTGGTTCGGGCCGTGAAGGACCAGATGGGTTGTATTATCTGGATGGACCTCCTACTGTTGCGGCTATGCTATCTACTTCAGTGACGGGATTACAGTGGCACTTTCGCCTGGGTCATCCATCTGCTGCCAAATTAAAGCATTTATTTCCTACTTTATCTGAGAATAATTTTTCCTGTGAAACTTGTGTTTTAGGCAAACAAACTCGGTTTGTTTTTCCTGCTAAGAAAGTTATTGCTTCTAAAGAAATTTTTGACCTGGTTCATGCTGATATTTGGGGACCGTGCTCTGTATCCAGTCACTCGGGTGTGAAATATTTTATGACCTTCATTGATGATTATTCTCGCACCACATGATTGTTTTTGCTTAAAGGTCGGGATACTGTGTTAGATACTATTCGCACCTTCTTTGCTGAAATTCACACTCAATTTAATCGACCTATTAAAATTTTTCGTATTGATAATGCACTGGAATTCATGCAACAATCTGTTACATCCTTTTGTGCTGCCCAAGGAACCATACATCAGTCCACTTGCCCTTACACCCCTCAACAAAATGGCGTCGCTGAAAGAAAAAACCGTCACCTTCTTGAGGTTGCTCGCACCCTTCTCATACACTACAAAGTACCCCATCACTTCTGGCCTGAAGCTGTCTCTACGGCATGCTATCTTATTAATCGCATGCATTCTTCTGTTTTGAAAAATCAGGTCCCGTACGCCATTTTATTTCCTGATAAACCCTTATTTTCTCTGCCTCCTCGCATTTTTGGGAGTACTTGTTTTGTAAAACATCTTCGTCCTGGCCTCACCAAACTTGATGCTCGCTTAGTCAAATGTGTGTTTCTGGGATATTCCCGTACTCAGAAAGGCTACCGTTGTTTTGATCATGTTAAAAAACGGTGGTTTGTTAGTGCGGATGTGACCTTTTTTGAGCATTTGTCTTACTATTCTACTGATGGTGGCAAATTGTCGACTGATATTATGGCTCCCACACCATTACCATTAGTTGTTGAGGAATTACCAACTCCTGATGTGCCTCAAGAACGCCCATTGCAAGTCTATCGGCGCCGGTCAAAGAACATCCATGCTTCTGAAGCCCCGGCCGAACCAAATCCTGCGTCTGTGGTTGATCCACCATCCACTGAGGTATTTTCTGACCTGGATCTTCCTATAAGTTTAAGGAAAGGTGTTCGCTCATGTACTCAGCATCCTATCAGTAATTTATGTTCATCTGACAATCTCTGTGGTAGCTTTGCTTGTTTCACTTCTGCTTTGTCTGTTGTGACAATTCCTAAATCAGTCGAAGAGGCACTTCGCCATCCTGCCTGGAAACATGCTATGGAACAGGAAATGCATGCACTTTGTGATCAACAGACATGGGATCTGGTTGATCGTCCCTCTTCATGTCATACTGTTGGATGCCGCTGGATTTTTACTATTAAATATCAACCGGATGGTACCATTGAACGCCTGAAAGCCTGATTGGTTGTGAAAGGATATACTCAAACATATGGTGTTGATTATTTTGAAACCTTTTCTCCAGTTGCACGTTTAAATTCTATTTGTATTCTGATATGTATAGTTGTGAATAAAGACTGGCCTCTGTTTCAACTTGATGTCAAAAATGCTTTTCTATATGGAGATCTACAGGAGGAGGCCTACATGGAGCAACCTCCGGGATTTGTTGCTCAGGGGGGGTCTGCTTCTAAAATCTGTAAACTAAGAAAGGCAAGCTATGGTTTGAAACAAAGCCCACGTGCATGGTTTGACAAGCTCAGTCAGATCTTAATTACCTTTGGCTTTCGACGTTCACAATCTGATCATTTTGTATTTATTCGTAAAACTGCAGCAAGGTTGGTCATCCTTATTGTGTATGTTGATGATATTGTCCTATCTGGCAGTAATAGTGGAGGGATACAGGCAACCAAAAAGTATTTAGCACAACACTTCATCACCAAAGACCTAGGGAAACTACGATATTTTCTAGGCATTGAAGATGCTAGATCTTCTGCAGGACTACGCCTATCACAGAGGAAATATGTTCTTGACCTTTTGCAGGAGACAGGCATGTTGGGTTGCAAGCCAGCCAACACTCCTCTGGATCCCAAAATAGATTGGGATTGTTACGTTATATATTTCTTGTTTTACATAGCTTGTTATTTGTTTTGTTATTTCTCTTTTATATATGGACATCTCTGTAATTCTCTCAGTATTATATATATGAGGGTGCACACATTGTGCAACCCTGAGCTTTCTGAAAACCCTGACTCTATCACATGGTACCAGAGCAGGTCAAAACCTAGTTGTCTCTCCCTCCCTCCCTCCCTCCCCTCTCTCTCCTTCCTATCCGCATACCCCCCCTTGCGTCGTCGCAGCCCCTCCCTCCAATCGCCCCGCGCGCCGCGCACGTGCGTGCGGCGCAGCAACAGCCCGCCGGCTGCACTACTGGCCGTCGGGGCAGCAGGTGCTGCCGCCGGCATGGCCGCCGCCCACGCAGGGGCCGCCCGCCGCTCGTGGCTCCATCTAGCCTCCTGGCTCGGTGTGCTGCTAGTGCTTGAGCAACATAACCAATTGTTTGGTAGTTGTTCGCACAGCAGGTGCACTGTCGGGTGGCAGTCTTCTACGGGACCACGGAGCCGCCTGTAGATCTGGACTTGTTTCGTCTTCAGGGGAGATCGGAGAGTTGTTCGTCTGAGGGACAGCTTTCAGTTCGTGTTCGTCTGTGCCTGTCTGCGTGTGTAGGCTTCGGCCTCTGGGTTTCTTGCTACGCTTAGGCGTAGTTCGTATGTGAGAGGTCCGTGGTGATTTTGTGCATGCTTCTGCCTTCCTGACGACATAGTCCGTCTCCTGCCTGTGCCTGCTTGCCTGTGCCTGCCTTCTGTCCTCATGGCGTCTTCTGGAGATGACTTCTGGAGAGACTTGCGCCGTCAAGTTACCACTATTAAACTTGATGGGCGCAATTACCAGCTTTGGGTGTGCTCCTTTGTGATATATGTCAAATCACAAGGGAAGTACTCTCATCTGATTCGCACTGGTCCGCCTCAGCCTGCAGAGAACGCGGATGCAAAGGACGTCAAAGCTTTTGATGATTGGGTTTGTGACGACTCGACTGTGATGACATGGATTCTCAACAGCGTCGTTGAGAAGATCAGTGTCACTATACTTCGGCTACCTACGGCGAAGCAGATGTGGGATCAGCTCGCCAGTGCCTACTCTCACAGTCAGAATCCCAAGAAGGTCTTCGACATAACCAAGCAACTGGGGCGACTCCAATTCACGGGATCTGACATCTCTGACTACTTCTCCACCTTCACCGGCCTATGGGGTGAGTTGGAGACTTACCACCCACTGTCTATTGATCTGGCGACTATGCAGAAACAGAGGGCGGAACTACAGCTGATACAGTTTCTGAGTGGCTTGCCAGAGTCCTATGCTGGTGTTGTGGATCAGATCTTGGCAAGTGATCTGCTCCCTACTATGCAGAGTGCTTACCAGCGTCTCCAGCGCCTTTCTTCATAGACACCGCCTCCTCATACTGAGACTGGAGATTCTACTGCCCTGGTTGGTTGGGTTGGGCGTGGTCGTGGTTGTTCCACTGATGGTTGTCCTCCCCTGGGTGCCGGACGGGGACGTGGACCTGTTGCTGGACGAGGAGCCCCTCCTGCTGCCCCATCTCCTGTTGCTGCGCGTCCTCAGCAAGGACAGCGCGTGTGTACCTTCTGTGGCCGGTCTAACCATATTGAAGAAAAGTGTTGGGAAAAGTATGGTAAACCGGTTTGGGCCAATGCTACTGCAGATTCATCTTCTACTGCTTCTGAGGGTGTTACTCCGACGCCTGAACCAGAGACTGCGGGAGCGACCGCAGACTACATTCGTGCTGAGGTGGAACGCCTCCTTGAGCGTGTTGGCTCTTCGTCTGCTGCTTCTACTAGTGGAGCGCATGCTGCATACTCTGGTTATGATACTGCATTCCTGAGTTCCTCCTCACCTTCTACTTCTGGTAATACAAAATGGGTGATAGATTATGGTGCCTCTGCACATATATCTGGCAATAGATCTTTGTTTAAAACTCTATCTAAACCTGCCTGTAACTCATCTGTTATGCTTGTTGATGGCTCAAAGTCTTCGGTTTTTGGAGTCGGCGACATTGTTTCTCAGTTTTGGCTCAAGTCTGCCTTATATGTGCCTAGATTTCCTCTGAACTTATTATCAGTCAGCAAAATTTTACGAAGTTAATATGTAGCCTGACATTTGTTCCTGGTTCATGTGTTTTTCAGGACCTTCGCACGAGGACGAAGATTGGTGGGGGGTATGAAGGTGCAGATGGACTATATTACTTGGACCAGTTACCGCGATCAGAGAAAGCTGATGTGGTATCTGCTTTATCGGCTTCTGTTTTTGCACTGTAGTGGCACTACAGGCTGGGACATCCATCGTCAGAGAAGCTGCATCATTTAGTTTCTGATAGTGGCAGTTGTAATTTTCAATGTGAATCGTGTCAGCTGGGAAAACAAACTCGTATTGTGTATCCTAGACGTAGTACTGTAAGCAGTAAAAACATTTTTGATTTAGTTCACTCTGATTTATGGGGTCCATGCCATGTACCGAGTTTGTCTGGTTACAAAGTATTTCATTCTATTTATTGATGACTTTTCTAGGAATACTTGGTTGTTTCTATTAAAAAGTAGGTCTGAAGTGTTGTCTACTATCAAGTACTTTTTTGCTGAAATAAAAACCCAGTTTGGTTTGCCTGTTAAAGTTTTCCGCACCGATAATGCTTTAGAATTTGTTAAGCAAGAAGTGGCGGTTTACTGTAAATCTGTTGGTACGCTACACCAGACTTCATGTGCCTATACCCCACAACAAAATGGTGTCGCTGAGCGGAAAAATAGACACTTATTAAAAGTTACCAGGATTATCATGATGCATTCTCATGTGCCCCGCTCCTATTGGCCTGAGGCTATTTTGACTGCGTGTTTTCTGATTAATAGAATGCCATCGTCTGTTATTGGAAATAAGATTCCTATACAGGTTCTGCAACCTGAGACTTCTCTGTTTGCTGTGCCTCCTAGAATTTTTGGGTGTACCTGCTTTGTCAGATTACTTGGACCCACCTCTGATAAGTTGTCTCCTCGAGCTGCTAAATGCATTTTTCTGGGCTATTCTAGAACTCAAAAGGGTTACATGTGTTATAATCCCAGTACGAGGAAATGGTTTACTAGTAGTGATGTTGTCTTTTTTGAAGATACACTGTAATATTCTTCAGCAGGAGACAGTTTGCATACAGACATTCTTGCCTCTCCTTTGCCTGTTACTTCTGATTCTGTGCCTGACATTACTGACACTGTGAATACTGAAAATCAAGATCCTCCACTTATTGTTTATCAGCGCAGGAATAGAGCACCTTCTACACAAGTAACCCCCCAAGACAATCAATCGTCTCCTCCAGAAGGTTCTACTGCACCTGAGGTACATTCTGGCCTTGACATACCTATTGCACTCAGAAAGGGTACTCGTTCCCGCACTTCTCATAGCATTTCTCAGTTTGTATCTACTGCTCATCTGAATACTCAATCTCGCAATTTTGTATAAGCTTTATCTGTTGTGGCCGTACCTAAGAATGTTCAGGATGCATTGAAAAGTACTGCTTGGACATCTGCTATGAAAGAAGAAATGATTGCTCTTACTGACAGAGACACTTGGGAGCTGGGGGATCCACCTCCTCAGTGTAAGCCTGTGGGCTACAGGTGGGTATATGTCGTAAAATATCAACCTGATGGTACGGTTGAGAGGTTGAAAGCATGGTTAGTTGCTAAGGGCTATACTCAGACATATGGCATTGATTATTTTGAGACTTTTTCTCATGTTGCTCGCCTTAACTCTGTCAGGATTCTCCTATCTGTTGTTGTGAATCTGAACTGGCCTCTTCTGCAGCTTGATGTGAAAAATGATTTTTTGTATGGTGACTTGCAGGAAGAGGTGTATATGGAGCAACCTCCTGGGTTTGTTGCTCAGGGGGAGTCTCACAAACTATGCAGGCTTAAGAAGTCTATCTATGGGCTCAAGTAGAGTCCTCGTGCCTGGTTCGATAAGCTGAGCAGAATCATGATGGATTTTGGTTTTCTGAGGTCACAGGTTGACCACTCTGTGTTTACAAAAAAGACTTCAGCAAGTATTACTGTTCTAATTGTATATGTTGATGACAATATTATTTCTGGCAGTGACTCTCTTGGTATTCAAGCTACCAAAGATCATCTGGGCAAGCACTTTGCTACAAAAGATTTGGGCAAACTTCAGTATTTTCTTGGCATAGAGGTCTCTAGAAACTCTAATGCCCTGGTGCTCTCTCAAAGAAAGTATGTTCTTGATATTCTGCAGGAGACTGGTATGCTTGGAGCAAGACCTGCGGATACTCCTCTAGATCCCAATGTGAATTGGGATGATGATTCCTCTTCTGTGTTTGCTGATCATAAAAAATTCAGGAGGTTGATTGGTAAATTGATTTATTTGACTATTAGTCGTCCTGATATTGCTACTGCAGTGGATCTTCTTAGCAGGTACCTTGACAAACCCAGACAGTGTCACTGGATGTTGTATGTCACATTCTGAGATACTTAAAAAAGTCGCCTGGCAAGGGACTTCATTATAAAAAGAATGGACATTGTGTTCTTGAAGGGTATTCTGATTTTGATTATGCAGGCAGCAAAGTTGATAGAAAATCTACCTCCGGTTAATGTACGTTTGTAGGAAGCAATCTTGTTACCTGGAGGAGCAAGAAACAAAATGTCGTTGCCAGATCCAGTGCTGAAGCTGAGTACAGGGCCATGGCCCATACTACCTGTGAGTTACTGTGGGTGTGTTCTCTTCTGAAAGAGTTTGGGATTGAGTCTTCTTCGGCCATTCCTATGCACTGTGATAACAAAGTTGCCATCTTCATTGCAAATAATCCTGTCTATCATGAGCGCACCAAACACATTGAAGTTGACTGCCACTTCATCAGAGAATCTATTCTTGCTGGCAAGATATGCACTCCATTCACGAGATCAGAACATCAAGTTGTTGATATCTTCACCAAGCTGCTGGCGAAGAAACAGTTCTGCACACTGATGGACAAGTTGGGCATGATTGACATTTATGCTCCAACTTGAGGGGGAGTGTTACGTTATATATTTCCTGTTTTACATAGCCTATTATTTGTTTTGTTATTTCTCTTTTATATATGGACCTCTTTGTAATTCTCTCAGTATTATATATATGAGGGTGCACGCATTGTGCAACCCTGAGCTTTCTGAAACCCTGACTCTGTTACAGGGATAATGATACTTCTCCTCCTTATGCTGATCATCAACAATTCAGGAGACTGGTTGGCAAACTTATCTATTTGACTGTTACTAGAGTTGACTTGGCTGTTGTTGTAGGATTCATAAGTCGGTATCTTGATAAACCCCGGAAATGCCACTGGGATGCTATTTGTCACATCTTACGATATCTCAAAAGCTCTCCAAGGAAAGATCTTCTATACAAAAAGCATGGTCATTGCAATTTATCTGAATTTTCTGATTCTGACTATGCAGGAAGTCGATCTGACAGGAAATCTACATCTGGATATTGCACCTTTGTGGGAGGAAATCTGGTTACATGGCGCAGCAAAAAGCAAACAGTTGCTGCTCGATCTAGTGCAGAGGCAGAATATAGAGCCATGGCTCATACTGCATGTGAGCTCCTGTAGGTCCGTGGTCTTCTGAATGAGTTTTGATATCACCTCTTCTAGCCCCATTCCTATGTTCTGCGACAATAAGGCTTCCATTTTCATTGCGAGCAACCCCACCTTTCATGAAAGAACAAAACATATTAAAGTTGATTGCCACTTCGTTAGGGAGAAAGTTCTGTCTGGACATATCTGCACTCCATATCTCAGCACTGAGAAACAGCTTGCAGAATCTTCACCAAAGTTTTACCTAAAGCTCGCTTCCAGACTCTGATTGACAAGTTGGGCTTATTCGACATCTACGCTCCAGCTTGAGGGGGAGTATAGAAATACTGTGTTATTTACTTATTTTGCTGTGTTTTTTCTCCTACTGCTTTATGGTATTAGTCCCATATTGCTCGCTTGTATATGTGTCTCAACTCTCTGTAGCTATATAAGAGAGTACCATGTAAACCTTTTGACTCACTGAATAAACAACTTCTTTACTATCTACACCCTCAATTTATTTTTCTATTGCCCCCATATACACTCTACATATTTGTGCTAATCGGATCCATTTTTTTGCCTACGAGCTAAACAAATCCCCTTTTCGGGTCGGAGAGAGATCCATTTATTTTTCTACCCGGATCCACCTAATCGGGTCATTTTGCACCTTTACTCGCACTATCGGTTACCTCCACATATTTGCCTATACAACCCTTGCCTCTACCATTGCTTTTGACTCTCCACTCCAACCACTCTCTTGATTCATTTTGTGATTGGCGTGAGGGGGAGAATAGAGGATCAAGAGTACAGGGAAGAGAAGAGATGGAGGAGAGATGAAGGAAGAGAATGTAGTATGATGCTACATGCATCTTCATGCCACTTGTTACTACAGATATATGGATCCTTTTGCTGCTATATGGTGTTCTTTTTGCTTCTATATAGATTCTTCTTTTGTTATGTGGATTGTTCATGATTGTGTTGCTGCAATGTGGAGCTTATTGCTGCTATTATTGCTTATTCACCATCTACCTCGTCTGCTGCTATGAAGTTACATATTGGGACGTCATTGTTGCTACTTGTGCTATGATTAGCACATTTTTACCTACTGCTTTGTGCTTTTGCACTATCTGATGTCCGTGCTCTATTTTTGCACGTTGATTTTCTACTGTGGACCAGCACTCTCTGGACTTTGACGCCCACTACTGTGATGGATATTTTATGAAGAGGGAAGATAATGAAGACTTTTGTTGTGACTTTACATGGAGCTTCGTCTACATTGCATATTGGAGCTATGTATTTGCTTGCTACTTTGTACACTGGTCTGCTATCCGCCTGCGTCGTCAACTTTTGTTCCTGTGTGCCAGCACTCTCTGGCTTGTTCGTGCTTTGTGCATGTTGACTCTCCGTTCGTCCGTACTTTGTTTGCATGTTGACTGTTGATGCTGCTTGTGCCCTAGCACTCTCTAGGACTTGTGATCCACTCTAGCTACTACGACGACGACTGTGATGAAGACTTTGTGCCTATCCGCTATCCATTATTTTGCTCCAAATACCACTATGATGATCAAGAAGCCTCCATGCCTGCCAAGATATCTGCTGCTATGAAGTATCTACTTGAGGGGGAACCTTTGAGTGCTTGAGTGTTTTTATTGTAATGTTGAGGGGGAGAAATTTTTGCATGGGGTTGGTTATCTTTTTATTCTGTTTAGTCTGTATGTCTGTTTGCAAGCTGACTTGGGATTCTCCCAAGATCCAACTTGAGGGGGAGTAAAGAGTGTCTATTTACTTAAGTGTTTAGTCTTTTACTTAAGTTGCTTTTAGTCTATTTGTAATATGGGCCCAAGTCTGTCCTTGGCCCATTAGGGTTTGGTCTATGTTTGTATGCTTCCTCCCCTCTCCTATTTATAGGAAAGGGCCACTTTTCTATCAAGCAATAAGAAAACCTACACGTTAGGGGATCTTCCCCACTTATATCGATTTCTATACTAGTCTAGGCATAATTATGCTTCATTTTCTTTTAGTTACAAAAGTGTGTGTTCACATATTAAACGCTAACCAATCATTATAGTTTATGCCTTAACGATTTCAAAACTTCAGAACAAACATCAGCCAAGGTCATTAACCAGATTTAGTATGTATCATTAGTTCATTTGCTAAAAGGAGCTACACCATTTCTGTTTTAAATTCCAGGAAGCCACCTTTTGCTTCACCACTACATGTGTTAAGCGTGTTTATTGTTTAAAGAATTGATCAAAAGGGAGATATGTTATCACCTCAATCAATGAATAATGAATTTCCTGGTTAATCCCGCACTCACACAGTACAAATGTTTTGGTCCAGCTTCTGACTTCCCGTGAGTGCATTAGAAATTTTGCTAATATGTGTAGTTACTAATGTGGTAATGCTACTGACAAGGGGAGCTCTTACCATCCCATACAGCACACCTACAACTGAAATCATGGTTTGAGAAAACATATCTGAAGGCATTTTAGGAAAGCATATCTTAGCAAGGAGGGCCACACTGTCAGGATTGCAAGTCTCATGGTCTTCAGGAGAGATCCAGCTCAAAAAAATCAAGGTCCACAACGAGGCTTTAGGTGCTGAGACAGGTGCTGAAATGTAGAGAAGGAACAGGCGACATGTTCTGCACTTTGTAACCTTGCTTTAACCTTCCAGGCTCCCACCTGGAGTCTTATTTCTGATTCCCCAATCCAATTACATAAATCCCTACATGCAACAAAAATTATCACAGCATCAGAAAGTTTGCCTTCTGCCTCCATCTACCTCATGAGTCTGATGTCCTAGTAGAAGTTCCAAGGAGTATTGGCAGGGGCATTCGTGGTCACTTATAGGTCTGGCAACCCTTCCCCTTCACTTCTGAAGTAGTCTCATGCTGTGTCTTTTCCCACAGCTCGCCCTTAGAGCTGTTGTTGATCGCAGCAAGCTAGCATCATCCCCAACTACTCTTGTCAACCTCTCTTCATCACTAACAAAAAAATAGTTAGATATCTTCTGGATGTCTGGGACCAGCAGCAGCAGCTTGTGCGAAATAGTTAGATATCTTCTGGTCATTTTGATGGTGGTCTTCCCTATAAATCCCAAGAGTTCAAGGATAACCGATTTACTTGGAAAATAAATGATCAGAGTAGGTTTTTTATTATTGGATATTTGCCTTATTGCATAAAGTAGTGCCTCATGCCAAGAGTTCACGTAAATGGGAGTGAGTGTTGGACGGGGAAGAAACAAGTTATTCACAAGATGAATGTCGCTGAAATGTGTATGCTGAGATGGATGTGTGGGAAGACAAGGAAGGATTGCTTGAGAAACTACTGTATCGGGAACAAAGTGGGAGCGGCGAGTATTGAGGACAAAATGTATAAGGTTGACATGTGCCCTGCAGACCGACTAATGTGCCTATTGGAAGCAAAGCTATTGAGTCGAGCACAGTTATAAGAAGAGGCAGGCCATAATTTACTTGTGATGAGCTTAGATGGAGAAATTTTGAATCTTTACAACGTAATCAGAACACGACACATATCAGAGCTGATTAAGAAAGAAGAATCCATATAACGAACCTCATCATGTTGGGGTTGGGGCTTAGATGATTACAATACAATGTCTCATGGAGAAAGTAGGATAAGCTTCACAAGTACAAACTTCAACTTTTTATATGCAAAGTGGTTCTCAAAATGGATCAGATCTGAAATTAAATGCAAGTATAATATGTTCTAAATTTTCTAAATTATGCATAAGAGATCAATGTATAGTATTTTTTTTTTCAATTTTACAGCTCATCCTCAACATCTGAGTATCAATCCAAACCATGTCGGAGCTGCCAGTGTGGATCAAAAAAATGTTGGGACTGTTATCTTTTCTGTTTAGCTCGGTTTTGAGTCATTTACTGATTGAGAATTTTAGACATAAAAGAAGGGAGATCTCTCATCAGTGCTCCTCAAGTTTACACCTACATCTTTCTCTTTTAACTTTGTTGGCTCAATAACTATTTAAAACCTATGCATATTCAGGTAATTGTTGCACATGAGCTAACGTCTAAGGTGAGCCTCTTGTAGTTGTTCCTAATACTAGCTAGTTTGGCTTTATTTCTTAAATATCCTTACACAATCATTCCTTATCCTTCCACACATCGAGCATAGCAATCTGATTTCTGCCACCATCTTATGAACACCATGTAATTTTAAAGACCAACATTCACTATCGCATAATATGCCTGGGCATAGAGATGTTTTATTATAGCACTTACCCTTTAATCCTCATCTTCCATGCCTCATCCCCAACCATGTTAGGGTCGGCTATAAGGAACCTTCTTGTCTTCTCTCCCCAAGTTAGTTTGTGTATGCCTTTTCCCCTTTGAACTCTGCTCATAAACAAACCTTTCAGTAAGAGTGGAAAAATCAATTAAATAGATTATATAAATTGTGTTTGGTACAGTTCTGAGGCGACATCAAGGCTTTTGCATTACCTTGATAGAACCTTGCCAGATTTCTTGACACTTTTTCAGCAGCTAGAATTATTAATGTCCCAGTTGTTATCACAGGCATATACTACAGACAATGTATCCCTGCTTAGGCTTACCATACATTCGCTCCACCACTAGAGATAACTTTTTACCTTTTTCTACATAGCCATCTCGTAAATCTATTGATGTATATAAAGGTACTTGCTCTTTTGCTGAAATCCATCGTATTTCTAGTGTTCATTATTCTCTCCCATGTCCATAGCTGCAGGAACCTCTTTAGCATTAAATTTTATAACCATTGATAAATATATACTGAGGGTTCATAGGATTTGTGATCAAAGAGCAGTCATGGATACAAAAAGGCACTTGAACATAATGGTTTCTGGATTTTTGCATGTATTCCCCTTGGAGAAACACAGCCATTTGAGCATAGCAAATTTTAGTCAGATGGATTGTGTTGATTAGGCACAACGAAAAGAACAGTGAGCAATATGTACGCAGTAAGAAGAAGAATAACAATCCACACAAACAATAAACTCGGGATTTACGTGGTTCAGTCTAGATGACCCACTCGACGAGAGGAGAAAATTTTACTGTTGCAAGAAGATTACAAAGGAGGGATACTCTCAAGGAGAGAACTCAAAAACCTTGAGAAGGTTACACTTACATCTAAAGAAGAGAAAAAACTCTTCGGCACAATTCAATATAACAAAACGCAACGCCCCAAGGGCCCTATTTATAGGTTCCATGCCATAAGGTTTCGATTAGGAATAGACAATCCTGATAGGAATCTAAAATAATTAGGAACTCAAGTTGCATGTAGAGAGAGCCATCTCCAACTCCAAAAGGAGTGTTAATCCAATCCAACTAGGAAGATCAGTTGGACTGAGACCAAGGTAAGACCCAAACTAGGACTGCCACACCATTTAGGATTAGGATAAGGAGTCGTCAAGGCATAATAAATTTCCACCTTGACTCGAAGTCAACATCTTACAAAAATAAATAGAAAACTTCTTCTCCACCAACCCCTAAGGGCGTCTCTATCAACTGTAAAGGCTAACCAAGTCCAAGCCAAGATTATCAGAGCCGGACCAAACCGGCCAGTTCAACCGAGAACCAGTGGTTGTCCCGGTCCAAGTGGTTTCCAGACCCGCAATTGAGACTAAATCGGTCTATAACCAAAGAATCGGTCGGTAAAACCAGAACTGGTTGGGTTTTACACAACCAGCCGGTCTGCTTCTTATGCCTCCAAGTGACCCCGTATCAACCCCCCCCCCCTCCAAAAAAAGCCCCCATATCTCCCGGCCCCTTTGTCCTAATTCTGTGATATTGCGACTCGCGTTGATGGTGTCGACGTGTCGTTGCTCCTCCACCTAGTGCTCTTGGAGCTTTTCTGACAAACGTTTTTGCTTGGAGCTCAGTCGTCGGTTGCTGCTTCTTGTAACTTGAACCTTTACAGCCATTGATAAAGCTTTGCCAGGCTTAGATCTTCCCAACTTGCTAGTACCAACAACGCAACCGACAAGGTGTGCTTCTTCACATCCTCTTCCATTTCTCTTTATTCTCCTTCCCACCCCTATTCCTCCCTTATTTCTTCTCTTCCTCCAAGGTGCTCTTCCTCCTCTTGTTCCCCCCTCTTAAGCTGACAGTGAGTATTGCTCCTTCGTATACCCCCTTCATGTACACCTAGCATGTCTTCCTTTTCTCCTCATCTTCTTGTACTCATTCCCTTCTTCCTATACCGCCAAGGTGTTGCAATTCCTCTCTTTCACTTTGTGCATTTCCTCTCTTCCCTCTCTTCATGCTCTTTCTATACCATATAGGGTATTGCTCTATTATTCATGTTTTGCTATGTCCTTTTCTTCACTCCCCTATTCCACCCTACCATACTTGTTGAGTCGGCCGACTAGTCGACTGGTCGCTGGAGGGGGTCTGACTAGCTTACCGCCCAAATTTGGACCTCAGTTTGGCTTCCGCCCAGGCCGACTGGTTGGCTAGTCGGCCAACTAGCCTGACTGGTCGACCGAAGCCAAGCCTGGGTGGCCGCTTAGTTAGGCTAGAGCCAAGAATGGTAAGGTTTTTCCTTTCTTTTTTTTGCTATTTTAATTCCCCCACCCCCTATCTTGAATGTTTTTGTTTGTCTTTTACCATGATTTGATGTGAATATCAATTTCATTCACACTACACTAGTCCAATTAATAATTTTTAATTTAGTCACTAAAAATCTAAATTTAATAATGGTATATCACTTTTCTCTATCTAATTATATTTGTTAATTTGAATACATGAAATAGTCTCTATTCAAAATTTTTGAGGTGTTTTATGACATTATTTACCGAATCTAGGTTATTATATGCTTGGGTACATGCTTACATTAGTGGGTTTATATAATTATTATATATAACTATATGTAGATGATCAATATTATGTAAATATCATACCTACGATTGGGCGACCGACTAGTCGACTGGTCAACGACGAGTCGATTGGTCGCCAAGCAGGAAAGGTGACCGAGTGGCCGCCCTGACAAGTATGCGCCCTATAGGGAGTATTACTCCTATCATTTTTTTTCTCTTTTTCTCCTCCTCTTCCTTTATATCCTTCGCTTTCTTCCTAGTTTGTCCCCTTTTTCCTTCTTTCTCGTTGCTCCTTCCCTCTATTATACCTCTTCTTCTCTCAATTGATGTTGATATATTCTTTTTCTATTGATTCAGTGCTCTTCCTGTTGATGTATCCTTCAACCCTTCTCTCACTTGCTTCTTTTTTCTTACTTAACCACTTAAAACTCGTCTCTTATCTTCTAATTAGTTCATATATGTCCCTATAATGCTAGCTTCACTTTGGTGTAAAGTGGAATAGATGTGCTCATAGTTGTCTAGGCGGCTAGGCGGTCCTTCCCACTCAAGGGAAACCTAGAGGGCCTAGGCGGGAGCTAGGGCATTTCTAGGCATTCTTCATATTTCTTTATATTTTACATATATATAAATAATTTTCCGTATACATTTGGATATATTCAAATATATACATTGCTATGTAAATTTGTATCGGTTATCCCTAAGCTTAATCAATCATAACTTCACTTGCATTACACCTGCCATGACCTAAGCTAGACCTATTCGGTCTTAATTTGACCTAACTTGATCTAAATTGAACCTGATTTAGATTAGTTTCCCTAATTTAGCCTAAGTCAAACCTATTTTGGCATGACATGACCAAATCAGAGGTAAATTCCCCTAGTTTGTCCTACATTGACCTAAACGAGACATAATCTGGCGAGATCAAACCTAATTCCCACAAATCAGACATGTTTTCCCCAAATTGGACCTATCCCCCCCCCAAATCCAGACCTACTCTGCCCAAATTAGATCTGATTTGGCCTAAATCGGATCTATTTCTTAAATTTCATTAAATTTGACCAAATTCAGACATAATCCATGTTAATTTGGTCTTTAAGTCTTAATTTGGGCCTAAAAGGCCTTAGGCATCCACTTTAGTTATATGAAAGCTTAGGCACCCAGTTTTAGGCGGCCTACCTAGATAACTATGGGTGTGCGAAGCCCAGGCGAGAGCCTGGATAACTATGGGTGTGCTACTGTCTTTCGGCATTTGTTGTGCCGAATTGTGTTGCTTGCTGCAAAATTTGTGTCATAGCCGAATCGTGTAATACACTAATACTGCCTACCTGGTACAAATTTGTCTATCTCAGTCATAGATTCTCATCTACAACTAGAATCTGCTTTTGAATTGATTTACTAAATTGACTATTTCCTACTGATTGTATTAGCATCCTAGTCACATCCTAATTAATCAAGTCGTCAATTACATTATTTGGAGCAAGCATGTTATTATTCATATTTTAGTTGTATATTCTATGATTTTCATATATATTTAGGTTATTAAATTATTTATGACGTCATAATGATGTCATTGGTTGAACCAATCCGACCACCAGTTGAACCACAGAACCGAGAACAGGAGGTTGCACTTGTTCGCTCACCGGTTTTATTCTGAAAACTATGGTCCAAGTAGGTCCTAAATTTGGAAGTCGGTAATGGCTTTGTCATCAGATCGACAAGATTACAATTGTTGGTGATCTTTTTCACAAGAATGTTCCTATGTACAATCACTTCTATAGTGAAGTGATATTTAACATCAATGTGTTTGGTTCTTTCATAGAACATTTGATCTCTAGCAAGATAGATAACACTTTGATTGTCACAATAGATCGTCATTGTTTTCTGATTAAGAAGAAATTCTACACACAAACCTCTAATACATGTAGCCTCTTTAATGGCTCAGTCGATGACATGCATTCAGCTTCTATAGTAGATAGTGCAATTGTAGGTTGTAATGTGGCTTTCCAACTCACAAAATAACTATTAACAGTAAACAAGTAGCTGGTAAGAGATCGTCTCTTATCAACATCATTTACAAAATCTGAATCAACAATCTTCTTATCAATGAGACGCTCCCAACTATGATTCTTATGAAGAGATTTCATGCCATCATTCATAGCAACAACCCACATAGCAGAATCTGGAGATGTCACGACTTCAATATAAGTACACGGCTCACCAACATCACTGGTCTCTTTGATAGTGACTAAAACATAAGCAGCAATGTCATATGAATGTATTCTTGGTGGCCTAATTTGTGTTCTTTCTCTACCATGAGCAACTATAGAGTTGTGTATCAAGTACCTCATCTTCAACATTATTTGAGGTATCTTGATGATTTAGAATAGGATATGTCAAACTGCCATGTTGTGATGATCACACATCATCAATCTAGTTCCACCTGCTTGGTGACACTAGGAGAAGGACATGTATCAGAAGTAGTAACAAAATTCATTTTCATTGAGAACCATCAAAGGTAACGTTCCTTTCGATCAATAATTTTGGAGACTTACACTAGAATTTTACACCTTCAGCACAACCCAAAAAAATACATTTCTTGGCCCTAGGGTCAAGCTTTTCATCTTCGGAGTAGACATAAGCAGGAGAGCTAAAATTATAGAGATTGGAGTAGTTTGTAATATGACCAGATCAAGCCTCTTCAGGAGTTTTAAAAATCAAACGGAGTAGATGGAAACTTGTTAATAATATAGGTGGTTGTAGAAATAGCTTCAGCTCAAAATTCTCTCCCAAGTCCAGCATGAATCAACATGCATCTCGATCGCTCCAAGACTGTTCTATTCATACATTGTGCAACATCATTTTGTTATGGTATATATGTAACAGTGTGATGTTAGGTAATGCCTTCAGATTGGCAAAAATTTGTGAACTCAATTGAGCATTACTCTAAACCCTTATGAATTATGATTCACTAATGTCTTGACATATTTTCTGGTTTGTTTTTCAATCAAAATTTTCCACTTCTCAAACTGCTCAAAAGCTTCGGACTTATGCTTCAAGAAGAAGACCCAAAATTTCCTTTGAAAGTCATCTATAAAAGTGATCGTGTATTTAATATCACCCTTGGACGGAACTTGAGAGGGACCCCAAATATCATAATAGATGTAGTCAACATTAGTACATTACCCTTTGTGGTATGAACTGTCGTAGAAAAGCTAACTTTCTTTTTTCATTATACAATTTTCACAGAGACCAACTTCCTAGTAGTATTGTCATTTAAGAGTCCTCTCTTGCTTAGTATAGAAAGACCTTTCTCGCTCATGTGTTCAAATCTCATATGCCAAAAAATGGTGGTATCTAGATAAGAAGTGGATGAAGAAGAAGAAACAACAATTGTCCCAATGATAGTTTAACCAATAAGTGAATATAGATCTCTAATCCGTCTTTAACCCTTGATCACAACAGTTTCTTCTTTGAAAACATACATGATTCCATCTCTTGCAGCATGCAAAAAACTTTTTCTTCAAGTGTGCATAAAGAGATGAGATTATGAGCAAGACCTTGAACATGATGGACACTGGAGATAGTTTTAATAAGCCATCAAACATCTTCATGCAGATAGATCTAAATCCAGTAGTCTGGTTAGTAGAATTATTTGTCATTATGACAACTCCACCTTCAAATGCACCATATGTCGAGAACCAAGCAGAGTCAAGAATTCATGAATTATGATATCTGGAAGTAGAGGATGCCATGAAAACAAGATCGCCATCTTCTTGTGTGACATTGGCACCACAATGTTGTTCTTGAAGATCTTTGTTTTCACACTTTTGCTTATTCTGCAACTTCTAGCATTCTTCAACTGAGTCTCTTCTTTTTGTGGTATTTGCATGACTTTTTGTTCTTAGGCATGGACTTAGATCTATTGTATTATTTACTCTTGCCTTTTCTTTTGGTCGACTCCTTAGTGTGAGAGCTTTTGCTTGGTTGCCCTTTAAATGAAACAATCAATTCTTTATCCATCAAAGATTTAGACATGAGAGAAGATACTACTCCTTTTAACTTGATGGAGTCTTTGTCATAGACAACAGTCTTATGGAATTTGGTTGTAAGAAGAGGAAAGAGAGCATAAAAGAATCAAGATTTTATCTTCATCTTCTACTTTGATGTCAACATTTTCTAAATCCATAATCATGGAATTGAAGCTCATCGATATTATCACGAATAGATATTCCTTCAGCCATGCGCAGTAGATAGACATTGCTTATGATGCAATTTGTTTGGAGGGTCTTTGTCATGTAGAGAGATTCAAGTTTCCTTCATAAATATGCAACGGTTTTCTTTTATCAACTTCACTAAGAACCGCCAATGAAAGTAACAACTGGATGGCAGTTAGGGCTTTCTTATCCATCTTTTATTTCTGCTCAGCAATCAAGGAAGCTGGCATATTCTCCACTTTTAGCAACGCTTTGGCGATGGATTGTTGCAGTAGCAAGCCTTGCGTCTTAATCTGTCACATAACCTGAAGTTGATTGTGAGGTCAAACTTCTCGATGTCATACTTACTCGTCAGTGTTCTTGGTCACCAAGCTCTGATACCAACTTGTTGAGTCGACGTGCCAGGATTTGCATGCTTTGGTCTAATGACCTACTCCACGGGCAAAGAAGAAATTTTCACGATTATAAGAAGATTACAAAGGAGGGATACTCTCAAAGAGAGAACCTAGTACCTTGAGAAGGTTACACTCAAAGAAGAAAAAGAACTCTTTAGTACAACTCAGTATAAGAAAACTCAATGCCCCAAAGGCCCTATTCATAGCCTCCATGCCATAAGGCTTCGACTAGGGATAGACAAATCCTAATAGAAGTCAAAAACAATTAAGAACCCAAGTTGTATGTAAAAAGAGACAAACATGGGTTGGACTCAAACCAAGGCAAGACCCAAACTAGGAGTGCCACATCATGTAGGACTAGGAGTAGGACTAGGGATTCTTAAAGGCATAACATATTGATTGGGCAAAATAGCCTCATGTAGTAGCCGACTAGGCGTAGGTTATACCCACTGTATTAAAAAACGACCCAGGCGGCCGCTTAAGCGGCCGTTTAATCAGCCAACACCCCCATCCGCTTAATTTTGCCCTTTAGCGCCCGCTTACTCGGTTTGAAGAAAAGCGCCCGCTTTTTTCCCACTTCACCCGCTTTTTCCCGCTTTTTTGCCCGCTTTTTTCCGCTTTTTGAAAAAAAAGCTGCTGTAAGCATGTAATGTTAATTAAATATATAATCCAAGTAGTATTGAGTATAATATATATGAAGCTTGTATACATAAAATGTTCTATGATATACCTAGTCCTACTTTAGAATGCAAACTTTGTATGTAAGCTATATATAATAGGGTACTGCTGTAATATATCCAAGTAAATATCGTATTACTCTATTATACTTCTAATGGTTTTACTGATTTTACTGATTTTCTTGCAGATTTCGTTCATTACTAATTGATACTACTGGTTAGTATTGCTGATTTCCTTAGAAATATATTTTTATATACGCATTCATGTAATTTTGTATATAAATAGATAAGATTTTAAGCATCCGCTTTTTCAAAAATCGCCCGCTTAATCGCCCGCCTGCCGCTTAATCGGCTACAAGGTCCCGTCCGCACGCCTCCCGCTTCACGCTTTTTAAAACATTGGTTATACCAAAGGTTTGGTAATCGATACTTCTCTTGTTGCAAGTGTAAATTCCTTGAGGATCATTATCTCTCTCGTTGCACGTAGTCGGACGACCTCCATATCAAATTGATGTCAGCAAAAAGCATGCACCGCGATTTCCATCAAAAGATTTGTGGAAGGAAATAACATAAAGGATGAGGGATTGTGTTGTATTATCTAATGAGGTCATGCATCCTTATCAGTGTTTTAAAAAGCGGCTCAGGCGGCCACCTGAGCGGTCGCTCAAGCAGACCAAGCCTTCAGCCGCCTGGTTAGTGGGATAAGTGCTAGTGGAGCGGGCCAGCAAAAAGCGGCCGCCTACCAGCCGCCTGACTTGCCTAACCGCCCGCTTCACTTCCTTATTGAGGTGGCCGCTTCAGCCCGCTTAATGAAAAATCGGCTTCTAGGGCCAAAACGAAGCCTGAAATTGCTGCATTTATTTTACATTACGCCTATATTGGTGCATAGTTCTGAATGTTATGTTTGTAAATCAAAGTAGCTAGGTGCTTCTAAGTATTAATTGAGTTTATTTGTATCAAAATCATTCCTACTTTGTACAAGTTTTGTATGTATGTACTGCTGCACCCATGATATATCTTTATGTATGAACTGCTGCACCTACATTAAATGTTTATCATTTATGCATAGTGTTACTTTGCTATGTACTGAACTACTAGTTATATACTAATGCACTATACTCGTATCTACGCTACCTACTTATACATTCATATGTTTGTTTCTATTGTTTGTTATGTGTACAACTAATGTACTGTCTATGTAGATGTACTTCGTTGTAAGCAATAGGTACAACTATATAATACATATCATGTACTGCCTACTACTGTATAATGTTCTGTACTATGCAGTATGTACCAACTATAGTATAACGTATACATTATGTTGCCTGCTACTATATATTCATGTACTATGTATATGTACCATTATAGTATAATGTATATATTATGTTGCCTGCTACCATATATTCATGTACTATGTAGTGTGTACCACTAGTGTATATGTATCATGTTGGCTAGTGTTGTATATAACTAATTTAATATATTACTATATTTTGTATGTTATGATTGAGTTAATTTGGTTATTTTATACTCATCACATGGTTATATATGTTTGGAAGTTCCTTAAAAATACATTATTTATATACATATATGTAATTTCCTATAAATTATATATGAATTTAGGAACCTACTTTTTCAAAAAGCCCCCGCTTGAGCACTCGGCTGGCGCTCAAGCTGCCACAAGGTGATGTCTGCACGCCTCCCGCTTCCCGCTTTCTAAAACACTAATCCTTATTATCAGCGGAGTGGGAATCTTTACAAAGAAATAAAAAAATCATTTACCGTTGAGCATTCTTTCACCATGGACTTGACTAATAACCAATGGTCATAACCATTGACCCATTGATAATTCACCGTTGAATTTAACCATTGTCCATGTCCAAAATAGATGTCTTGCCGAAAATAGGGGTGAATAGTGATCTTGGTGAATAATTGCATATAGTTGAACATGTAGCTCAAATGGTAGAGCAATAGAGCAACTAGCATACATGTAAATAAATAAGATTTTAAGGCAGACCATAAGAGTGCATATGGAGTTATGAAGACCAAGGATGGTTCGTGATGCACGACAAGTAACTCCCTGATCCAAAAGCTTGAGGGTGCATCCAATCAAGCCTATTTAGTTTTTATATTTTAGTGTGTTTATGCAATTGTTTTAGTTTTAGGACCGTAGCGCAAGTGTAGGGCTTATTTGTAAAATTTTAAAAGGGTCAATTTATTTGTTGTCAATTAGGTGTCTAGTCACAAATGTTGCAAAATCTAGAATTTTAATTTTCTATTGTTAATACCAACCATGCTATACAACCAGTCATGCTCTATGGGAGTGTATGTTTGGTCGTGAAGAAACAAGCTCTCAACCAGATGAACATGGCTGAAATGTGTATGCTAAGATGGATGTGTGGGAAGACAAGAAAAGATCGCTTGAGAAATGACTATATCAGGAATAAAGTGGGGGTGGCGAGAATTGAGGACAAGTTGTACGAGGGTCGACTCAGATGGTATGGACATGTGCAACGCAGACCGACTAATGTGCCTATACGAAGTAATGCTATTGAGTCAAGCAAAATTTATAGAAGAAGAGGAAGTCCTAAATTAACATGGGAAGAGCTTATAAAGAGAGATTTTGAATCTCTACATCTCGATCAGAATATGACCCATGATGGAGCGAAATGGAAAAGAAGGATCCATGCGCCGACCTCAACATAATTGGGACTAAGGCTTAGATGATGATGATGATGATGATTGTCAATACTAACCATGGTATCTATCCAAGCAGACGGATGACTATTTTTTAGATTTCGGCTTTCAAGGAATTGGTTCCCCAACGTTTTGGATTCCCAACAGATCATGAAACAAACACCTAGCTTAAACATCTCAAATTTTTTCTATTGCACTAAAGAATAACCAGCCCTTACTGTCATCGTGGGACCAAGCTAGTTTCTGCATTTTCTGTGCTCACAGATTAAGGAGCTAGACTCTCCTCTTTGCAGAGTGAGTAGGGTCAAGAAATTGAGCTCTCTTTTCATAGCAAGAGCAAAGGTAGCCTTTACCTCTTGAAAGAGGCATTACATACATCTTTGTAGAGTAGGATCAAGAAACTGAGCTCAATTTCACAACAAGAGCAAGGGTAACCTTTATCTCTTGACAAGCGTTGTGCCACCTTCCTTCATATTAGGAATGACGGAGGAAGAAGATGGAATACACCAATTACATGTCGGCTGCTATGTGCAGCTTACGTGAGTAGGGTTAGAGCCTACACACTTGTATTTATACATTAGGGTAGAATACATGAGATACAAGAAGAGAAAACACATAAAAAATAACATTTTATAACAAAAATAGGTCAGCCGCCGGTTTACTGTTCCGCCGCTGTGCCGGTGTCGATACCATCGACTTGTGTCGATGGTATCGACGGAGTAGTCTCTTGTGCCTGAACCAATCTCGATACTATCGACATGTGTGTCGATAGTATCGACTGAGATGCAGCTTGCTCCATCATGAACCTAGACAGATCTCGATACCATCGACAGGATGTCGATGGTATCGACTTAGATACAGGTTGCTTCACACTCCCCCTCAAGCTGGAGTGTACACATTGTGAATGCCCAGCTTGCCACATAGATTCTGGAATATTGTTGGACCCAATAGCTTTGTTAAGATGTCAGCTAATTGATCCTCCGACTTGACATATGGTGTCACAATATTGCCATTCTTTATCTGATCTCTGATGAAGTGACAGTCAACTTCTATATGCTTTGTACGTTCATGAAAAACAGGATTCCTGGCGATATGTATAGCAGATTGATTGTCACACTTGAGTATCATGGGAGATTGAATCAAAATCTTCAACTCGAATAGGATAGATTTGACCCATTGTAATTCACAACATGCATGTGCCATAGCACGGTACTCAGCTTCAGTACTGGATCGCGCTACCACATGTTGTTTCTTGCTTTTCCATGTGATCAGATGGTCACCAAGAAAGGTACAGTAACCAGAAGTAGATCTTCTATCAACTTGATTTCCAGCCCAATCTGCATCCGCATAACCTGTAAGAGCCAAAGGTGATGAGGAACTCTTTGGTTTATAGTAAGTGATCCCCTTTCCAGGAGCACTTTTCAGATATCTCAGAATCCTGCATACAGCTGTCCAATGTGACTGTCGTGGTGTGCACATATGTTGACTTACTACTCCAACAGCAAAAGAAATATCAGGTCTTGTGACAGTTAGGTAAATCAACTTCCCAACTATTCTCCTGTAATGACCTGGATCTGAATATTCAGTATCATCGTCCACCTCCTTGATGTGATAATCCATAGGAGTGGATACGGGCTTAGAATCAGTCATACTCGTTTCCTGTAGCAAGTCAAGAACATACTTCCTCTGGGAGAGATTTATACCTGCATGGGATCTAAGAACCTCAATCCCTAGAAAGTATCTCAGCTTCCCCAGGTCCTTCGTGTGAAAGTGGTGTTGTAGTCCTTCCTTCACACGTGATATGCCTGTAGAATCGCTGCCAGTAATCACAATATCATCAACATAAACAGCAATAATGATGGACCCACCAGAAGAATTTGAATAAAATAGAGAGTGATCAGTCATGGAACGAGAGAAGCCCATCTGTAACACAACAGCACTGAACTTGTCAAACCAAGCTCGAGGAGATTGCTTTAACCCATAGATAGCCTTCTTCAATTTGCAGACTTTCTGACACTCCCCCTGAGCAACAAAACCTGGTGGTTGCTCCATGTACACCTCTTCTTGAAGATCTCCATGAAGAAAGGCGTTCTTGACATCCAGCTGGAACAGGGGCCAATCAAAGGTAGTAGCTAGAGAAATAAGGATCCGCACAGAATTGAGACGAGCAACTGGAGAAAAGGTCTCAAAGAAGTCCACTCCATATGTCTGTGTGTAGCCTTTAGCTACCAATCTGGCCTTCAACCGCTCAATCGATCCATCAGGGTTGTGTTTGACTGTAAAGACCCATCTACAGCCCACAACTTTCTTTCCCGCAGGTAAAGTAACAAGATCCCATGTGCCATTGTCAATTAGAGCAGAGATTTCCACCTGCATTGCCTGCTGCCACCCACTGTCCTTCAGAGCCTCGAAGTGGTTTCTTGGTATCTTAATGGAGTCCATCCCAACAGCAAATGCACGAGCCTGTGTAGATAAGTGCGACAAACAACAGACATTTGATATGGGATGTCTAATAGTACATGAACGTATACCTTTCCGGACAGCAATAGGAAGATCAAGGTCAGAAGCTTCTGCAGGAATCTCTTGAGTAGAAGATGGCGAAGGAGGCTCATGGACTTGTGCCGCTACCTCATCTGGATCCTGTCTACCTCGCCTGTGATAAACCTGGTTATAGGGTTGAATGGTAGGTGGATCATGCGGTATGTCCTCAACAGTGATAGATGGCACTCCCTCACTTGAAATTGCGGGTGGCACTCCCTCACTCAATTGCTCCCCCTTGCTCATAGAATTTGCAAAATATGGACTGGTTTCATGAAAGGTGACATCCTTAGAAACAAACATACGACGCAAACTCGGGCAATAACACTTGTAACCTTTACTCGTACCAGAGTAACCAAGAAACAAGGTTTTCAAGGACCTAGGAGAGAGTTTGTCTTGTTTGGGATCAAAATTATGAACGAAGGATGTACAACCAAAAACCCGAAGCGGAACATGAAACGGTTTATCCATAGGGCGTAAGACAGAGAAGGGAGTGCGTCCATGCAAAACCGAAGAGGGCTGCCGATTAATCAAAAAACAGGCAGTGAGAAGAGCTTCAGACCAGAAACGTTTAGGCACATTTGATTCAAACATGATAGACCTAGTGATATCCAAAAGATGGCGATTCTTTCTCTCAGCAACGCCATTTTGCATAGGAGTGTGAGGGCAAGAGGTGTGATGAATCATACCAACCGAACTGCAAAACTCATTCATCGCTTTCTGAACATACTCAAGGGCATTATCAGATTGAAAAATTTTGATATTGCAGTTAAATTGAACCTGAATTTGTTTATGAAAATGTTTGATAATGGAAAGCACAGATTCACGGCTTTTTAATAGATAAATCCATGTCATGCGAGAGTAATCGTCCACAAAGGAAATGAAATAGTTAAAACCATTATAACTCTGGTTTTTAACAGGACCCCATACATCACTATGGACTAACTCAAACGGGCTAGAAGCCCGATTATTGACACGAACAGGGTATGATAACCGATGATGTTTGCCTAACTGACATGACTGACATTCTAAAGAGGACACATGAGCTAGATCTGGTTCCAACTTCTTCAAGCTTTCTAAGGATGGATGTCCATATCTGCAATGCCACAGCAAGGGGGAACCACTCAGCATGGCGGAGGAAACTGGAGCAGGAGGTGGATGGCGAGGTAGATAATCACCAGGAAAGAGGTAGAGATCACCTTTCCTAGGCCCCCCACCAATCATCTTCAAACTCTTGAGATCCTGTAAAACAAAACAAGAGGGCCCGAAAGTTACTGTGCAGTTTACAGTGTCAATCAACTTGGCAACAGAAAGCAAATTGAATGGAAATTCAGGTACAAAATGGACAGATTTCAAATCAATATCTGGTGTAAGGGACACAGAACCACTAGCTACCACCTTCCTCACAGAACCATCCGCCAAAGTAACAGATGGGTGAGGAATATATGAGTCAAGTGTGCGGAGCAATCGCCTCATACCAGTCATGTGCTGGGAGGCACCAGAGTCAACCACCCAGGGAGTTGGGGATCCGGAAGCCATAAAAGATGTAGCCTGATTACCAGCTGTAGATGCAAGATGTGCTGTAGAAGCAGATGAGGCGCCCATATTCAAATGTTGAGTTGCCTGAATGAATCTGTCATATTCCTCCTGAGTAAGTGTGATGCCAGAGGAACTCGAGCTCGCAGTAGTAGAGTCGGAAGTAGCACAATTGGCAGCTCCAACAGGTGGGGCTGCAGGTCTCCCATGTTTCTTCCAGCATTTCTCGACAGAGTGCCCAGGTTTGTCGCAGAAAGTACATCTAGGACGAGTCCCACGTCCTCTGCCCAAGCCAGGTCTGTCAGATGAAGTAGGTGCAGGTCGTCCTCCACGAACTGCTGCAGCAATGGAGGCATGAGAATCTCCAGAAGGAACAATAGGAGTAGGACCAACGGACTCAAAGGTGGACTGCTGAATCCTAGAGAAGGCTTCTGCAAGGCTCGGTAATTTATCAGACGCAAGTATCACACTTCTTGCTGAACCAAATGAGGAGCTAAGGCCAGATAGAAATTTAGCAGTGACAAGATCATCTCTATCCTTAATCTGCTCAGCAACCTTCACTGGATGATAGTAGCTCAATTCCTGAGAGATAGCTTGAATCACACCGAAATACTCTTCAAGTGGTCTATCACCTTGTTTCTCTGCAAACAGACGATCATAGATCATAAACTGGCGAAGAGCATTCTTCTCTTGAGCATAGTGTTGCTTGACGGCATCCCAAATCTCCTTAGCGGTGGAGTAGAACATGAACCTAGAAGCAATAGAAGGTTCCATGCTACCCCATAGCCAAGTCTTCACTAGGCTGTCAAGACGTTTCCACTCGGCATAGTCTTGGTCAGTGCTAGTGAGAGGTGCAGAATCAACGAACTTTGCTCGATCGCGCGATTCCAAGACAGTATGAACCGCATTCATCCATAGCAAAAAATTCTTCCCATTGAGCTTGATAGGAATAGGCGAGACCTCATAATAGGTCTTGTTCTCCATGATGCAACTGGGATATGTGTGACGGAGTGATACACGTCACAAAGAAGGTTGAGTGGACGGATAGATACGCGTCCCGTGACGGAGAGATACACGTCACAGCTGAAACAAGATAGAGGATGCGTTACTGACGCATCAACAGCCTTCAAGAGAGAGGTTCCTAATCACACATGAAGGAGATGTGATTAGGAAGGCACTTTGGAAGAGGCGAGACCTCCGGTTTGGGCTTTAGATGGCCGTTTGATCAACCGGAGATCTTCAAACCGGAGAACAGCAGCTCTACCGGTTGCTGTGGCGGCGCCTTGTGGAGAAGAAGTTGCTGCGGTGGCGCCTTGTGGAGAGAAGGTGTGGCGGCGCCCTGTGGAGAAGAAGAAGGGTAGGCGGCGCTTGAAGTAGAGGCGATGGACCGGTCGAAGTTACCGCTCTGATACCATATTAGGAATGACGGAGGAAGAAGATGGAAAACACCAATTACATGTCGGCTGCTATGTGCAGCTTACGTGAGTAGGGTTAGAGCCTACACACTTGTATTTATACATTAGGGTAGAATACATGAGATACAAGAAGAGAAAACACATAAAAAAATAACATTTTATAACAAAAATAGGTCAGCCGCCGGTTTACTGTTCCGCCGCTGTGCCGGTGTCGATACCATCGACTTGTGTCGATGGTATCGACGGAGTAGTCTCTTGTGCCTGAACTAATCTCGATACTATCGACATGTGTGTCGATAGTATCGACTGAGATGCAGCTTGCTCCATCATGAACCTAGACAGATCTCGATACCATCGACAGGATGTCGATGGTATCGACTTAGATACAGGTTGCTTCACACTTCATATAGGATGAAAACTATCTTCAAGCAAGCAGACTAAAACTTCGGTAAAATAGCTTGCAAGAAGTGAGAGAGAATCAAATAGCATTGCTACATGATGTGGACATGGAATACAACAAATGTTCCAATTCATTATCCGATGGATGTGCCAACAACAGATGATGTATGTAATGCCTCTTTTAAGCTCTATACGGATGATAATAAAGAGGGATTCCTTATTTACAGGCATACACCTAAAGCATAGAATTAAATGACCGATTTCGATGTTGTATCCTATACTAGCCCAGAAATAGAAATTTACAGAAATTTCGGCCAAAATTTCAATATTTACAGCCCTAACGACTTCAATGACCAAATAAGCAAATTAAATCATGGAAATTTATCAGGACAATCTAAATGCCAAGATCTACTTAAATATCAAATAATATTTCATATTGGATATGTGGGGGGTCTCCCTCATTTATAAGTGAAGGAAGCTGAACAATTTCAACAGAATTTTGATGGCAAATTTGATGGCAAAATAAAGGAATTAAGTTACAAAAGTTGACAAACACAACACACTAGACTATATAATAAATTTATATGTTTAGAGGCCAAGGTGGATCCACGTCTTGATTAGTGAGATCACAAATGAACAGAATTGTCAAGTCTTCTATACAGTTATATTGTAAAAAACTTCAAGTCACAGCTTAGACTTTTAAAATTATAGTTACAAGTTACAAACTTATGAACTACAATTTGTATAAGTCTAGTGTTAGCATTTAACTAGGTTACATGGAACATTTAGACATGGATCCAAGAAAGAACTTTGTTATCTTCGGAGTTTTCTCTAGATCTCTATAGAAGAGTGTAGAAATGAAGAAAGTAATGTATTGATGGTCTAGGGATAGCAGAGACGTACCTTAGAATTAAGAAAAATAGGCTCTATAAGAAAGAGATTCAAAAGAAATTGCCAAAATACTCAAGGCGTAGTATTAACAGCCCTAGGAATAAACTTTTTGAAATTTAAGTTGTGTTTTTGTGCCATATCGCAAAATTATGGCTCAAATTCGGGCTTTTTGTTGCGAAGTTTCACCCTGTTTGGCGAAATTTCACGCCTAGAGTCAAAATTTTCGTGAAATTATGTCCCATTCCCTTCATGTGTGCATTTTGATGTCTCATTGCACATTTCGATGTCCAATTGGAAAAAAAAATCAAAAATCGAGTGAAATTCACAATTTCGATTGAAATTTTATTCCATGCACCTAAGGAATTAGATCTCCAATTTAATGTCGTATCCGATGGCCCAAAAATAAGAAATTACAGAAGTTTCAATCGAATTTTCAATATTTACGGCCCTAACAATTTTGACGACCAAATAAGTGAATTTTTTCATTAGATATTACCAAAACAGCTTAAACAACAAGATCTACTCAAATATGCAATAATATTTCATATTGGATATGTAGGGGGTTTCTCACATTTGTAAGTGAAGGAAGATGAACAATTTTAACAAAATTTTGATGGGAATTTAGATGGTAAAACGAAGGAATTAAGTTATGAAATTTTGCAAACACGATCTTTAGACATAAACACACTAGACTACATAATAAATTTATATGTTTAGAGAGCAAGGTGGGATCCATGTATTAATGAGTGAGTGCACAAATGAACATGATGTCATGTATGTTAGACATTTACAAACTTCAAGTACAGCTTAGAATTTAAAACTCACAGTTAGAAATTACAGCTTACAAACTACAACTTGTATAAGTCTAGTGTTAGCATTTCACTAGTTTACATGGGACATTTTACATAGATCCAAGAAAGAATTTTGTTATTTTTGGAGCATTCCGCTACATTCTATAGAAGAGTGTAGAAATTAAAAGAAGGTAATGTACATGTGGTCTAGGGATAGGGGAAACATACCTTAGAATTAAGAAAAATAGCCTCTAGAAGCAAGAAATTTCTCGAAATTGTCAAAATACCCAAGATGTAGTAATAGCAGCCCCAGGAACAAATTTCTCAAAATTTAAGTTGTCTCTATGCCATTTCACAATATTACGGCCCAAACTGGGCTTTTTGTTCCAAAATTTCTTCTTGTTTGGTGAAATTTTGGACCTAGGGTCAAAATTTTCGCGAAATTATGGCCCATTCCCTGTATTTGTGCATTTTGATGTCCGATTGCACGTTCTGATATCTGATGGTCAAAAAAACAAAATTTTGACCAAAATTTTGTTCAATGCATACGCCCAAGTTTAAGTAGAGAGAAATTCGATTCAGGTTCGAACATTTAAAGAAACTAGTCTTCATAACCAAGAAATATATAGGAATTCTCAAAGATCAATCACATTTGAAGCAAGTCTGAAAAATAATAGTTAGAATTCAATAGGGACAACACTCCTTTAAGTGGGAGGGTTAGAATTCATCTTGTCCCTAGAATGAGCAGAAAAAGGAACGGTATACAAGAAAGGACAAACTCTTATCAATTGTTTTACCAACTATACATATAAAGTATTTTTGAATTTAGATGTTTTTTATGTTTACTCAACTTTGACTGCAGTCTGACTCTCACGCACACATACTTTAGCACGTGACTAGTGTAGGCATGATCGAAGCATTATGTTGTGTAAATATAATGGATTATACACAAGGTATGCAAACAACCTGTGGCATTTTATTTTATTTAAGATGGCTTAACTTCAACGTTTGTTGTTGAATTATTTTTCTTGAATTCAACATATCATCAATGACCAATATGAAGTCTTTGAAGTGCTTCATCAAATGAAGGTTTACTTCGATCTACCTATTCATGTTCGTACCATTCTAGGTATTTTATGTCTTAAAGCCGGAAGATAAAATTTAAAACAAAACCTTTTTATGGTTTGTTATTTTCTTATAATTTTATCTAAATAGTTAAGTGATGCAACTTTCTAATGAAATACACAATCATTTCTGCCCTTTTCTTCTTTTTCCACTGGTATATGAAGTAGAAAACTGCTTAGCCTCCACTGACAATCCCGACAACTATTATCTGAGATCCAATTCTAATAGACTTATCAAATTGCTGCATATCCTATGCAGCATTCGCCACTCAATTAGATTGATCGTGATATAAAATTCACCGCTTAGTTGGCCCCGCTGAGGTATGCCAAAAGCATGCAACTCCGTTGAAAATCACGACTACTAGAGAATGAGAGATTGTATAATTCATATTTTTGTGAAATAGTATCTAAACACACCTCAGAAGTCGAGCCAATTAAAGCTTACCTAAATTAGTACAATTATCATCTCTTAAGATCATAGTTGTCAAGGTGACCAAGCATTCAGTAACCCAACAGTTTCGTCGAGCACCTTGGTGTTTTAATTTTGCCCAAACAGCCTCCAAAAAGATTTAGATATGTTTCACTTCCAAAATCATATATTTTACTTGATATGGACTTTTAAGGTTCTATGAATAACAGAGGGCCTCTAGCATGTGTATGATTTTGCATAGCAACCTGAAACCAATCGACAAGGATAACAGAGTCCTACAGATGAAATTTGAACCCTCATCATAGTTGGTATTTCCAATAATAATGTTGCTGCAACACTAGGGCATATCCCGAAGATATTGGGTTATTTATAGGCACACTTTAATACAAACACTAGCATCCCAACATGGACAGTAAGGCTCAGAGTTAGGGGCTGAGGCCATTGTAGTAATATTTTATGCTTGATGGTGGGCAAAAATCACCAATTTCTTCGACGTCAACAATGACAGAGAACCTACGCAAACATCAACTACATCTAGATTGACCTATATGTCGATGATGTAAGCACAACACATCATAGATTTTTTTCTTGTTGACATTAAGTATTGACCTTGGCTAACATTACTAATGTTGATATACTTGTCAAGGCGGCACGGTGCCAATTTTGGGCGCCTTGGTGCACCTAGGCATTGCCTTTAATATATTAAATATACATAAAATCAGCACAGTTCATCTATTTAAATGCATATACCTATGATGGTTATTTAAATATGTTTTATAGTTAATTAGTTATATGTGCAAGTATATACATGTATTTATGGCTAATCCCCTCATATACATAATCAACAATGGTATAAAATCGTTACAAACATATATTTCTAATTTTCTAATATATTCCAATAAACATCAATGCCCAGGACAATAAGAAAATGAATTTAAACATTGTAAGAAATAAAATCAATATATAAATTCAAATTGAATGATATAGCTCCAAATCTTCAGCCAAGTAATAAACTAATAATTATCCTCCACAACATGGTTCCTAAAATAGACTGAATAAAGGCAGAGAAATATGATACATTAAGAAATCTGCATTAAGAGAATTGAATATCAATTAAAAAATGAAATTGACACACATAGACAATGACATAAATTTAATAGTTTAAACATTAGTACAATGAAAATTGAATATCAATTAAAAAATGAAATTGACACACAACATAGGCAATGACATAAATTTAATAGTTTAAACATTAGTACAATGAAAATTGATCATTAAACATATAGAGATATGTAGTGTTCTGTTATGTTTTGTTGAGTGTCATGTGCATAGCATGTGCCTCACTTATGTTTTTCACTTCTGTAGTTTAGTCCCATATTGCTCACCTCTGCTTTAGTCTCTATTCTCTTCTGTTATATAAGAGGTTGTATTGTACATTGTTTTATTCACTAAATAAGCAATTCTCCGTTTCTCTATATGTCGCCAGATTCAGTGCAGAGGCAAAATACCGAGCAATGGCTCATACTGCATGCGAACTTCTGTGGGTTTAGAGTCTTCTCCAGGAGTTTGATATATCCTATTCCAGCCCTATACCGATGTTTTGTGACAATAAGGCCTCCATCTTTATTGCGAGCAACCCCACTTTTCATAAGAGGACGAAACATATTGAGGTCGATTGTCACTTTATTCGAGAAGCAGTCCTTTCTGGCCGGATTTGCACTCCATATCTCAACACTGACAAGCAAGTTGTGGACATCTTCACGGAGATACTTCCCAAAGCTCGTTTTCAGACTCTAGTTGACAAGCTGGGCATGTTCGACATCTACGCTCCAGCTTGAGGGGGAGTATAGAGATATGTTGTATTCTGTTATGTTTTATAGAGTGTCATGTGCATAGCATGTGCCTCACTTATGTTTTTCACTTTTGTAGTTTAGTCCCATATTGTTCACCTCTGCTTTAGTCTCTATTCTCTTCTGTTATATAAGAGACTATATTGTACACTGTTTTATTCACTAAATAAGAAATTCTCAGTTTCTCTATAAAACACATTGACATGTGGGAGTTGCAAAAAGAGGAGGGGAGGCACAGGCCTAGATTCGCGACTTAACAAGTACTTGATGATTTTAGTGAATCATAGATTGGGGATGCAAGGGAAGAGATTGTGTAGCAAAATCTAACATGTGCATGAAAGTTTAGGATAAATCAACCTCCATTTCAACTCTCCCATGTCACATCTCAACTCCTTTCCCAAATCGATTTTAAAAGAAATAACATTTTTTGTTATCAAACATGGGAAGGTATTTTACTGTAAGCAACAAGTAACAACAAACAAACAAAATGTGTGATCTACAAGAATATACTAAATTTCTATTCATCCTGGACTTATTCATTAAAAAGAAGTAAATTAATTAAAATTGTGTTGAAAATCAGGTAACCTTGTAGATTAGGAATATAATGAATATTGTCAACTAAAATTTTGAAACTTGTTCCTAAATTTTGAAATGTTGTCATTTTTTAAATTTCAAATTTTAAAGGTGTTATTGCCTAATGTGTTTGCCATGTTAAATTTAGTTAGTTACACATGTAGTGTTCTTGTAGAAGTAAAATGGACACACCTGGTAGGCATATAATATAATAGTATGATCGAGCTTTTCCTCCATTTTTTTGTTAAGTACAAATGTTTTGTACATTTAAATATATTTATGCATATAATCTTTAGTCTGTTAGAATGACGATCAATTTTGTTTTGCAATGTTGTCGATCTCCTATCGATGTTATGCTACTACATACGGAAATTGCAAAAAGAAATGTGTAGCCTCATAAGCTTAACACATCATCAAGTGTGATTAATTGAAATTTTCTTTGGACTATTACATAGGTATATGGTCTATGTTTTCATTGCTTAATAGAAAATACCTAGAGCCTATTGTGGCTTTCATGGTATCCTATTTTTGACATGGTTTGAATTGTGAGGGAGACTTGACTTCTAATGAAAGGAGCACATAGGTATAGATTCAACACAAGGAGATTGTGAAACAGTGAATGGCAAAGAATGAAATAGTCAAGTGGTGGAACAACAAGATTCAAAAAGTGGCTTGTGGGAGGGTTAAAATATAAAGTTTATAAATTGTTCTATGAAAGTGAGCAAGTACTTAATGTTGAGAATCAGGGTTGCAGAGAGCATAGGGTTGCACAAAGAGTGCACCCTCATATATATAATGCTGAAACAATTACAGAGAGGTCCATACAGAATAAACAAATAACAAAATAAATAACAGAATAAGTAAACCACAGAAAACATATACTGTAACACTCCCCCTCAAGTTGGAGCATAGATATCAATCATGCCCAACTTGTCCACCAGTGTGCAGAAGTGCTTCTTAGCCAGAAGTTTGGTGAAGACATCTGCAACTTGATCTTCAGATCTTGTAAAAGGAGTGCAAATTTTACCAGCCAGAACAGATTCTCGAATGAAGTGGCAATCCACCTCGATATGTTTGGTGCGTTCATGATAGACAGGATTATTGGCAATGAAAATAGCAGCTCGGTTGTCGCAGTGCATTGGAATCGCATAAGGAGATTCAATCCCAAGTTCATGCAGAAGAGAACGCACCCAGAGAAGTTCACATGCAGTATGGGCCATGGCCCTGTATTCAGCTTCAGCACTGGAGCGAGCAACAACATTCTGTTTCTTGCTCCTCCAAGTCACCAAGTTACCTCCTACATAGGTGCAGTAGCCAGAGGTGGATTTCCTGTCAATTCTGCTGCCTGCATAATCTGAATCAGAATAGCCCTCAAGTTTACAATGTCCACTTTTCTTGTAATACAGACCTTTGCCAGGTGCCCTTTTTAAGTATCTCAGAATGTGACAAACAGCATCCCAGTGACACTGTCTAGGCTTGTCCAGGTACCTGCTCAGAAGGCCCACAGCAGTAGTAATGTCAGGACGAGTAACAGTCAGATAGATCAATTTCCCAATAAGTCTCCTGTATTTCTTCGGCTCAGAAAACATAGAAGAGGTATCATCGTCCCAATCAACATTGGGATCCATAGGAGTATCTGCAGGTCTTGCTCCCAACATACCAGTTTCTTGCAGGATATCAAGTACATATTTTCTCTGGAACAGCACAAGAGCACTAGAGTTCCTGGAAACCTCTATACCCAGAAAGTATCGCAATCTGCCCAAGTCTTTGGTAGCAAAATGCTTACCCAAATGATTTTTTGTGGCCTGAATACCTGAAGCATCACTGCCTGAAATAATGATATCATCTACATAGACAATCAGAATAATAATTCCTGCAGGAGTTTTCTTTGTGAAGACAGAATGATCCACTTGAGACCGTAGAAAGCCAAAGTCGGAGAGAATCCTGCTTAATTTATCGAACCATGCACGTGGACTCTGCTTGAGCCCATAAATAGATTTTTTAAGCCGACATACTTTGTGAGACTCCCCCTGAGCAACAAACCCAGGAGGTTGCTCCATGTAAACCTCTTCCTGTAGATCACCATATAAGAAAGCATTCTTCACATCAAGCTGTAGAAGTGGCCAGTCACAGTTTACAGCTACAGATAGTAAGATTCTGACAGAATTTAAGCGAGCAACAGGAGAAAAAGTCTCAAAGTAGTCAATGTCGTAGGTCTGAGTATATCCTTTGGCAACTAACCGAGCTTTCAACCGTTCAACTGTACCATCTGGTTGATATTTGACAGTGTACACCCAGCGGCAACCGACAGGCTTGCACTGAGGAGGAGGATCCACCAGCTCCCAAGTGCCTCTATCAGTCAGAGCGGTCATCTCATCCTGCATAGCAGAAGTCCAAGTTGTACTCCGCAGGGCATCCTGAATAGTCTTAGGAACAGTAATAGCAGATAAGGCATATACAAAATCACGCGCCTGAGCAGTGAGATGATCAGTAGATACAAAATTAGCAATACTGTGAGACGTGCATGAACGAGTCCCTTTGCGAAGTGCAATAGGAATATGTAAATCAGATTGTACCTCAGGTGAAGCAGAACCTTCTGGAGGTGAAGATTGGTCGACTGGGGGGGGTACATGTGAAGGAGGTGCTCTGTTCCAGCGTTGATAAACTCGAAGCTGAGGAGGATCTGGTATCACAGTATCATCCGTCTCAGGGCTGCAGTCAGACAGAATAGGCAAGGGTGGTGCAATAAGATCCGTTTGCAAATTTTCTCCCGCAATTGAATAATAAGGAGTGTCTTCAAAGAACACCACATCACTACTAGTGAGCCACTTTCGCGTAGCAGGATTATAACAGCGATAACCTTTCTGAGACCTTGAATATCCCAAGAAAATACATTTGGCTGCTCTAGGCGACAGTTTATCAGATGTAGGGCCAAGGAGTCGTACAAAGCACGTGCAACCAAAAATCCGTGGAGGGACAGAAAACAAGGGAGCCTCCGGATGTAAAACTTGGAAGGGGATTTTGTTACCAATAACCGACGATGGCATACGATTAATGAGAAAACAGGCTGTCAGAACTGCTTCTGGCCAATAAGTACGAGGGACATGCGAATGCAACATGATAGTTCGAGCCACTTCCAACAGATGACGATTCTTTCGTTCGGCTACACCATTCTGTTGTGGTGTATAGGCACATGAGGTTTGATGTAAAGTTCCAACAGATTTACAAAAAAGTTCCACATCTTTCTGAACAAATTCCAACGCATTATCAGTTCTAAAAATTTTAATAGGCACACCAAACTGGGTTTTAATTTCAGCAAAAAAGAACTTTATTGTGGATATCACCTCGGATCTACTTTTCAACAGAAATAGCCAAGTAGTCCTCGAAAAATCATCAATAAACAAAATAAAGTATCGATAGCCAGACACACTCGGTACATTACACGGTCCCCACACATCAGAGTGCACTACATCAAAAATATGCCTGCTGCTCACAGAACTACGCCTCGGATATACTGATCTAGTTTGCTTACCCAGTTGACAAGACTCACACTGGAAAGTACAACTACTCATGTCTGGAAGTAAATGGCACAGTTTGTCAGAAGAAGGGTGTCCCAGCCGGTAATGCCACTGTAAAGTAGAAACGGAGGCAGATAAGGCCGAAACCACAGCAGCTTTGGCAGACCTTGGCATCTCGTCCAAGTAGTAGAGACCATCAGCACCTTCATACCCCCCACCAATCTTCATCCTCGTGAGAAGGTCCTGAAAAATGCAGGAGCCAGGAAGAAAAGTCAGGCTACAGTTCAAATTCCTTACAAGTTTGCTAACAGATAATAAATTCATAGGGAAGTTAGGCACATATAAGGCAGATTTGATAAGGAACTGAGAAATAATGTCCCCAATGCCAGAAACTGGAGATCTAGAGCCATCAGCAACCATAACCGTAGATTTATGAGTAGGTTTAGAGATGGACTTAAACAAAGCCCTATTGCCAGAAATATGGGATGATGCACCAGAGTCGATCACCCATTTATTATTACAAGATGGGGGTGGCAAATGTGAACTCAGAAAAGCAGTATCATAACCAGTATGGGCAGCATGTGCTCCACTCGTGGACGCTTCAGAAGATGATCCAGCACACTCCAGAAAGTGACGTTTGACTTCAACCCTGATGTAGTCAGCAGTAGCGCCCGCAGTGTCCGGTGTAGTAGGATGTGCAGCACTCTCGGATGCGGTGGCGGGAGAATCAGTAGCAGTGTTCGCCCATTCTAGTTTGCCATATTTCTCCCAACACTTCTCTTCAATGTGGTTCGTACGACCACAGTAAGAACACAAGCGCGAGCCGGGCGGAGGACGCGCAGCAGTAGTAGTAGCAGGAGGAGGGGCCCCACGCCCAGCAGTAGGAGTACGACCTCTCCCTACACCAAGAGGAGGACGTCCATCAGAAGCGCGGCCACGGCCACGACCGCGGCCACGGCCACGACCGCGACCACGGCCGCGGCCACCCCAGGCAGCTAAGGCAGTAGAGTCGCCAACATCTGGAGTAGTATGTGGTGTCGGTGAGGAAAGACGTTGAAGTCGCTGGTAGGCACTCTGAAGGGTAGGCAGTGGATCACCAGCCAGAATCTGATCCACAACGCCAGCATAGGAGTCAGGCAAGCCACTCAAGAACTGGATCAGTTGTAGCTCATCGCGCTGCTTTTGCATAATCACCAGATTCGTGGACAGAGGATGATACGCCTCCAGTTCACCCCACAAACCGGTGAACGTAGAGAAGTAATCGGTGATATCAGTGCCAGTAAAGGTGAGACGACTAAGCTGTTTGTTGATATCAAACACCTTCTTCGGATTCTGGCTGTGAGAGAAGGTGCGAGCAAGCTGATCCCACATCTGCTTAGTTGTAGGCAGACGGAGAATGGTCACACTAATCTTCTCAACCGTGCTGTTGAGAATCCAAGTCATCACTGTGGAGTCGTCACGGACCCAATCATCGTAAGCTTTGACGTCCTTCAAGTCAGCATCGTCAGCAGGCTGTGGCGGACCGGCACGAGTGAGATGGGAATACTTCCCTTGTGATTTGGCATATATCACAAAGGAGCAAACCCACAGCTGGTAGTTGCGCCCGTCAAGTTTGACCGTAGTAACCTGACGACGCAGATCATCAGTCGAGGACGCCATCAGATAGGCAGGCACAGCAGGCAGGCAAGACAGGCAGGCAGAAGATCACAAGGGACCTCTCACATACGGACTACACCAAAGTGTAGTAGAAGACCCGGAGGCCGAAGCCTACACGGGCAGGCAGCACAAACAAACACGAACCGAAGTAGGCTCTAGCCGGACAACGTACCGATCTTCCCCGGAAGACTGATCTAGTCCAGATCTACCAACCCGGCAGCGCACCTGCTGTGCGAACAACAACAACGGTTGCTCAAGCACTAGCGGAGCACCGCGCCAGGAGAGTAGACGGACCGGTGACCGGCGGGAGACGGCTGGCTAGGCCAGCTGTGGCAGCCCGGAGGCGGCGGCGGCGGCCGCTGGCTGCTGCTGCTAGGCCGGCGGCTGGTCCGCGCGCGCGCGGGGGGGGGGGGGGGGGGGTGCGCCGGTGGAGAGGGAGGGAGGGAGAGACCCTAGGTCTCGACCTGCTCTGGTACCATGTTGAGAATCAGGGTTGCAAAGAGCATAGGGTTGCACAAAGAGTGCACCCTCATATATATAATGCTGAAACAATTACAGAGAGGTCCATACAGAATAAACAAATAACAAAATAAATAACAGAATAAGTAAACCACAGAAAACATATACTGTAACACTTAAAAATCTATTTTAATCGTGATGGAATTAAAGGAAGTTGAAAATTGCGTTACAAATCAAAAGTATACAGAAGTAAAATTTGGCTCACGTTTGATTGGTGTAGAGGATACTGGTGGTGGTGATAATTTAGTGCTCAATGGCATAGAAACACCAATAAGGGAAAGGATAGTAAGGAGTTTAATTGAGTGAAAAAAGAGGGTACTAAGCATTTTTGGAACACAAAGTATGGCCCCATCTATTTGACTTTGCATATAGTATTGGGCTCAACAGCCCCAGTAGAGTAAGAATTGCAAATGATTTGACTTCTTAACCTAAGGATAGAAGAATTAAAAGATAAGACATGTTTACATCATAAAAAACTTCTGGGAAAAGGGATGTAAAACAAAAGACATGTAGCAATATATGGTGAAAAACTCAAAGTAAGAAGGTTGAAACAAGCAATTTCAAATTTCATTTTTGCACTTGGCATTGAAACATGACATTGAAACCATATGCAAGATTTCATAAATTTATCATTTATGTGCATAGCATGACACAGGAATGAAGGCCTCAACTACATACAGAATTTTTTACTAGTACCTCCTTGCGGAGTAACAAGAAATTTGATGGGTATCAAAGACGAAAAGTATGAATCATATTGTGTGTCTTCTAGATGTGTAAGTAATGAACAAGCAGTTAAGGGGGCTACTTATCAAATATTTGATGCATCAAATTTGTTAATGACTTCACTCATATGATAATAATATTAGGCTAACTTATTGGAGGATGTTGTTCTTCAAATTAGAAAAAAAAGCATGCTTTTTTGAATTGCCACCAAAATAATTCCATATTTCAAGAAGGTTGTAAAGAGGATTGAGAGTTAAAGAAATATAGTTTATATGGACTCCTCATGCAGCCTGTCGTGTTGATCTTTTCTATAGAAAATGGGAGATTCTATTCATCCCAACTTCCATTGAAGAAAACTCATCTTACAATAAACAAAAGGCACACCCTTTTAGTTGAGGTGCAACTCTACAAAAGCCATGCATGTTATGTTTGTCCATTTGCTAAATAGTATCCATGTAAGTTGTCCATTTGTCCAACCTACAAGGGTCTCTGATCAGGAGTCAGAGAAATGTATACGTGATAGAAATTGAAGAATCCATTTAGATTTCAATTGGTTAAGTTTGACCTCAGTAGTAGGGCTTCATTGTATAGTTACTTGAATATGTATCTAATTGTGTTAACAAGCTGAACTGAACTTAAGAAGGCCTAAATACATCACCATTTAAATAAACTATACCTCATTTCATCATTCATTTAATTAATGTCATGTTGACATTTGCTTAGTAGAAATTCAATGCTAGTTACTCTAATGCATATCCATATTTGTGCATGGTTGAGCACGAGACAACCGCAAGTACTGAGCTTCAATAGGTTTAGTCAAAATTTAGGTTTCATCTACAGCTTTTTGGAGGTTTGTTTGGTGGGCTTTGTAGGATCAATGAGCTCTAGAAGGGTGGGGGTTGAATAGAGTTAAAACACTTAAACCAAATTCATTAGACCTTCAAGGTATATCAAGAGATAAGATTACAAATATGGAATTTGAGTGCAACTAAACATACATAGCAAGGACGAAAGAGATTGAATAAGATCAAAAATAAGTTATGTATAGTGGTTCCAAACTCCAAACTAGGAGAGTGTGCATCCACTACCTAGAGAGGTCAACCTCTAGGATTTTGCAACCATTGCACCTTTCTTATATTCCATTATAAGAGAAATAATATGGCCTCTTTTTCAGGGAAAGGATACCTAGCATTCCTTTTAAGGATAAAAGGAGCCAATAACTTTACAAGGACTTACCAATCCTAGAGCAAGAGTCTTCAACCTCTACAAGGACTTACGCACTTCTGCAACGAGTTAGACAACTTCATCAAAGAACTCTCCTCTTGAAACAAGTCTTCCGCCTTGAAGGAATTACCCACTCTTCTCTTGGGTCCTCAGCTTTCAACTTCATCTTCACCAAGGAGAAGCTTTCACCTTCATAGTTTTGAGAGAAAGGATTGGGAAGGGAAGATTGAGAGCTTCACAAGGAGTACAATGAAGCAGCTCTCTCACAAATAACCTATCTCACTCAGATTGATGTTGATGTGTGATAAGCAAGAGAGAGAAAGGAGCTCTTAGTAGACAAATCCACTCAACTATAGCTGGGAGCATAAGAAGAAAACTTGGGCTAAAGCCCAAGGGTCCCTATTTATAGTTGGGGTGTCTATTAGCCAGTAGATGCACTTGGGAATGAATTCTAGTTGTTTACGTGTTGCAACGGATCTATTTTTTAGTTTTGCAACACTCCAACAACTAGAAACATTTTTCTGCACACTCCATACAATGCAGTCGGTCGAGTTTCAACAAAGGCAACTCGACCAATAGCACTATGCGACAAAGCAAATTTGAGTTGTCGGTCGAGTTTATCCTGGATGAAACTCGACAAACATCTTAAATTTGATTTGTCTATGCAGAGGTGTCGGTCGAGTTTGTCTTGGGAAAACTCAGTCGACCCTAGCAGTTTCCAAAATCCATCAAGGGTGTCGGTCAATTTTATCCTAGATGAAACTCGGCCGACAAAAGTCCTTGTGATCATTTTGGAAATTGCTATAAAAGTGGTTAAATATTCGTTTTCAGTGCATTTTATATTTTTCTCAGCTTAATTACAAGTCATGGCATCAATACAAATGATTTACGAAATTGTCCTAAGGGTTTTTGGGGCATTTTCCACAAAAGTGCATTTGCATTGATTTTGGCTTGTATTTGGTCAAACTAAGGCTTGATTGAATTCGTCCTTTTCATGTACCTAATACTTGAAATCGATCTCAAATAAACATATTCGATACATATGAATGGAATGGTTGAGTCATCATCAAAATATGGACAATGTATAATTGTTAGATCAACAGGCATCATCTGCACAATCCAATAATTTAAGGCATATCTACATTTTATATCTTGTATATAGATATCTTTTGTAAATTTATAGTACTAAATTTTCTTAGCTAGGAGTTAATAAGAATATCATTTATACACTAATTTGTTATGGTTTTCATTCTATTATTATTGTGATGAGTACCATGTTTGGGACAAGTAGTAATACAACTGTTAAACAAGGGCACATTCAGGTATATAAATTGAGAATACAGGTATCATTTATACACTAATTTGTTATGGTTTTCATTCTATTATTATTGTGATGAGTACCATGTTTGGGACAAGTAGTAATACAACTGTTAAACAAGGGCACATTCAGGTATATAAATTGAGAATACAGGTCAAAGAACTTGTCTAATGAGTAATAGTTAAGGATGCTAAGGAGGGTATTGCACTGGTTTTTGAAATCTAAGTGATGACGGGTAATAAATAACCAGACAATACACTAAGGGTGTTATTAAATATTAAGTCATTTGTTGTTGTCAAAAATGATGGTATTTTATCGTTATTCTCAGTATTAAACATGAAATGTTTTTACAAAATGGAAAACTGAAATAAATCTTGTTTTATCTCTATATCAAATAGCATGCATAGCATGTGCTTAATATGGATCATAAGATGGTGCATAATACAAAATATTGTCTCTACCTCCAAATCCTATAATAATTTAAACCATTCCTTTATTGGATCGTGTGTATGTATTGATGAACCTTTCAAGTCCGTTATTTCCACCTATAATGATTTCGTTGCAGAGATGGAACAATGTTGGTTACTCTATATACCAATTATCTCTCTCCTTCCTCCTTGTTACTTCCCACCATTCTTCTGTGGAAAATGATCCTAGATCTACCATCTACTACTAACCCTAGACAAAACATCCAACTCTCTCTCTTAACTTTCAATTGGTCCCCACCTTGCACCAGCCCTTCTTGTATAACGTCATGGTTCCGTAGACCCTCTCACGTCTCTAACAATTGGTCATTGTCCTAAACATGATTTAGGTGCCTTGTTATGCTAGCTTCGCCAAAATTTGACGAGTTGGTATATACAATTCCGATCAATTCACTACAAGCATAGCCTAGGAATAGAACATCAAATTGAACTTTTACTAATTGATAAAAGGTTTAAATAACTAATAAAACCTCATCTTGAGATTTAAGTATACCTAAGTAATTAAAGAAAAATCATCAATAAAGGAAAGAAAATAACAGAAACCGTTGTATCTTGACTCCTTGACAGGACCGCAGGCATCACTATGAATAAGATCAAAAGGGCGCTTAGAGCGTTATACAGTACGACTAGGAAATGAAACACAATGATGCTTGCCCAGATGGCAAGACTGACACTCGATTGACTTTATTGATGATAAGCTTAGAACGGGCTTCTGAAGACTCTACAAGGAAGGATGTCCATAGTGACAACGCCATTGTAATTGAAGGGAGAGAGCAACTGAGGATAGTACATGCGGAGGAAGGAATCTGGAGGGTTGGGCGATCACCCTCAAAGAAGTAGATATCACCTTTCCTAGATGCCCACACCAATCGTCTTCCAGCTCCTAGGATCATGTAACACAAAGAAGGAAGATCCAAATATCACCAAGCACTGTAAAGAATCAACCAATTCAGCAAAAGACATTAGATTAAAAGGAAAGTCTAGTACATAATGTACAGATTGTAGACTCAAAGAAGATGATGCTTGTAAAGATCCACAAGTCTGTACTCATTTGATTAATCCATGAGCTAGAGTCACAAGAGAAAGTGGGATATATAAATTGGAGGAAAGAAGCATGGATATACATGTCATATCTTAAGAGGCCCTTGAGTCCACCACCCATGTAGAAGATGGGTGGGAGAAGTGATGTCCCTTGGTTACCTACAACTGAGACAAGATCGACAGAGGAACCAAGAGAAACATGTTGGTTGGCCTGAAGGACACAGTCATACTCCTCCTTGGAGATAGTCATATATGATTGCGTTTGTTTAGAAGCTCTAGATATCGATGCTTTCGATGCAGTCGTCGTATAATGTGCAGCACCAACAGGGGGTCAACCATGCTTAGAATAGCACTTGTCCTCTACATGTCCAAGTATCCCACAAAAAGTACATTTGTCTCTAGTCCAAGTGCCCCATCCTCATCTAGTACCCTTGGCAGCAGCAACAAAAGAGGCATGATTTTTGGAGTTTGGTCCACCTATAGTGACAGAGACTGACTCAAAAGAGGATTGTTAGATCCTCATAAACGCCTTCTCACGGCTTAGTGGTTTATCTATAGCAAGAATGACACTTTTGACCGAAGCATAGACAGGATCCAAGTCTGACAGAAATCCAGATGTTACTAAGTCATAGAAGCTAATTTCTTGAGAGATTGACTATTTGACACCAAAATAATCCTCCAAAGAGCTACTATCTTGTCTTTCGGCAAAGAGGCGATCACAGACGGTGCAGAGACATAAAGCATTCTTCTTGTGCAAGAAGTGTTTCTTTGCAACTTCCAGATATGTTTGGTTGTGAATAGAACATGAACCTAGAAGCAATCTGGGGCTCCATAATGTTCCACAACCAGGATTTTATCAAACCATTGTGTCCCCACCATGTGGGGTATCTTTGTCTCTTTCAAGAGGAGGTTCTCATCATCATCATCATCAACTAAGCCTCAATCCCAACTATGTTGGGGTTGGCTACATGGATCCTTCTTTTCCATTCAGCTCTATCATGGGTCATATTCTGGTTGAGATGTAGAGATTCAAAATCTCTCTTTATAAGCTCTTCCCATGTTAATTTAGGCCTTCCTCTTCTTCTATTAATTGTGCTTGCCTCAATAGTATTGCTATGTATAGCCGCATTAGTCGGTCTGCGTTGCACATGTCCATACCATCTGAGTCGGCCCTCGTGCAACTTATCCCCAATGCTCGCCATCCCCACGTTATTCATGATATAGTCATTTCTCAAGCGATCTTTTCTTGTCTTCCCACACATCCATCTCAACATACACATTTCAGCCACGTTCATCTTATTGAGTCCTTGTTTCTTCACCGCCCAACATTCACTCCCATAGAGCATGGTTGATCGAATAGCAGTTTTATAAAACTTGTTTTTTAGTCTGAGAGGAATCTTCCGATCACATAATACTCCAGTTGCACTCCTCCATTTCAAACATCCTGCAGTGATCCTATGACAAACGTCATTTTGGACATCGCCATCTGTTTGAATGATAGAGCCCAAGTAACGAAATTTATCACATTTTGGTATATCTACTCCGTCCAACTTGGTTCCACCATTCACACTGCGAGATTGGCTGAAATTGCAATGAATATACTCAGTTTTGCTCCTACTAATCATCAATCCATTTGATTCCAATGTCTTTCTCCAAAGTTCAACTTTATCATTCAAACCATCTTTAGTTTCGTCAATCAAATACAATATCATCAGCAAATAACATACACCAAGGAACATCATCCTAAACATTCTTTGTCAAATCATCCATAACAAAAACAAACAGATATGGGTTGACTGTGGATCCTTGGTTGAAGACAATTGTAGCATAAGTCCATTGCTTTTTTGTATAGTTACTTGAATATGTATCTAATTGTGTTAACAAGCTGAACTGAACTTAAGAAGGCCTAAATACATCACCATTTAAATAAACTATACCTCATTTCATCATTCATTTAGTTAATGTCATGTTGACATTTGCTTAGTAGAAATTCAATGCTAGTTACTCTAATGCATATCCATATTTGTGCATGGTTGAGCACGAGACAACCGCAAGTACTGAGCTTCAATAGGTTTAGTCAAAATTTAGGTTTCATCTACAGCTTTTTGGAGGTTTGTTTGGTGGGCTTTGTAGGATCAATGAGCTCTAGAAGGGTGGGGGTTGAATAGAGTTAAAACACTTAAACCAAATTCATTAGACCTTCAAGGTATATCAAGAGATAAGATTACAAATATGGAATTTGAGTGCAACTAAACATACATAGCAAGGACGAAAGAGATTGAATAAGATCAAAAATAAGTTATGTATAGTGGTTCCAAACTCCAAACTAGGAGAGTGTGCATCCACTACCTAGAGAGGTCAACCTCTAGGATTTTGCAACCATTGCACCTTTCTTATATTCCATTATAAGAGAAATAATATGGCCTCTTTTTCAGGGAAAGGATACCTAGCATTCCTTTTAAGGATAAAAGGAGCCAATAACTTTACAAGGACTTACCAATCCTAGAGCAAGAGTCTTCAACCTCTACAAGGACTTACGCACTTCTGCAACGAGTTAGACAACTTCATCAAAGAACTCTCCTCTTGAAACAAGTCTTCCGCCTTGAAGGAATTACCCACTCTTCTCTTGGGTCCTCAGCTTTCAACTTCATCTTCACCAAGGAGAAGCTTTCACCTTCATAGTTTTGAGAGAAAGGATTGGGAAGGGAAGATTGAGAGCTTCACAAGGAGTACAATGAAGCAGCTCTCTCACAAATAACCTATCTCACTCAGATTGATGTTGATGTGTGATAAGCAAGAGAGAGAAAGGAGCTCTTAGTAGACAAATCCACTCAACTATAGCTGGGAGCATAAGAAGAAAACTTGGGCTAAAGCCCAAGGGTCCCTATTTATAGTTGGGGTGTCTATTAGCCAGTAGATGCACTTGGGAATGAATTCTAGTTGTTTACGTGTTGCAACGGATCTATTTTTTAGTTTTGCAACACTCCAACAACTAGAAACATTTTTCTGCACACTCCATACAATGCAGTCGGTCGAGTTTCAACAAAGGCAACTCGACCAATAGCACTATGCGACAAAGCAAATTTGAGTTGTCGGTCGAGTTTATCCTGGATGAAACTCGACAAACATCTTAAATTTGATTTGTCTATGCAGAGGTGTCGGTCGAGTTTGTCTTGGGAAAACTCAGTCGACCCTAGCAGTTTCCAAAATCCATCAAGGGTGTCGGTCAATTTTATCCTAGATGAAACTCGGCCGACAAAAGTCCTTGTGATCATTTTGGAAATTGCTATAAAAGTGGTTAAATATTCGTTTTCAGTGCATTTTATATTTTTCTCAGCTTAATTACAAGTCATGGCATCAATACAAATGATTTACGAAATTGTCCTAAGGGTTTTTGGGGCATTTTCCACAAAAGTGCATTTGCATTGATTTTGGCTTGTATTTGGTCAAACTAAGGCTTGATTGAATTCGTCCTTTTCATGTACCTAATACTTGAAATCGATCTCAAATAAACATATTCGATACATATGAATGGAATGGTTGAGTCATCATCAAAATATGGACAATGTATAATTGTTAGATCAACAGGCATCATCTGCACAATCCAATAATTTAAGGCATATCTACATTTTATATCTTGTATATAGATATCTTTTGTAAATTTATAGTACTAAATTTTCTTAGCTAGGAGTTAATAAGAATATCATTTATACACTAATTTGTTATGGTTTTCATTCTATTATTATTGTGATGAGTACCATGTTTGGGACAAGTAGTAATACAACTGTTAAACAAGGGCACATTCAGGTATATAAATTGAGAATACAGGTATCATTTATACACTAATTTGTTATGGTTTTCATTCTATTATTATTGTGATGAGTACCATGTTTGGGACAAGTAGTAATACAACTGTTAAACAAGGGCACATTCAGGTATATAAATTGAGAATACAGGTCAAAGAACTTGTCTAATGAGTAATAGTTAAGGATGCTAAGGAGGGTATTGCACTGGTTTTTGAAATCTAAGTGATGACGGGTAATAAATAACCAGACAATACACTAAGGGTGTTATTAAATATTAAGTCATTTGTTGTTGTCAAAAATGATGGTATTTTATCGTTATTCTCAGTATTAAACATGAAATGTTTTTACAAAATGGAAAACTGAAATAAATCTTGTTTTATCTCTATATCAAATAGCATGCATAGCATGTGCTTAATATGGATCATAAGATGGTGCATAATACAAAATATTGTCTCTACCTCCAAATCCTATAATAATTTAAACCATTCCTTTATTGGATCGTGTGTATGTATTGATGAACCTTTCAAGTCCGTTATTTCCACCTATAATGATTTCGTTGCAGAGATGGAACAATGTTGGTTACTCTATATACCAATTATCTCTCTCCTTCCTCCTTGTTACTTCCCACCATTCTTCTGTGGAAAATGATCCTAGATCTACCATCTACTACTAACCCTAGACAAAACATCCAACTCTCTCTCTTAACTTTCAATTGGTCCCCACCTTGCACCAGCCCTTCTTGTATAACGTCATGGTTCCGTAGACCCTCTCACGTCTCTAACAATTGGTCATTGTCCTAAACATGATTTAGGTGCCTTGTTATGCTAGCTTCGCCAAAATTTGACGAGTTGGTATATACAATTCCGATCAATTCACTACAAGCATAGCCTAGGAATAGAACATCAAATTGAACTTTTACTAATTGATAAAAGGTTTAAATAACTAATAAAACCTCATCTTGAGATTTAAGTATACCTAAGTAATTAAAGAAAAATCATCAATAAAGGAAAGAAAATAACAGAAACCGTTGTATCTTGACTCCTTGACAGGACCGCAGGCATCACTATGAATAAGATCAAAAGGGCGCTTAGAGCGTTATACAGTACGACTAGGAAATGAAACACAATGATGCTTGCCCAGATGGCAAGACTGACACTCGATTGACTTTATTGATGATAAGCTTAGAACGGGCTTCTGAAGACTCTACAAGGAAGGATGTCCATAGTGACAACGCCATTGTAATTGAAGGGAGAGAGCAACTGAGGATAGTACATGCGGAGGAAGGAATCTGGAGGGTTGGGCGATCACCCTCAAAGAAGTAGATATCACCTTTCCTAGATGCCCACACCAATCGTCTTCCAGCTCCTAGGATCATGTAACACAAAGAAGGAAGATCCAAATATCACCAAGCACTGTAAAGAATCAACCAATTCAGCAAAAGACATTAGATTAAAAGGAAAGTCTAGTACATAATGTACAGATTGTAGACTCAAAGAAGATGATGCTTGTAAAGATCCACAAGTCTGTACTCATTTGATTAATCCATGAGCTAGAGTCACAAGAGAAAGTGGGATATATAAATTGGAGGAAAGAAGCATGGATATACATGTCATATCTTAAGAGGCCCTTGAGTCCACCACCCATGTAGAAGATGGGTGGGAGAAGTGATGTCCCTTGGTTACCTACAACTGAGACAAGATCGACAGAGGAACCAAGAGAAACATGTTGGTTGGCCTGAAGGACACAGTCATACTCCTCCTTGGAGATAGTCATATATGATTGCGTTTGTTTAGAAGCTCTAGATATCGATGCTTTCGATGCAGTCGTCGTATAATGTGCAGCACCAACAGGGGGTCAACCATGCTTAGAATAGCACTTGTCCTCTACATGTCCAAGTATCCCACAAAAAGTACATTTGTCTCTAGTCCAAGTGCCCCATCCTCATCTAGTACCCTTGGCAGCAGCAACAAAAGAGGCATGATTTTTGGAGTTTGGTCCACCTATAGTGACAGAGACTGACTCAAAAGAGGATTGTTAGATCCTCATAAACGCCTTCTCACGGCTTAGTGGTTTATCTATAGCAAGAATGACACTTTTGACCGAAGCATAGACAGGATCCAAGTCTGACAGAAATCCAGATGTTACTAAGTCATAGAAGCTAATTTCTTGAGAGATTGACTATTTGACACCAAAATAATCCTCCAAAGAGCTACTATCTTGTCTTTCGGCAAAGAGGCGATCACAGACGGTGCAGAGACATAAAGCATTCTTCTTGTGCAAGAAGTGTTTCTTTGCAACTTCCAGATATGTTTGGTTGTGAATAGAACATGAACCTAGAAGCAATCTGGGGCTCCATAATGTTCCACAACCAGGATTTTATCAAACCATTGTGTCCCCACCATGTGGGGTATCTTTGTCTCTTTCAAGAGGAGGTTCTCATCATCATCATCATCAACTAAGCCTCAATCCCAACTATGTTGGGGTTGGCTACATGGATCCTTCTTTTCCATTCAGCTCTATCATGGGTCATATTCTGGTTGAGATGTAGAGATTCAAAATCTCTCTTTATAAGCTCTTCCCATGTTAATTTAGGCCTTCCTCTTCTTCTATTAATTGTGCTTGCCTCAATAGTATTGCTATGTATAGCCGCATTAGTCGGTCTGCGTTGCACATGTCCATACCATCTGAGTCGGCCCTCGTGCAACTTATCCCCAATGCTCGCCATCCCCACGTTATTCATGATATAGTCATTTCTCAAGCGATCTTTTCTTGTCTTCCCACACATCCATCTCAACATACACATTTCAGCCACGTTCATCTTATTGAGTCCTTGTTTCTTCACCGCCCAACATTCACTCCCATAGAGCATGGTTGATCGAATAGCAGTTTTATAAAACTTGTTTTTTAGTCTGAGAGGAATCTTCCGATCACATAATACTCCAGTTGCACTCCTCCATTTCAAACATCCTGCAGTGATCCTATGACAAACGTCATTTTGGACATCGCCATCTGTTTGAATGATAGAGCCCAAGTAACGAAATTTATCACATTTTGGTATATCTACTCCGTCCAACTTGGTTCCACCATTCACACTGCGAGATTGGCTGAAATTGCAATGAATATACTCAGTTTTGCTCCTACTAATCATCAATCCATTTGATTCCAATGTCTTTCTCCAAAGTTCAACTTTATCATTCAAACCATCTTTAGTTTCGTCAATCAAATACAATATCATCAGCAAATAACATACACCAAGGAACATCATCCTAAACATTCTTTGTCAAATCATCCATAACAAAAACAAACAGATATGGGTTGACTGTGGATCCTTGGTTGAAGACAATTGTAGCATAAGTCCATTGCTTTTTTGTATAGTTACTTGAATATGTATCTAATTGTGTTAACAAGCTGAACTGAACTTAAGAAGGCCTAAATACATCACCATTTAAATAAACTATACCTCATTTCATCATTCATTTAGTTAATGTCATGTTGACATTTGCTTAGTAGAAATTCAATGCTAGTTACTCTAATGCATATCCATATTTGTGCATGGTTGAGCACGAGACAACCGCAAGTACTGAGCTTCAATAGGTTTAGTCAAAATTTAGGTTTCATCTACAGCTTTTTGGAGGTTTGTTTGGTGGGCTTTGTAGGATCAATGAGCTCTAGAAGGGTGGGGGTTGAATAGAGTTAAAACACTTAAACCAAATTCATTAGACCTTCAAGGTATATCAAGAGATAAGATTACAAATATGGAATTTGAGTGCAACTAAACATACATAGCAAGGACGAAAGAGATTGAATAAGATCAAAAATAAGTTATGTATAGTGGTTCCAAACTCCAAACTAGGAGAGTGTGCATCCACTACCTAGAGAGGTCAACCTCTAGGATTTTGCAACCATTGCACCTTTCTTATATTCCATTATAAGAGAAATAATATGGCCTCTTTTTCAGGGAAAGGATACCTAGCATTCCTTTTAAGGATAAAAGGAGCCAATAACTTTACAAGGACTTACCAATCCTAGAGCAAGAGTCTTCAACCTCTACAAGGACTTACGCACTTCTGCAACGAGTTAGACAACTTCATCAAAGAACTCTCCTCTTGAAACAAGTCTTCCGCCTTGAAGGAATTACCCACTCTTCTCTTGGGTCCTCAGCTTTCAACTTCATCTTCACCAAGGAGAAGCTTTCACCTTCATAGTTTTGAGAGAAAGGATTGGGAAGGGAAGATTGAGAGCTTCACAAGGAGTACAATGAAGCAGCTCTCTCACAAATAACCTATCTCACTCAGATTGATGTTGATGTGTGATAAGCAAGAGAGAGAAAGGAGCTCTTAGTAGACAAATCCACTCAACTATAGCTGGGAGCATAAGAAGAAAACTTGGGCTAAAGCCCAAGGGTCCCTATTTATAGTTGGGGTGTCTATTAGCCAGTAGATGCACTTGGGAATGAATTCTAGTTGTTTACGTGTTGCAACGGATCTATTTTTTAGTTTTGCAACACTCCAACAACTAGAAACATTTTTCTGCACACTCCATACAATGCAGTCGGTCGAGTTTCAACAAAGGCAACTCGACCAATAGCACTATGCGACAAAGCAAATTTGAGTTGTCGGTCGAGTTTATCCTGGATGAAACTCGACAAACATCTTAAATTTGATTTGTCTATGCAGAGGTGTCGGTCGAGTTTGTCTTGGGAAAACTCAGTCGACCCTAGCAGTTTCCAAAATCCATCAAGGGTGTCGGTCAATTTTATCCTAGATGAAACTCGGCCGACAAAAGTCCTTGTGATCATTTTGGAAATTGCTATAAAAGTGGTTAAATATTCGTTTTCAGTGCATTTTATATTTTTCTCAGCTTAATTACAAGTCATGGCATCAATACAAATGATTTACGAAATTGTCCTAAGGGTTTTTGGGGCATTTTCCACAAAAGTGCATTTGCATTGATTTTGGCTTGTATTTGGTCAAACTAAGGCTTGATTGAATTCGTCCTTTTCATGTACCTAATACTTGAAATCGATCTCAAATAAACATATTCGATACATATGAATGGAATGGTTGAGTCATCATCAAAATATGGACAATGTATAATTGTTAGATCAACAGGCATCATCTGCACAATCCAATAATTTAAGGCATATCTACATTTTATATCTTGTATATAGATATCTTTTGTAAATTTATAGTACTAAATTTTCTTAGCTAGGAGTTAATAAGAATATCATTTATACACTAATTTGTTATGGTTTTCATTCTATTATTATTGTGATGAGTACCATGTTTGGGACAAGTAGTAATACAACTGTTAAACAAGGGCACATTCAGGTATATAAATTGAGAATACAGGTATCATTTATACACTAATTTGTTATGGTTTTCATTCTATTATTATTGTGATGAGTACCATGTTTGGGACAAGTAGTAATACAACTGTTAAACAAGGGCACATTCAGGTATATAAATTGAGAATACAGGTCAAAGAACTTGTCTAATGAGTAATAGTTAAGGATGCTAAGGAGGGTATTGCACTGGTTTTTGAAATCTAAGTGATGACGGGTAATAAATAACCAGACAATACACTAAGGGTGTTATTAAATATTAAGTCATTTGTTGTTGTCAAAAATGATGGTATTTTATCGTTATTCTCAGTATTAAACATGAAATGTTTTTACAAAATGGAAAACTGAAATAAATCTTGTTTTATCTCTATATCAAATAGCATGCATAGCATGTGCTTAATATGGATCATAAGATGGTGCATAATACAAAATATTGTCTCTACCTCCAAATCCTATAATAATTTAAACCATTCCTTTATTGGATCGTGTGTATGTATTGATGAACCTTTCAAGTCCGTTATTTCCACCTATAATGATTTCGTTGCAGAGATGGAACAATGTTGGTTACTCTATATACCAATTATCTCTCTCCTTCCTCCTTGTTACTTCCCACCATTCTTCTGTGGAAAATGATCCTAGATCTACCATCTACTACTAACCCTAGACAAAACATCCAACTCTCTCTCTTAACTTTCAATTGGTCCCCACCTTGCACCAGCCCTTCTTGTATAACGTCATGGTTCCGTAGACCCTCTCACGTCTCTAACAATTGGTCATTGTCCTAAACATGATTTAGGTGCCTTGTTATGCTAGCTTCGCCAAAATTTGACGAGTTGGTATATACAATTCCGATCAATTCACTACAAGCATAGCCTAGGAATAGAACATCAAATTGAACTTTTACTAATTGATAAAAGGTTTAAATAACTAATAAAACCTCATCTTGAGATTTAAGTATACCTAAGTAATTAAAGAAAAATCATCAATAAAGGAAAGAAAATAACAGAAACCGTTGTATCTTGACTCCTTGACAGGACCGCAGGCATCACTATGAATAAGATCAAAAGGGCGCTTAGAGCGTTATACAGTACGACTAGGAAATGAAACACAATGATGCTTGCCCAGATGGCAAGACTGACACTCGATTGACTTTATTGATGATAAGCTTAGAACGGGCTTCTGAAGACTCTACAAGGAAGGATGTCCATAGTGACAACGCCATTGTAATTGAAGGGAGAGAGCAACTGAGGATAGTACATGCGGAGGAAGGAATCTGGAGGGTTGGGCGATCACCCTCAAAGAAGTAGATATCACCTTTCCTAGATGCCCACACCAATCGTCTTCCAGCTCCTAGGATCATGTAACACAAAGAAGGAAGATCCAAATATCACCAAGCACTGCAAAGAATCAACCAATTCAGCAAAAGACATTAGATTAAAAGGAAAGTCTAGTACATAATGTACAGATTGTAGACTCAAAGAAGATGATGCTTGTAAAGATCCACAAGTCTGTACTCATTTGATTAATCCATGAGCTAGAGTCACAAGAGAAAGTGGGATATATAAATTGGAGGAAAGAAGCATGGATATACATGTCATATCTTAAGAGGCCCTTGAGTCCACCACCCATGTAGAAGATGGGTGGGAGAAGTGATGTCCCTTGGTTACCTACAACTGAGACAAGATCGACAGAGGAACCAAGAGAAACATGTTGGTTGGCCTGAAGGACACAGTCATACTCCTCCTTGGAGATAGTCATATATGATTGCGTTTGTTTAGAAGCTCTAGATATCGATGCTTTCGATGCAGTCGTCGTATAATGTGCAGCACCAACAGGGGGTCAACCATGCTTAGAATAGCACTTGTCCTCTACATGTCCAAGTATCCCACAAAAAGTACATTTGTCTCTAGTCCAAGTGCCCCATCCTCATCTAGTACCCTTGGCAGCAGCAACAAAAGAGGCATGATTTTTGGAGTTTGGTCCACCTATAGTGACAGAGACTGACTCAAAAGAGGATTGTTAGATCCTCATAAACGCCTTCTCACGGCTTAGTGGTTTATCTATAGCAAGAATGACACTTTTGACCGAAGCATAGACAGGATCCAAGTCTGACAGAAATCCAGATGTTACTAAGTCATAGAAGCTAATTTCTTGAGAGATTGACTATTTGACACCAAAATAATCCTCCAAAGAGCTACTATCTTGTCTTTCGGCAAAGAGGCGATCACAGACGGTGCAGAGACATAAAGCATTCTTCTTGTGCAAGAAGTGTTTCTTTGCAACTTCCAGATATGTTTGGTTGTGAATAGAACATGAACCTAGAAGCAATCTGGGGCTCCATAATGTTCCACAACCAGGATTTTATCAAACCATTGTGTCCCCACCATGTGGAGTATCTTTGTCTCTTTCAAGAGGAGGTTCTCATCATCATCATCATCAACTAAGCCTCAATCCCAACTATGTTGGGGTTGGCTACATGGATCCTTCTTTTCCATTCAGCTCTATCATGGGTCATATTCTGGTTGAGATGTAGAGATTCAAAATCTCTCTTTATAAGCTCTTCCCATGTTAATTTAGGCCTTCCTCTTCTTCTATTAATTGTGCTTGCCTCAATAGTATTGCTATGTATAGCCGCATTAGTCGGTCTGCGTTGCACATGTCCATACCATCTGAGTCGGCCCTCGTGCAACTTATCCCCAATGCTCGCCATCCCCACGTTATTCATGATATAGTCATTTCTCAAGCGATCTTTTCTTGTCTTCCCACACATCCATCTCAACATACACATTTCAGCCACGTTCATCTTATTGAGTCCTTGTTTCTTCACCGCCCAACATTCACTCCCATAGAGCATGGTTGATCGAATAGCAGTTTTATAAAACTTGTTTTTTAGTCTGAGAGGAATCTTCCGATCACATAATACTCCAGTTGCACTCCTCCATTTCAAACATCCTGCAGTGATCCTATGACAAACGTCATTTTGGACATCGCCATCTGTTTGAATGATAGAGCCCAAGTAACGAAATTTATCACATTTTGGTATATCTACTCCGTCCAACTTGGTTCCACCATTCACACTGCGAGATTGGCTGAAATTGCAATGAATATACTCAGTTTTGCTCCTACTAATCATCAATCCATTTGATTCCAATGTCTTTCTCCAAAGTTCAACTTTATCATTCAAACCATCTTTAGTTTCGTCAATCAAATACAATATCATCAGCAAATAACATACACCAAGGAACATCATCCTAAACATTCTTTGTCAAATCATCCATAACAAAAACAAACAGATATGGGTTGACTGTGGATCCTTGGTTGAAGACAATTGTAGCATAAGTCCATTGCTTTTTTGTATCCCATGGTGAGGTCAAATCAGGATGATTGTGACAAAAGAAATTGAGATAGACTGTCGGAACACATCGTGTGGAGATCTGACATTCCGAGTGGAGGTCTGACACGTCGTGTCATATGTCAAAGACGTGAAACAGACTTCCACCGACACGTCGTGTGGGAAAGCAACACATCGTTTAAGATGTCTAAGGCGTGAAACAGACTTTCGTCAACATATCGTGTGGGAAACCAACACGTCGTGTAAGATGTCAAAGGCATAAAATAAATTCCCATCGACACGCCGTGCGAGCCAGACGACACATCATGTCAGACAATCCTATTCCAGATTTGGACGGGAAATGGCACCGTCAAAGGAAATCTAGAAGACGCATTGGGGTGATAGGAATTAGCACTGTCACTTGTGTCAATAGATGATTGAATACGAGAGGAAGAAAAATAAAGGAGGGAGTTGCTTCTCCTCCCCTCTACGGAATAGAACGAGTGGTTCTCCTATCCTTCAAGCAGCCACCGTGTTGTAGTAGAGACGAATGAGACAGAGGTCAACGACACTCGGCGAGAAGTTGGAGTCGGCGGCACCCGACAGTGGGAGAGAGAGGCAGTAGCGGCTAGCACAGAGAGGAGAGAGGGGGGAAGCGCAACCAACAGCTAGGGTTAAGTCTCCGGGGCTTGCTCTGATACCATGTAAAAGTATTGGTTCAAAGTGATGTCATACTGTAGCAGGTTAGCCTTTATTATATACTAAGAGAACATTTACATAATAGACCTGATAAAGAAAGGAAATAGGAAAAGACTACATGAATAGCTTTTATTTTCTAACAAGAAATATAGAGGACATGTTATTATGATGAGAGTTGTCCAATATTAATGTGTTTTAGTTTGGCATAAGAGTTCCAATTATGTTTCCATGCATGAGTCGCAATCCTTTACCCCATTTTATGCATGTCAATGTTGTCTCTGTGGCCTTATCAAAACTTGTGTACAAATGCTTCCCTTGGTACACCTCAATTTTACATGTATGGCAGAGTGCTAATCTCATTTTTTCCAATCCTTGTGATCGTATGTGACCTTATATTAGATTGCGAATTATTTATTTTGCTTTTGATGAGTTGGTTTAGGGCCTAATGTAGGGTAGTTAGAATCACACTAACAAGCAATGTGAGACTTGAGACAATATAGTATTACACAGTGCATGTGGCATAGCCACGGAACGGTGACCATAAACATGAACAAAACCACATAGATTGGGTAGAGCATTCCTAAATAACAAACAAAAGAAGGGGATTAATGCTCATAAATGAGATAAAGAATTAGGTTATGGTGTCATGTTGGAGATTCAACCTGAAGTTGATTGGTCAAAAATGGAGAGCTCTCAACCTAATAAACTGGTCTCTTGCAAACCTAAGGATGTGCAATATATAACCTTAACTACTATTCTCCTCGAGTGTGGTTTTGCATTCTTCCATGTCAAAACCGTTTGCTTGGAGAGATCACATATTTAAAATAGCATGTATAGGTGTGGTTTTGATCAGTTTTTTTTATATAATGTGTTGAAACTATATACAAAGGTAGTGCTGGCTATGATTACTAGTAATGGGACACGTCAATGCCATTGTATGCAGGTCAATCATCAATTCTATTAAAATCTCAGTTTACAAAAAAAAACTCACATGCAGTCCAAGCAGCATTAAAACAAATAGATCATGCGACAACAAGAACGAGTATGCCTCGTCCCAGCCAAGTTGGGTTCAGCTAGAAAATATAGGTATAGCTAGAGGGATATATAACAACACATACCACGGGTACCAAGCACCCTAAGCTTGCGATATTCTGAGCCAACAGTAATAAGAGAAGTAGACACTTGCAAGTGAAGATCCCCGTATTGGGATACAGAGACAGTAAGCAAGTCGCCTACATTTTTTAGCCGGTCTACTAGGTTTTGCAACTGGACCAGGTCAGGAACTTGGACAAGAGTCTGTTAGAAATCGCAACAATCTGAGAGAAGCAATGTAAATCAAAGGAAGGGTGACAAATGAGTATGTATCACGAAGATTTACCTGAGGAAGATCCTGAGCTGCATCAAGAGCAGATTGGAGCTCAATCACATCAGCCTTTGATAATGGCTTTGATATTGGAACATCATGTATGACAGCAGACTTGGAACCCTGAAACAAGCCATGTTTAGACATTTATGAGTTTATATCCATGGAATATATAGTCAGGGGACATGTTATAAAAATGCATCATAGAAGGTTGGATTAATCTCGCTATCCCTGCTTGTTAGTCGTCCAAGTCAATGTTTGTGAATCATGTATGATTGAACCAATTGCTAAAGAAAATCGTATGTAGAGTATCTAAAATGACACTTGCTCCTGCATGAGGATAACAACTGTTGCTGCCAAAACAGCACCAAGAAAGTCGACCTTCGTCTCAAACGACAGGAAAGGCGAAGGCTGCTGTGACCCCGCTGGAAGCTTCTTCACGAGCTTGATTTGAATATACGTCCCACCTCCCGCCACCCCTCCCTCATCAACACTGGAATAGCACAGGATCGAGAGAGCGCTGCGAACCGCGCGGTGGAGGAGGCTGAGGTCGATAGCAAAGGCGATGCGGTCGTCGTTCTGGCTGGAGATCCGGTAGTCTGTGAAGAGCACTTCCTTCTTAAATTGAGCCACGCACTGCACCCCGTCTCCTCCCCCACTTCCGCTTCCACCAGCGACGTTGTGAAGGAACATGGCGTGGTCGCGAGTGAGGTAGAGGTGGCATATCTTGCCCACTTTATCGAGCGCCGGAAGGAACCCTAATTGGATGTCACCAGAGAAGGAGTGAGATGGAATATGGGAAGGGAGATAGCAAGAACTGACGAAGAGAAATGAGTTCTGGAGTTGGAATTCGTATCAACTCACGCCTGTCAAGGAGATTGACGCCGTCGGAGGTAAGCAGAGCTTTGAACTTCATCGCAAGTCCGCGCCGGTTCTGTGCTTCCCTCCAAAATGTTTCGGACTGGTCATATGCCTTTTGTTTATTTTTATTTTCCATTTCATTAGAAGAAAAAAAGAATCTGTCCCGCCCGGGTCAAATTACTTGGCCACGACCTCGGGCTATTTGGTTGGATGGAAACCAAAAACTTACAAAGAAATTCATGTGTTCTCTTCATAACTCATAATCATGTATCTAATGCGACCCGCACTTTGATTGTAAAAATGTAGAAATCGGTTGTATCTAAATTCGAAAAAAAAAATAGTCATTTCATCATATTTTTATTCGAAGTGAGGAAAATTGTTCGATGAGGTGAGAGATGTTCCTACTAACATTGGGCTATCTTTTCTATACCATTTGTTATAAGATGTGTTCAGTTATCCAAGTGTCCACACTATTGGTTCGTGTTATGTTGTCTAGTCTATTGATTGTTCCTGGTGTAGTTTCTTCCTAACCCCCCACTCACACTCCCATCCATTTTCCCTCACCTTAAATGTCCATTAAGATACATGTATGCATATTGTTTTGTCAATATACATTTGTGTGTCTTGTAGACCAGGATCAAGAGGACAAGAGCATGTCTCTATGTGTTCTGTGGTCAACAAATGATGATTCCATTCTCCCAACCCTTGGCAACTGATATGTAGGTAATTTTTCTACTAGCTGACAAGCAACTTCATACATTAAACTGAATATTAGACAAGATGTGGAAGATCTGATGGTGTTGAGGTGGAACATTGCTTGCACAGTTGTTTTGTTATGGTGATCTGAGGTGGTGCTTGCACATGCATGCACCATGAGCCAACATGTAACATACTCAAAATTAGATCCCAAATGTACAATTCATTTGAACTCCTTAACTTGAATATAGCGCCTCTTTCAATTTTTATTAATATCACTTTGTTCATTAATCATTTACATCAATGGCATTTATCACAATTTGAATTTCTTGTGCTTATGACTTGGTCAGATCTCTCGTTCAATAGTATGCCTATTTTCTCAACTAATGGTGTTGCAATCATTTTCAAATTATTGCTTAGATTAATATGTATTAATTATTGAGTGGTTCTTTTTAGAAAATCTAATAGTAAATGTTCTACAGATAGAATGAATGACTAATTTTGCTAGGATTTAGTTAGTTAGATACTACATATATGGATAAATATTAACCTAATTTGGACCTTTAAGTTTGCATTGTTGGCTAAATTGGACATTAGCGTACCCTTCATTTTGATGATGGAAAACATTTCATTCTTGTGGATCTAGCGTGCTACTTGAGTATTTCAGGGTTCAAGAAAATGAGGGGATCATACTTAGTTATAATTTAAGACCAATACCCTTAAATGTTAATATTTTCATAACTGTACTGAATATAAATATGTGTACAAGTATATAATATACAAGTACTTAGATATCATATAAATCAAGCGTTAGATCTTCTCTATCCACTCATAACCCTTAGTTGGGATCCCCCCTGGAGATTAGAGTCACTATCCTCCATTAGAACATACATTTGATTGGTTGTTCAAAAACCTAAAACATTACTAATCGAGAAACTAGTCGACCAAAACACCCTCGGTCGAAGATATTATCGATCGAGAACCACCTCGGTCGAGCATTTAGAGCACTGATCAAAAACTTACATACTTGTGCCTACAGTCATTCTTTGACCGAGCATATGGTCGACTGACTCAACCTCGGTCCAAAACATATGATTGTTAGACCAAGTAGTTGAGAGTTGGAAATAGATATTGGTATACACTTGCATTCAACCCAGGATCAGTCGAAGAAATGCTCGATCGAGACATGGTCGGTCGACTAACTTGTCGACCGGACTGGGTTCTAGATTGTTCTTCTAAACTTGAATAATTTAGCCATTGCTAGCCAACTACTTTCTACCTAACGCATAGTTCAGCATTAAGAACACTCTAGAGACTCTCTAAAACATCTCTTATAACTTGCAAACCATTCTTGTATATAGGATAGGCCTTAGGACACCCAATACACACAAGCTACACTTGAGCATCCGTACTAGAGAGCAACAAAGCTGAGAAATGCTTTCTATCTTGTTCCTTGAGCTCTAAGTTCGTGTCCTGTAGCCATAACTTCTTAGACACCATCCAAGAAACATCCATCATAGGTGGTTTGAGAGGTCTAACGCTTGATATAGGATCAAAGCACAATACTTGATTGGTGTACTTTCCTTCTTCCAATCTCCATTTACAAGTTTATGCTATTTATGCTCCTTGGCTACTCCAAATGGTGGAGGATGCCTGAGGGAGTTTGATTGGAGCTACTTCTTGGTGGAGAAGGGTGCTCCAACGTTGCTTGGGGTTACATCAAGAAGTTTGCTTCAAAGGAGGTCGGAGCTACTTCTAGGTGAAGGCTATCTCAAAGTGACGGAGCTACTTCAAGGAGGTGACGGTTGCTCTAAGCGCTTGAGGTTACTTCAAGAAGGTTGCTTCAATGAGGTTGAGTCTACTTCTAGGTGAAGGCTACCTCAAGGAAGGTGATTGTATTTTGTTGTAACATCCTTGTGAGGTAAATAAAATAAATCACCTTCAAATCTCAGTTCGAGATAACTGAGTAGTAGACTGACAACCTTTGATTAAAGGTTGGAACCACTCTACATCGAAGTGTCTTCAATGTCTCCTCCTCCTTCTTTGGCTTGAGTATTTAATTGAATTTTAAAGTAACAAAAACTATATTCACCCCCACTGGATCTTTCAATTGGTATCAGAGTAGGTAGTCAAGGAACCTTAATTGGTCTTGAATGGGGGATGGTGTTCTACACAACCTCAACCTCGAGTAAACTCATGTGACCCGGCCACCACCCTTTAATGGAAGCAACTACACTTATTGGAAAAGAATTATGCAATTTTACTTCCAAGGGATCAGCCTGGAGCTTTGGATAATGGTGTCTTTACCCTATGCACTTCCTACTACGGAGTGTTCAACATGGAATCCTGAAACGGTAAAGCGAGTTCAATTGAATGCAAAAGTAGTAAGCATATTATATTGTTCTATTCTATTAGTGAGTTTAGTAGGATATCTTCATGTGAGATTGCTTATGAAATATGACATAAACTTTCAATTACACATGAAGGTACAACTCAAGTTAAAAATACAAAGATTAACATGCTTAAATAAAAGTTTGAACAATTATGTATGCAACCTAATGAGTCTATTAGTGAAATGTATGCAAGGTTTTCTTCAATTGTTAACAACTTGAGTGCCTTGGGTAAGTATACAAGTGAGGAAGATCAAGTGTCTAAGATTCTTAGATCCTTGCCTCCAAAGTACAAGACAAAAGTGACGGCCATTGAAGAAGCCAATGACCTTACCATATTGAAGATGGAGCAACTCATCGGCAACCTTGAGACACATGAGGTCACTCTTAAAGAAGAAGAAAGACTGGAGGCTAAACTTCAAAAAGGGAAAAGGAAGGACATTGCATTAAAAACTACAACTAAGGCTCAATCAAAAGTCATCACTTAAGAAAGTGATGAAACAAGTGAAGGAGATGATGAAGAACAAACACTCATTGTAAATGGTAAGAAATATAGAAGGTATAAATCTAACAAAATTCTAGTGATTCTTAGCCTTCTTCGATTAGGTGCTTTGAATGCGGCAAGAAAGAACATGTAAAGATTGAATGTCCTAAAACCAAGAAAGGAAAGAAATCTTCTTTCGAGAAGAAAGACAAGGTAGATAAAGCCTACAAAGTAGCTTGGGATAAATCAAGTGATGATAGAGTAAGTGGAGAAGAAGAAGTGGAGTGTCTCATGGATAAAGAAGATGAAAATGAAGATTCAAGTGAGGCAAGTATTCTTGATCTATCTAAAGAGGAGTTAGTCACTAGTCTTGAAGAACTACAAATATGTTGCTAAAAGAAAATTGAAGAAGATTACGAAAACGTATGATAATTTGCATGCTAAATTGTACATGCTTACTTCTGAAATGAAAGCCTTATGTCTGAAAAAGATACCTTGAAATCATCTATTCATGGTTATAATATCAAGTTGCTTTCTCTAGAAACTAACAATAATGTTCTTTCTCAAGAAAAGGTTGAATTGCTTGCTCAAATATATAGTTTTCAAACTCAACCTATTCTATATACTCATTCAAATTATGATATTATTGTTAAAGAAAGAGATAGCTTCTTATCTAGCTTAAATCAAGCAAAGGTAGACATTTAAAAGAAAATGGATGAAATTGTTAAGTTGCAAAAGTATGTTAATAGCGTGAATAATAACGACATTCTTGATAAAATCCTAGAAAATTCTGTTGGACAAATTGGAAGGACAGGCCTAGGTTATGTACCCAAAGATAAATCCTATCAAACGCCTAGAGCAAAGATACAAGTGCCCAAGACCAAGGTCATGTATGTGCCTAAATACAGTCTAGCTCGTGACCATAGTGCTAAGAAGAGAAATGAAATTCATTTTATTTGTTGTCATTATTGTTTACGACTTGGACATTATTCATTTTCATGCAATTACAAGAAAAATAAGGACAAGGATTTGATTTGGGTTTCAAGAACTCCAATTTAGAATTGTCAAGAAAAATTGTTGAGATTTGACCTAAACTTCATTGTGAAATGCATATATGTCTTATCTCAACTAAAATAAAATTTAACTTATATATTTATGTATGTATTGACTGCTCATTGGTAATAAAACAATTAAAAATGGTATGATTTCCTTACACAAAAAATGTTGTATTCACTGAAAAAATCTACAGAATTCCATCTCAGCCAACAAAGTGTTCGACCGAGCAGACTTTCGGTCAAAGAAAAGTTCAGTCAAAGGTAGTTCTGTCAGAATTATTTATTGAAAATAAAATAATTCATTTACAATTAACATTGGTGACTTAAATCTGTAATAAGATCTTCATATTAAGTTGTTCTAAATACTTGATTAAAAACATTTAAAGTAATGTTGCCAACCAAAAGGACCATTACATGGGTACCAAAATCTCCCTATTTGTAGGATTGGGTGGTTGATAATGGTTGTTCCAAACATATGACTGAAAACAAGGAGGCATTACGTACACTTGAAGAAAAGAAGAGTGGAACAGTCACATTTGGAGGTAATGCCAAAGGTAAAATTATTAGGATAGACAATGTTGGTACAAAACTTCAAATAAAAAATGTGCTACTTGTAGATGGACTGCATCACAACTTGATTAGTGTTAGTCAATTGTGTGACAGTGGCTATGATGTTCTTTTTAACAAATCTTGCTGCAAGTTGCTCATAGAAAACAATAATTATGTTGTTTATGAAGGAAAAAGAATAGGAAATCTTAATATACTTAGACCTAATTATATGCAAGCTATTATTGGAAAATGTCTTCTTACAAATGAAGAATCTCTACAATTATGGCATAGAAATCTAGGTCATGCAAGCTCATGTGTTATCAAAAAGTTGCATAAATATGATCATGTTTGTGGCTTGCCTAAACTTTGTTTTGATAAAATTGAAAATTGTGAACCATGTACTCTACGCAAGCAAATTAAAACTTCTTTCGAATATAAAGCCTTGCTCAGTACTACTAGATCACTAGAACTTATTCACAGGTTTATTTGGTCCCATGAGGACTCAATGTGTTGGTGCTAAAAATATTGTTTTGTCATTGTTGGTAATTATAGTAGATATACTTGGGTTCATTTTCTTTCAACAAAAGATGATAATATTAGAATATTCATTCACTTTTGCTCTAAGATGAAAATCAACTACAAAACAAAATATCCACCATTAGAAGTGATCATAGGGGGGGAGTTTGAAAATCATATCTTTGAAGAATTGTGTACATCCCAAGGTATACACATAATTTTTAGCTCCACACACCCCACAACAAAATGGGATAGTAGAGAGGAAAAATCGGTCCTTACAAGAAATGGCTAGAACAATGTTGCATGAACATAACACACCTAAAACCTTTTGGGATGAAGCAGTAAATATTACATGCTATGTATTAAATTGAGTTTTAGTTCACTCTCATCTTAAGAAAACTCCTTATGAACTCATTTTTAACAAGAAACCTAGAGGTGACTACTTTTGTACCTTTGGCACACCTTGTTATATCTTGAACAAAAAGGATGATAGAGACAAATTCGACCCTAAATCACAAAAAGAATTTTTCTTTGGATATTCAACTTCTAGTAAGACATTTAGGATTTACAACACTATTTCTAAAAAAGATGAGGAATCAATTCATATCACATTTCATGAAATGACAACATAAAGTGTTGGAAATGAAATTGAAAAAGAAAACTTGAATGATATTACACATCAAATTGACGATCTAACCACGTCAATAAAAGATGATAAAAATTCTAAAATTGAACGACATAATGATGAGTCACAAAAGTCTATTCCTAGAATAATCAAAGATCATCCTCAAGACTTAATCATAGGAAATCCTTTTGACAAAGTAAAAACTCAATCATTTTCAGAGATGTTACAAACATGACCTTTGTATCAATTGTTGAACCTAAAAAGATAAATGAAGCTCTAAAAGATGATTACTATATATTTTCTACACAAGAAGAGCTAAATCAATTCACTAAAAACAATATATGGGACTTAGTTCCTAGACCTCAAGACAAACTATCATTGAAACTAAGTGGATTTTTCGAAACAAACTTAATAAAGTCGAGGAAGTGATTAGAAACAAAGCTAGGTTGGTTACTCAAGGATAAAATCAACAGGGATAGATTTTGATGAGACTTATGTACCTATAGCTAGACTTGAAGCCATTAGAATGGTATTAGCTCTAGTTGCCCATAAAAACATCAAACTTTTTCAAATGAATGTAAAAAGTGCTTTCTCAAATGGAATCATAGAAGAAGAAGTTTATGTTGCCCAACCACCTAGTTTTGAAATTCCTAACAAGTTTTATCATGTTTATAAATTTAAGAAATCCCTTTATGGTCCAAAATAAGCACCTCAAAATTGGTATGAAAGACTTAAAAACTATCTTTTTGATAATGGTTTTTCTATTGGAAAATCACATTCTACATTATTTTTCAAATCATATGAATCACATTTTCTAGTTGTTTAAATATATGTTGACGATAATATCTTTGGTGCTTCAAATGAGTCCTTATGTATTCAGTGACATCGTGCAAAAAGAATTTAAAATATGTCTCATGGGATAATTGACATTTTTTCTTGGTTTTCAAATAAAACAAACACCCATTAGAATGTTTCTAAGCCAAGAGAAGTACACAAAGGAACTCTTAAAATTATTTAATATGAAAAATTGCAAACATGTTGCTACTCCTATGGCCACTTCTACTAAAATTGACAAGGATGAAGATGGTGAACCCGTTGATGATTCCTTATATAGGGCCATGATTGGTAGCTTACTATACTTGACCGTATCTAGACCGGATATTATGTTTGTCGCTGGACTTTGCACTAGATTTGAATCAAATCCTATGCATTCTCATTTTCAAGCCCTTAAAAGAATTTTAAGATATCTTGTCGACACTATACATTATGGTTTGTGGCATCCCAAAAGTCAATCATTGGATTTAAAAGCTTACACTGATACTGATTATGTTGGTTGTCGCCTTGATTGAAAGAGCACAAGTGGTGGTTATTTCTTGCCAGGGAGAGCCTTAGTATTTTGGTTTAGTAAGAAACAAAATACAGTTGCTTTTTCTACTACGGAAGCTTAATATGTGGTTGTAGGTTCATGTTGTGCTCAAGTGCTTTATATGCAACAAGTTTTGAATGATTATGGTTTTATATTTTCCTCTACGACAATTTCCTGTGATAATCTAGTGCTATAAACTTGGCTCATATTCTCACTTTACACAGTCACGCTAAGCACATTGAGATTAGACCTTTTTTTAGAGATTTTAGTACCAAGAATAATATCTCTCTTCAGCATGTTGATACGAAAGAACAATTGGTTGATATTTTTACCAAACTGCTTCCTTTGGATCAATTTCAATATATTAGAAATAAGTTACTAATTACTCCTCTAGAAGATGTTTTCTTTGATATATTTGCTCAAGATTCTTGATCAAATTTTTGGTTTTGACATAAATTTAAAGTAATTTTATTGCATACAATAATAGAATTATTCCTTTATAATATTTATCTACAATGATTTAGGATCATGAACAAGTACTTAGTCAAGCTCAATCCATTCTAATTATGAAATATTGCTTAGAATATCAAAGTTGATTGACAAAATACTAAAACGAGAAAGTCCTCAATTGACAAAATTCTTGACCGAGTTTCTCTCGGTGGGACCCTCGACCAAATATGTGCATCTTAGCTGAGACCCTTCTAGATACTCCTTCCGTTGAGATATTTTTTTGAACCACAGGTCCTCAGTTGACAAAATTCTCAACTAAGTCCTTGACCATTGCAAAAAAATTCAAATTCAATTTCGACCAACTAGACGTTATAGAGTCATTGGGGAAGAAAGTCGTTGAGGGCTCGGTCAACAAGTTTGTCGACTGAGTATAGTTCTAGTTTTCTATAAATAGCCCCCAATCCTGTTGTTCTCTTCACAACTCAAGAGTTTTCTTCTCTACCACCTCTCTAGCATTCCTTAGAGCTATCTTTCAACAACCTTTATCCCCTTATCATAACTACCTCTTCTTCCACCATACTTTGCTCAAGATGGCATCCTCTACAACTCGTAGTGGCAAGAAGCAAGTAGCTTCAAGGAAGGGACGTACACCAACTCGAACATTGAGCATCATCAACGACATCCCCTTCAACGGCACAACTGCTGGAGAATGCTACCTAAAGCTCACATCCAAGTCTCCTCTTCCTTGACGGTCAGTGGAACTCAACAACTTCATCACCCTTCTTGATCTCTCTCAACTCTTTAAGGTGCAAAAGTTGAAGGAATTTCTTATCCCCTCCTTTTGTTTTTAGTCTACTAAAACTGTAAACAAATTCTACACCAACCTAACTAGAGATTCCAATGACCCCTACTTTTTTACTTCCATGGTTGATGGTTTATCTTTCTATTTGTCTAAAAGTGACATCCTCAAAATGTTAGACATAGATGTTGAGGAGTATACAAATTCTCTTGACCTAACCACCGACAACCCCATCTCCAACCAAAGAAGAAACCATCAATCTTAGTTGCCATCTTTGATATTAACACTTCATCACGTGAACATAGGGGAACCTATTATGCACTTCTTTAACCCATGAGGTTGGGATAGTAAATATTATCATCACCCATAATATCTATCATAGAGCCAATAAAACCGAAATTACCCAATTTAGGATGTGCCTCAACTATGCCATTCTTGAAAGTATTCCCAAAGACTTTGTTCGTATCATCCTTTTTGACATGTTTGTTTTTACTGGGAACCCACCTTATGCTTATTTTATCTGTCAAACAATCCAATATTCCCTCAGCAAAAACTTAGAAGACTTAGGCTACAAATGTGATAGACGTCCCCAAAGAATCACACAGAACATCGTTGATAAAATGGGGATTGACTTTGGGCACATAAGAGCTAGGAGTATAGGAGAAACATCCATTGAAGCCAATCCTCCACCTCCTACTCCTCCTAGATATTCCATAGAAAACATTGTCAATGATGTTTCCTATGTCAAAGGAGCCACATATCAAATTGGGAGACATCTAGATTACAATCATAATGATATGACCTGCCTAAACCAAAGGATGCAAGCCTTAACTCCTCATGTTCCCGAAACCTATCCTTATGCACAATATCCCATGAGCATTTATCTATTCAATCCTTGCATCCAATATACTCAAGTTCCACCACCACCATTAAGTGATCTTACCCATACACAATATTCACCAATGAAACTACAAGACATGGCTACTCATTTCCAATTTGATCAGGAACCTACATTTTTGGAAGCATATGCTCTCACAAAGACAGGTGTAGTTGACTGCCAGACACTTGTCAAATATTATACTAATACTCCATTTATGGGAAAGATCCTGAAGTTGATGTAATTTTAAATTCTTTCAAGTGATATTTCTCATGTTACCTTTATGTCGTGAGTAGTAAGATCTATGTAATGACTTTATTATTAATGAAATTGAGCTTTCTTGTGGTAATTTTTTCATGAAAAAAATCATTGAGAAAGGTTTTGAATTGTGGCATTCATTAGACAATTTCTTCTTACCTTGGTTTTTAAAACATGGGTATTCTATTGAGGGGTAGTATCCCATTCAGGGGGAGTAAGTTTAATATGGCTATCTTTTTGAGATGACAAAGGGGGAGAAATACAATATGGCTATATTTTTCATGAGTTTCATGATCTCTTGGTTTGACATTAATTGGTGCTACATCGCCTTAAGAGATGTATATCATGTTCCATATCTCTTTAGGTATATTAGCACACATTTTATGAGATCAAAAGAACCTATTAATCTCAGGTATATCACAGGTATGAAACTCATCTCATTTTAAGAAAATTACTTATATTTTAGGAATGTTTGTCATCTTTGAGAAGAGGGAGATTGTTGGCTAAATTGGACATTAGCATACCCTTTGTTTTGATGATGACAAACATTTCATTCTTGTGTATCTAACATGCTATTTGAGTATTTTAGGGTTTAAGAAAATGAGGAGATCATAATAAGTGGATAATTGAAGACCAATACACTTAAATGTTAATATTTTCATGATTGTACTCAATGTAAATACTTGTACATGTATATGATGTACAAGTACTTAGATATCATGTAAATCAAACATTAGATATTCTCTATGCACTCACAACCCTTAGTTAGGATCCCCCCAGAGATTAAAGTCATTATCCTCCATTAGAACATACAATTGATAGGTGGTTAAAAAACCTGAAATAGTGACACTCCCGGTCGAGAAACTAGTCGACTAAGACACCCTTAGTTGAATTTATTGTCGACCGAGAACCACCTCGGTCGACCATTTAGAGCACTAGTCAAACACCTACACATTTATGCTCTAAAGTCATTCTTCGGTCGAGCATATGATCGACCGAATCAACCTCAATCCAAAACATATGATCGTTAGACCAAAAGTTTAGAGTTGGGAGTTGGAAATAAACATTGGTATACACTTGCATTCAACCCATGCTCAGTCAAAGAAATGTTTGACCGAGACATGGTCGGTCAACTAACTTGTTGACCGGACTAGGTTATGGATTGTTCTTCTAAACTCGAACAATTTAGCCATTTCTAGTTATTTTCTACCTAGCACTCAGAACACTCTAAAGACTCCCTAAAACATCCCTGATCACTTGCAAATCATTCCTATAAATAAGAGATGCCTTAGGACACCCAATACACACAAGCTACTCTTGAGCATCCATTCTAGAGAGCAACAAAGCTGAGAAACACTTTCTATCTTGTTCCTTGAGCTATAAGTTTGTTCCCTATAGACATAGCCTCTTAGCCACCATCCAAGAAACATTCATCCTAAGTGGTTTGAAAGGTAATGCTTGATATAGGATCAGAGCGCAATACTTCATTGGTGTACTTCCCTTTTTCAATCTCCATTCACATGTTTATGCTATTTATGCTCCTTGGCTAGTCCAAGTGGTGGAGGCTGCCTGAGGGAGTTTGATTCAAGCTACTTCTAGGTGGAGAAGGTTGTTCCAAGTTTGCTTGAGGTTACTTCAAGAAGGTTGCTTCAAAGGAGGTTGGAGCTACTTCCAGGTGAAGGCTATCTCAAGGTGGTGGAGATACTTCAAGGAGGTGAAGGCTGCTGTAAGGGCTTGAGGTTACTTCAAGAAGGTTGCTTCAAGGAGGTTGATGCTACTTCTAGGTGAAGGCTACTTCAAGGAAGGTGATTGCATTTTGTTGTAACATCCTTGCAAGGTAAATAAAACAAATATCTTTCAAAATCCCAATTGGAGACAATTGGGCAGGGACCGACAACCTTTGATTTAAAGATTGGAACCACTCTACATCGAAGTGTCTTCCATGTTTCCTCCTCCTTCTCTGGCTTGAGTTTTTAATTGAATTTTAAAGTACCAAAAGCTCTATTCACCCCCCTCTATATCTTTCAAGCATATGAGAAAATCTGAAATAAAAATTATATTGGGGTTTCCTTATTGTTGAACTTGAACAAACACTTGAAGACATAGGTTTAAAGTAGTGTGTGTCTTCCTTAGTAGTGTTGGCATCTAACGATTTTGAAAGAATACTGATGAGGTTTTCATAATGTGTATGTTAGGTAAGATTGTGAAATAGTTGGCTTTCTCCTCCCGCCCAAACCCTAGATCAACCACCACCATGATCACCACCCCATCTGGTCATAAAATCAACGAAAAAGTCACCACTCATTATCACGCCTTGCAATGATTTTGTGACGACCGCTATCAAACTGACAACATTATCGCACAAAACTATGCAGATATAACCATTAGCACTGGATTACCAAAAATCACTAAAAATTAAAACCTTTTTACCAAGAGATCCACTACCAGGAATCTCTTTATAGAAAGAACCAAGCCATATATACATCATGGTTCACTTTATGCATACATTGTTCCATCACCTCCTAAAGATATGAGATATCGGTTGCTTTACCAAAACATATACAAAGCAACATTATACATCGAGGCGTACTAGCCAAAATCTTAGATTGATCATAAACTATTTACGTACTATCTCCCAAGGACCCTAGAGTACAGGGACGACACATAGGACTCTATATCTACAAGACACACAACAACACACTCAACCTGAGTTATTACTGTTGCCCTTGTTGTTGCCCGCTCTCTGCTGCACAATCTCTACCTCCTCGTGCATGCCCACCTAAAAAGTGTGGAGACCCATGGGGTGAGATCCACATCTCAGTGGGAGATATAACCCTCCTCCAACAATATTATTATCACAAATAAATCTTATAAAAGAGAGCAGAAGAAACCTTTATTGAGTTAAATATGTATAACTACTTGTTATATATAACGTATAACAATCTTTATCATTTAAGTAGTTCAGATATCTATAACCGAGCAATAGATCATCCAATCATTTTTTAAAGGAATATGAAGAACATGTATAACATTTATCAACTAAGATATATAAAAGTAATTGTAGCCTCGTTCAATGTTTCTCTAGTTGATCCTTAAGCAAATACACTACACAGTTGATTACATCTTTCAACAATCAATCTTATGCCCTGAGGAGATGAGGTATGCCACTCATACTCCAACCAACCTAAATTAGGTAGTATTGTTTCCATACAAGGTCCATGGAAGAGCCGAACTCCAAGACCTCACCCCCTCAGTCAGTACGAGATTGTTGGCAGTGACATTATAAGTCAAACTATAATTTAGCTAGTCGGGGTATATTGGCTCAACGCTATAGAGATACAACTCGTAGTGTGTTCTCTATCCAGGGTATGATCTACAATCAATCCTGAATTTATATATCCTACATTTATATATTGAGTCGTGGCATGTAGCCATACTCTTCTCAGGGTATGGCTTTACCGCCAAAATCGATGTTGCATTAGAGATACATCCTACAACCACATTCTTTTCAGGGTATGGTCTATATCCAATCATGAGGTTTGTAGGAAGCAAGGTAAATACTCCTTTTGCACCTCACATATTCAAAAATTTGTGCTCCGAGTAAAACTCATTTCACCATCTAGCAAGTTCTGACACTGAATGGATCTATGGCCAGGGCAAACTACATTTTTGGTTTCACTTGATAAGTCAAGTGCATTACAACATCTTTTAACATCATTCAAGTTGCAAGCATGAGTTGTAGATAAATGCTATAAAGAAAGGTATAATAATTTTTTCACGAAATCTTGTATCAATTGGAACACATCTTTTTATACCCATCTTGTGAACTCAATCCCTTGAACATATTACTGGGAATCTCATCCCTTCAACATTGTCTTTATCATGATCACACATGTTTTGGGTATCAAACCCTTAGTGCATCATTTGAATAGTGTCACCTCTTACCAAGCAACAATCATCTCTAGGTCATCATACCCATATGAATATCATACTTGTTGTACAATTATTTCACATGGCTCACAAGGCCTATTCAATTTGTATCATACTAAATCATCATAGCTCATACATGGCTATGCTCATCATCTCATAATGCATGCATGGTTAGGAATTCATGGTAAAAGCAATATCAAATAAATATCATCATCATTCCATAAAGAGAATCATACTAAATCATCATAGCTCATACATGGCTATGCTCATCATCTCATAATGCATGCATTGTTAGGAATTCATGGTAAAAGCAATATCAAATAAATATCATCACCATTCCATAAAGAGAATCATTCAAATTGCAACCCTCTCATAATTAGGGTTAGGGTTTTCCCCTTGTAGATGATTAGGGTATTCAACGACCAGTCCCTAATTCTCATCATAAGATCTATATTATTGCCATAAGTATTCAAGCATACTTAATTACTCCCATCAATTATCATCAATTGATTATCAGCACAAAGTATTACCTTTCTCATATGAGTAGTACAAGTTTCTCTCTCATCCTTACTAGGATATTGTCTTCAACATACTTATTACATTGACTTAACCCTCTTTAGGGTTTATCAACCTACACTTATTAAAGTGTATCCATCTCATTACTTCATAGTGTATCAATTGATTACATTCAAGGTGTATTGGCATGTACTCATCAAAGTATATCAGTCTACACTCATCAAGGTGTATCAGCCTACACTCAAACCCTTGTGTCGGCCTAGAAATAGTCACTTGTGTCAGGATAGACACATGTATCAACCATGAAACTCTTTACTTGTGTCAGACATGGCACATCAAGGAGGTATTGGTTTAGAGGTGCTTAGGGGGATATCGGTTGTGAGGTGCTTAGGGTGATATCGACCATGAATCACATCTTGGTGTATCACCTTCACCGTACCTTGGTGCATCATCTTCCTCATACTTTAGCAAACTATTTTCACATCACTTAAGCATCACAACTTGATCTCACTTTAGGGTATCAACTACCCTATCACTTTTTGTATCGGCCACCCTAATACTTTGTGTATCAGCCATAGTGTACTTTAGGGTATCAACCACACTACCACTTTGTGTATCGTCCACCCTAAAACTTTGTGTATCAGCCATAGTGTACTTTAGGGTATCGACCACACTATTATCTAGTGTGTCGGCCTAGATATCCCTTTGTGTATCGGCCATGATATCACCAAGTGATATCAGCCTCTAGGATTTGGATACATATCTGGTTCTAAGGTTTTGATTATATCGGGTTAGCCATAACCAACACTCTTCTATTCTTTCATCTATCAAGGTATCGACCTCACCACAATTGGATGTGTCGGCCATGACTTCAAGGAATGTATTGCCCACGCCTTCTCATAGTGTATCGGCCTAGGTGTGTCAGTTTAGCCCTCACTTGAAGGATGTGACAGACAACACTACTTGGAGTGTAATGAGTTGTTAGAGTTAAAGGCATATCGAGTTGACTACATATATTCTCTTATCTTCAAGATATTGACTTGTCTTCACCTTTAGTCTTAGGTTATAGGCTAGACAACTGCAAGAAAAATGGTCCTTTGCATGTAACAAACCGGTAAGGAGTTGGGACTCCTATTGTATCAGTTTCCCATCACATAACACCATACTGGGTTAGGGTTTTCCTAAACCTATATAGGTTTGTGCATAGATGATTCCATCATCTTAAAGCTACAACCCTTCATCCATTATTACTCTAGTTCATGATCAATATCCTCATATATCCATTAGATTTCCTAAAATCAACATTCAATCAAGGAAAGTCGAAATTGAAAAGGGGTCATCTAATATTGCATGATAGAAGGTGGATAATAATAAAGTTAAGTTATACAACCCACCTCAAGATCAAGACAAGAGCTTCAAGCGTTAAAGCTCCACGTTGCCAAGGTTGAAGATGACTTATCAAAAGTCCAAGACTTGATCACAACACTTATATAAGAAAGGAGATACCATAGTTAGGAACTTGGTGAAGAAGAAAAGAAAGAAAGGAATCATGACCCGAGAAGCATAATACTCCCAAGGTTGAGGATGATCATGGGTTCACCTTAGAAAAGATGCTTGAGCTCCTTCCTATTCCTTAAGATTCTATGGTCATCCACCAAGAAAATGATGATATGAGAGTCAAAAGTTTCACTTGTAGGTGAAAAGAGAGACTTATATAATTTAGGTTCAAGTGAGAGAGTGTTTGTGAAGCGTCTTCACCATATGCACTTAGGTGACACATGTCCATGCATGGTGGATCCATTCGTTCATAATTATATCATCATGAAAAAATCATGAGGATAATCCAAAGATAAAATATTGGCCATTGGGTATCTTTCTTAACAAGATAACCCAATATCACTTTAGGTGCAAACTGATACAACTTCTGTAAGGAACATCTAAACCGATATGCTTCACCTACTTGAGGTACTTAGCTGATCATGAATACTTCCAAAAAGATGCTAAACTGATATGGGACCTCCTCTGTGGCTTCCAAGCCGATAGGCATTCCCATATACACTTCATAACTCGACAAAACCCCATCTAGGGTTCAAGACACTCATCATTCTTTGGTTCTTTCACCACCAAGAGTGCTATCGCTCAACCAAGACTCAATCAAGGTGACCCTTCCTTTCTCTCTCCTATATATGATGCTAAGAGAGAGAAGATGAACTTTAAAGTTGATAATTTGGACATCAACCCCTCAGTTTGGGTAAATTGTAATCTTTACCAAAGCTATCATATAAGGCACAAACAATTTGCAAATAAGTTCAAAATTGAGAATTAAACTCTCCTTAGGTCTTAATTACTTTTCAAAATATCAAGGCAAGGTTCTAAACAACTTACTTAGTCAAATCTTCTAGGGTTATCCCAAAACCTAGGTCAGGGGTGTTACATATTTGAACCTACCATTGCCATCAATTAAGCTATATCTAGATACCATATGCTCCCATTCATCTTGACGTGTAAACTCCCTTAGAACCCTGGATGTTATGTATGACATACCTATACTAAAAACTCACCCACTATTGTTCAACTTTTCTTGAACTTGAGTTGGATACTTGTACTAGTCCCATAGTACCCTCCAACCTCACCTATGTTATGTGAGCCAGTGAATTCATCAACAGATCCCAACCTCGAAGCACATAAGTGCTTATGGAGACATCTAGTATGACAAGTACATTATTATCCATACCACATTGTTGCTTGCCTCCACTCAGTCGTGCATTCCAAAAACCCATGGGGGAAACCCCTCCTCTCATACATGGTGTGTAATGCTTGCCCATTTATCAACTGTAAAATCATATATGGAAGTACCAATACACGTATAATGAATTCCCAAGACAAACATCACACATCTAGCATGCAATAGCATGTACAATTATCATCATAACTGAATTAAATGATAAAGTTCAACATTATGAAAATAACAAGTGAGAGAATCACATCTCCCTATATGAACTAAGGGAAAAGATAAATAATAAAAAATTATAATGTCGATTAGCCTAAGATGTCACACCAATGAAAGATATCATACTTCCTTGGTTTTGTAGTTCCTTCAAGTATTCCACATACTACTGCTCACTATCTTGGAAGAAGTCACGTCCCCAACCATGCACAAAGAAATGACTTTTAGATTGGAGTAAGTGGAATTGCATTATATATCATAAATAAATAACTACATTATGAAAACTTAACATCAAAATTGTAGTAAACATCTTTCACTTACCTCTTTTATCTTTTTGTGGCCACTTTTATACAATAAGTCCTCCTTTGTGGCATAGTAAGTGTTCTATGGCATGATGTGCCTTTTGTAATGCAACACACCCTATGTGGTAGTACATGCCTTCCATGGCATAAGTTCCTTCTATTCTATGTAACTCAATCTTCTATTCAGTGAGGAATTATTATATAATATTAAGTTTTGTTATGGCATTATTTTTTCTCTATTTATCTTTATCTTTATCGTTCTCTTTCTTTTTCTCTTTCTATTTTTGTTTCTAATTTTGAGGTAACATATGAGGTCATATTCTGGTAAGTAACAATATTAGAAACATATTCAACAATAGTAAAGTATGCTTGAAGTTATGAAGTTCTATTATATGGTAGTTATATTCATTTATGAACAGATAATGACTAGCACCTCATGATGATAATTGTAATCTAATAGTTCTTCTAATGAAATTGAATTCTTAGGATTCATGGCATGTAAGATAAAATTACTACAATTCTTGAGATAAATGTATTGTTCTTTATGCATTTGGAAATCTAAATGAAGACTAATGCATTAAGTGAACATTCACAATCTAATTATTTGGACCACTCATATAAATGTAACAGAAGGGACTAGAATTCAAAGGCATTGTCGACTTACCCATCATAAGCTCAGTCCTTTCAAGAAAATGCTGCTTTAGGTCTTACTTCTAATGTTCTCATGAAAATCAAAGGATCTATTACTCTTCATGTCTTTTCTTGAAGTCAATGCTTCAAGGGTAATTAGGGTTATAGATTAGGGTTTTTAGGTCTATGTATTTGACTCTTACATATGATCTAATGTTGTAAGGGCTACTAGGGTGCATTATCTTACCCTATATAGTAGATGAATTATATGAGTTATCATTAGGGTTTCGAACACATTAAATTCTTTTTATCTTACTTCATTGACCCTACCCTTACTTTGTTACAATTTTGTTATACTAACCCTTACATATGACCTTTATGGTAAAAGGATTCTCAATAAATCCTTTTACCATAAAGGATTTGTTACATAAATCCTCCATGTTCTTATTACATAAATCCTCCATGTTTAGAATTATACATAAGATGTCACTATAGTATCTTAAAATCACTACTAGTAACGTGTTATCTTCAATCTCAATAAATGGGATTGTTGACTTGGCAAACAATTTGAGTCATTAGCTTGTAAACCCCAAGATATGACCATTTAGTATTAGGTTATCACTCTTAGTCCTAAAGAGGTAACTAGTATGCACTTGCTTGAATATCATACTATAGGATAGACATTAGGGCGAGATTAGGGATTCATTAGGATCAATACTTCTTCTAGAGGAAATGGTTAGAAATTTGGTATTTTTGACGTATAGAATAATTACTGTATTGGGGGTTAAAGGACAAATTAAGGATGAGATAAACTGATCTATAAGAAATTGAAAAATATAGCATGCACGTTAGAGAAAAGACCCATATGCCTTTAGCATCATGTATCCACCTCAGTGTGTGACAGTGGAAACACTATAAAGCTCGCAATTTGAATGTTCTTTGTGCGCTAGAAGACATATTAGCTTTGATCTTTTACACATAAACTCACAAAGAAGAACACACAAAACCAATTCCAAAGATCTCGCTCAAGATCATGATGTTTCAAAAGAGCATTGAATCATCTCCAACAGTGGCCAGACAATCTGCAATGGTTGTTGGAAACTGATGCTTCCATGGCCCTACTCCAAAGTCCAATCAAAATAGCAACAAAGAAACAATATGAGTAGTTATACGAGATCACTTGAAAGTCAGTAAGACACAGTAGTGGTCATAGCAATGATTGGAAGATGGAGATTGCCAATAAAACATTACGTAAGATCAAAATTAGGTAAAGATGAATTACCTCCCTTATGGCTAAATCTAGGGGTTGAGGATCTCCTTGGTGGTTGGTTTGAGTGTTCTACACCTTCTTGTACGTCCTCAGGTCACCACAGAATGTATCACAAACTTTGACAGAAAGCTCCTTTGCAAGCTTTTTCGATAGGGAGGACCGTTGTCTCAGGTCATATTTTGTGTATGAGGGAAGACTTGTGGAGGTTCCTAGATGGTATATGTTGAGTTAGTTGGAACTAGGTGATGGGGGCAAGGGTTATAAGGTTGAAGACTATTCCCTTTCGAGGCGGTGATTTGGGCTAAAAAGGTGTAATTGGATATTGGTCAGGCATCTATTAGTAGTGGATTATGTTTTAGAGGCCCTTTGTTTTGTATGATGCCATTTCTTCCACCTTCGACGATCGTGGCTAGAGATTTGGAGAAACGGGGAGTTGGGCATTTATAGGATTGAGGATATGTGGGACATGAACAGGTTTGTTGGGTCCAATTTTTCATGATTTTGTTGGTGCTAGCAAAAGTGGAAGAGATAGGGGGTCGGGTAATAGGAGTCTAAGAAGAACATGGGTTTTGTTCCCTCTTCAAATAGGAGACATCATCCCCGCCCCTTCAGTCTCCATAGTGAGGCTCAGATAGAGCTCGTGATATGTGTGACAATTAAACTTTGGTAAGAAAAATCCTGGTGAGATAAGGTTATCAACGAAACAGATCAGGAGTAGGACGGATATTTAGATAAAAAGGTGATTATCAATGCTCTTTTCCCTAATATAAATTGGAATAATAAGGAATATTCAAATAAAGTTAATGTTGGTAGGTAGTTAATTTGAGAGTAAGAAATCTCATTATCTAATATCTTCTACTTTTGAGTCATGTAAGTAGTTGGATTCCATATTTATAGTTTTATAGTGATTTGTTTATCATTAATGATCCATAATAAATTAGATCACTAAAATTGGGAAATTATGTAGATATCATTTACATTCTTTCTTAATATTTATAGAAGCAGACGAAATATCTAAAATGGGTAATTTTTAATTGAAGCCCTACTCTTCGAGTAATGATTTCTCAAGTTTACATAATGATAATAATTAAGAAATTGAATGGGTGGTGCCAAAAATTGATGATGTTATATGGTGATTGTGTTTTCAGTAGAAGATCAAACTACAATTGTCTGTGACTATTGCGACAAAATTGTGAGGGATTTGGTCATTACATTGAGTCAAGATACTACATGGGTTTCATTAGACCACATTCAAAGAGAGACTAATATCTAGGTTGTGAGAAACCTCTGGCATAAAATCTCCATCTTTGATATAATCAATGTATACTAGTATATCTACATGTAGGGTTGTTGAGAAAGGGGGCACAACAGAAATACAAAAATGTTCCCAACAAAACTTTTAGTCAATAGTTAGTATATTAAATACATAGAAAGGATATTAAATATATCTTAGTTCTTACTAGTTGTCCAACAACTAGACATGTCTTATGTCCATATATAATTTGCACTTCCAATCTAGATTTCTAAAGTGGTTTTTGCTATTGCCACCTTGTCATCATAGACATACCTTGTCTTCTCTTTGAAGAAGTTTCTTGTTCTCAAGTCTCATCCCAAAGGTATCTGCCTCTATAGTATCCATGCAAATGCAAGAACTCTTGGTGCACCACCTTAGTTTCCAAGAGGAAGTAGAACTTGGAGTCGTTGGCATGCTAGTGGCGCTCACTCTCCTTCTCCTCATATTGTAGGATGTTGTCCCTTGGGTGAGTTTTTCTCTTTCTAAGAGGAATAACTCTCAAACAACATGTATCACACTGTGTTTCTTAAGTATGTATAATTCCCTTAGACACCCACCCCTATTATAGGAGAGGCATGGCCATGGATTTTTAAGATCCACTCTTGTTCCTTATCGCCACTTAAAACATAATCAAACTGCAAAAACTCAAACAAAATTCCTAGTTGTATGATTAGCTAACCAGTCAACTGTTTGAGACTGGTTTGGCCACCCAATTACATGGTTGGCATGTCTAGTCGACCGATTTGCCAATCCAAGTTCAGTTTGAATTGACCAATTCTATTCCAAATCAAACATGCCACATATTCATTGTTGTTTCTTTATTTCAGTCCATTTAACCGTTTGGGTTATCTAATCGATCGATTAGCTAGTTCCCTAAATAGTCGATCATTGGATCATTTGATAATCACTAGATCCATTGATATGAACCATGCAATCAGATGACTGGCTTTCCAACCAAGTGATTTGACAGGAAATCGGCCTATAAATGATTTACGATCATTCTAATCATGTCTTTAATTGCGAGTAATTCCCTTATGCATACTCATCCATGTGACTTTGTAGGTTCCTTGTTATGTTGTCAAGGATGTTTAGAATCCAATGAGCAAATATTGGTATCTAGAAACACATCATTGATACCCAAGTAGTAGTAATAACCCAAAGAACAACTTTAACATGTAAAGTGACCAATGTTACTGTTAGGAACCGTGGAGGTGAGAAACACAATGCCAACAACAAAAAAATATTCTCCATGTATCCTATAAACATATCTCATCAACAATAATGTATTCATAATGAGGGTGTGTGAGGTATACCTTGTCGTATAGCAAGTCTGATGACGCCCTCCTCACACGGTGGTGTGTGTCACTTCTTGAGTGGATAGATGGTCCTCATCAATATTCTTTGAATGCAGTTGCTCATTGCTTGCACTCATTATCGCACTGCCTCAACTGACAAGAGGGAGAAGCCTCTCACTCAGTGACATGCTAGCATCGTACTCTTCCTCTTCTCTCTCTCCCTCTCTCTTAAGGACAATGACAGCTAGCGTTCACGTATATGAGCATCTATTTGTGACATGGTCGTCATGCCCTTTACATAGGAGAAGAAAGGAAGAAAGGTTTCTAAAACCCTGAGAAACAAAAGGATGTGGCTTCTATTAAAGTAGGCCACTCGTGGACAGCAAAAAAGGCAAAAAGAATGTTCTAAAATTATATTATTAATTAATTAATCAATTAATAAAATTAATTTATTAACTAATTTTTCATCACTCAGTAGTAAACGCTAACTGATCACTCAGATTTAGCCGATTGACTTATCATATAAGTGAATAATTTAAATCTAATCAATTGTCTTAAACCTTTTAACCAATTATGTTGTATGATGTCGATATTATTCTATTTGATTACATAAACATTTAGCAATCAATTTGACTTAAAACATTTCCAATCATATCCACAATTATACTCATATTCTAATGAATCTTATGTGTGTGACCCTATAAGATCCAAATTACATTGGTAATGATGTTCACAATTACATTATGACTTCACAAGAAATTATGAATATGTAGCACATGTGTCACGGTGTACCTAAGAAATACTTGTATAGCAACCCTTATTCAAGGTCACCTTGAGTAGTGTAAAAACACACTGAACGATATGTGATTATGTAGTGACTTCTAGGTCTAAGGACCACAATAATCACTATCACATTGAGATGTGATTCTGACTGCCACTATTGGATTCCATGTATAAAACTCAAAGCGGGTCTATTTAGTATAATTGTTCATAACATATACCTATGTGTTTGATTTGATACCCAATATCATAACTAACGAGACGTGGTCATAAATCAGCACACATTTTAGTGTTGATGTATTACTGTTATCCTAAAATCCACAATGATATTCGAATAAGGACTAAGACAAGAATGAAAACTCTATATAATATTTGGATCCTGAACCTGAATTTTCACATGTTATTGAGTCATACATTCTTAGGACTTTATTATATTCATTCATTATCTCATATTGAAACAAACATAATAAACAAAATTGCCTTTATTAATAATGAAATCAATTACAAGATGTGCCATTTCAATCATCGTGATTTTGTATAGCCGAAATTATATGTAAACAGTTACGCTTTTGGTGAGAATGTGATGTTCTACATTGTGTAGTACAACAATTATAACCTTATTTATAGTCACAATTATAAACTAAAATGTGATGATAATGATGATGATTTGTACCTCTCTAGAGTTTTATCGGGATGTGGTTTTTAATTGTGACTAAGAATGTAAATGTCCTCAACATATTGAATATATATATATATATATATATATATATATATATATATATATATATATATATATATATATATATATATATACGAGTTTAAGGTTTCAAAAACAGTAAAGATATGTATAGAAGTCAGAAATGAATTATGAAGGAGTATTGAGTAGTGATAGAGCTAACAATATGGCTGAGATCAAGTGTGTGATAAAGTGGAGACTATAACGTGTGTGCTCTTCTGGAGTATTAAATTTCTCATGTACATTTTGGACCAATTTGTAACTTCATATCTCTCCATTCAGACCAAATGACATTAGTGGGTTATTCTTTTAGTCATAAATGTTTCTATTTTCTTGTGTTTGTATGCTATGTCACAAATAACACCTTGATTTTTCATACATGACAAAGAAAGGAAGTGAAAAACATGGACTTTATAATTTTTATACAATATGATTTTTTCTCTATGGACATAAGTGTAATTTTCCTGTTAAATATGCTTTTTGTGAGAATTTTCCATAAATTATCCAATTAAATTATACCGAACAAAATATTCATTGTATATATCCCATGCAAGGATATTCAACTAACTTTATCTTCACAAAGATCCATATTTTTTGGATAATAAGGAGTAATCCTAAATATCTTCACTATTTGATTGAGTACTACTCCATATATGACTCAATCCCACAATCCTAACCAATTTGTACAAAATATCTCTAGAAAGTTCGTAAAACATCTAGATAATCAGATGAAAGAAGTCATTTTCCCTACCCGGTTACACACAATAGATCACAACCATATTCCAGGTGCCACATAGAAGAATGATGTATTCCGTTGATGTGTCCACCCTGGTGGGTCACAAAAATCCACACCATTCTAGAACCTTCCAGTCAGAAACCTTGAACTCTGATTCTATCCTATAAATACCCCACCATACCTAGTGTATTTCGAGCTCTTTTGAATCTCCCGAAGCTAGAGAGATAACTACCTCCTTCATTTTACCTTCAGTTTGTCAAATGATTAGAGGATCCTTCCTCTAACATGAACTTGACAGTGTAATAGTAATATTTAACTATCCTAATATGTTAATATTATATATTTATAACTAATTAGATATCTAATTATAACTGCTCTAATTTGATCATAATTACTCATATTTATCTTGAACATCATTGCTCTGATGTGATTCACTTAGCCTTCACAATTTGATTGCTTAAGAGAGGGACAAATCTTCCTCACAACCAAATATTCTTTTGTTCATCATCTCCTCCCCCTTTTCCTACATATCGATCCTAACCGCACAAGAGGGATATGCACCGTGAGGGATCCTGAGGTTATTAGGACCCAACACCTAAAAATTAGGATCTTCAGAGAAATGAAGGGAAAGTCACAACCATCTCCATATTTGAAGATACACAAACATGAAAAACCCCTTTTTATCGCTTCTTCGCCATTTTGTTGTTCTTGAATGAAACCTAAAACCACTTTATCTAGAGATAGCAAAAAGGATTTGAAACCAATTATTGGGTTATGTTGGGTGTTAACACCTTACCCACTCCTAAAAAGATCTCCAAATCTGGTCTTTGGCCTCACAATCCAATCTTTTTTCTTATTCGCCCATGGGTGGGTCAATCTTGTATTTTCTTGTGTTTTCCTACTGATCTAAACTAATTATTTCATTTTTCTCTATCTTCCGAATAAAACCATATGGGCCACTCCGATATTTACTGTTATTTTATTTTTAGCGTGCTTAACTGCCTTTAATTAGCTTCCTTGGAAGATTTTTTTGGGTGCTTAACTACCTTTAATTAGCTTCCTTGGAGGATTTTTTATGTGGGTAGGTAAAACACTTACCCCGTATATGATCTTAGTATCAACCATATTAGGATTCTGATGAGACATAATACATAACAATGCTAAACCAGTACATCAACTAACCAACATCGTACATCATAAGATGTTTACACACCAACTATCCTACATCAGAATATTTTTACACATCAACCATCTTACACATCATAAGGTGTAACCCATCAACCATCATACCTCACAATATGTTGATGCGACAATCATCATAAATAATAAGATGTTGAATGTACGACCCCTAACATTGCTTAAAGTGTTGAACATTCTTAATTACCATAATTGAGTGCTTTAAAGTTAATCTAATCTTATGATATATTTTGGTATCATGTGACAAGCTTAAATTTCAAATTTGGTCCAATTTGGACATTGTGCATGTTATGCAATTTATTTTATGCAATTTACCCAAATGTGAGGTTTTACTTGCAATTTGTCACATGAATTATGATCCTTATATGTTCCCTTATCATGCTTGAGCTTGTTGGGTCATCGGGCACCTAGTTGTACCTTGGTTTGGAGGTGCTTCTCTTCAAGGGTATTTTAGGGTTTACCCCTTTATGGATGAGATACCTTTAGGAGCTATCAACCAATGGTTTATTAGATTGCCTTGAAAAGCCAAAAAATGATGTCTAAGTAAGTCTCCTTGAACGGTGGACCATCTGCTTGTGTGTCTGATTATATATCCATAAAAGTTTAAGGCCATGGACACATGGAGAGCTACTAGGACACATCAAGCTTTTCTCTTTCCTTATCCATAAACCTTATATACATATCCTTTGGCTAAAAAATGAAACCTTTAGACTCTTATCTCTTCCCTCCTCTGCAGAACTTTGTCTTTCACCTTCTTTGGGGCGAATAGAGTTCCCAAGGTAGAAGAAGATAGCCAACCTTCTTGTTGGAGCAACTAGGATTCGAATCTACCCTTATCTAGGGTTTGCAAAGCTTCCTTTTGATGATCTTGACCTAAAGTAGTAAGTATATCCTTCTCTCCTTCATTTCTTTTGCTGTTCCTCTTCCTCCTACCTTCTTCCTAGATAGAACCTTGTTGTTCCATGGTAAAGTTTGCTCTAAATCTCAAGGAACTTATCTTTCTTGCTTTCTTCCCCTAGGTTTTACTCCCTTTCTTGGAAGAGAAGCTTACTTGGCCGAATTCAGACCTAAAGCTACGATTATTAACCTTCTTTGCTCAAGTTTCCTTTCTACTTGGACTCTGATCTTCTTACTAGATCCGAGTTGTATAACCCTCTTCACTTTTATTGCTTAATACAAGCTTTATTACTCACGTTCTTGCTAAAAAACGAAGATCTATGCATATAAAAGCTATTCTTGCCTAGGATTTCAATTTTTAAGGTGTTCCTTGATTAGTTTATAGTTCTATATGAATCTGAAATTATGTGCATGACCTTCCTAAGGTAGAGGAAGAATTGGCTCTTGCTTATATACCATTTGATGGTGCTAAGTACCTATTAAAAGATGGCTTATACTTAGTGTTTTAGGATGATTTTCAATTTTATACATGAATTGATGGATGACCTTATATTAGAACTGATGGAGATTCCATGTGGCAACTGATGGTGATGACAAATGGTGTCAAATGAATGATCACACATTAGGTCAGTTCTAGACTCTTTTAGAAGCTCAATGATCATTGGTTTAGTGCCCTAAAGATGGGATGGACGAATAGCAATTTTTAATTCAACATCCGATGGTGTTCAATGATGGTACTATTGACCCCATCAGCTGATGGTGACATGATGTGTCACAACTGATGGTGGTTCAGTGTACCACACAATGGTGTAACTAGGTATCATGAGTTGCTTTGATTAAGCCCTAAACCAATGGTTATTTTGCTTATATGATCCAAGGGTTAAACCTACATATCAACATATGGTTTTGAAATGTTAAACCTGATACAATGGTTGTGAATGGATGCTTCAACATCCAATAGTTTAGAATGAAGCCTATAGTATAATATTTTGGTTCTAATGATGTAAATTTGATGTTTTCTTACATATGATCGACCTAAGGAGATTGTTTGTTGATAATTGATGGCCTCCTTTAAATATATAACCGATGGTGCATTTTATTCCCACAACTGATGGTATCCTTTATGTTAATAAATAAGGGATGTCTAGAGTTAGATGGTGTTTATTTCCAGGTCACAACTTGATGGCTTTATAGGTGGTTTGTTCTAGGTGTTTACTTATGTAAACAACCAATGGTTTACCTTCTCAACAATCTGATGGTTCAGGGTTGATGCTTGTGGTAAGATAGTATGATTTGAATGATGTTGAAACCAATGGAGGTTTGCCTTATTTATATAGTATTACCTTTGTCCTCATATGGATATAATTGATAATCACCATAAATGAGTTAATTGGTAAACATAATGAAGTATAACTTGTTACACCTAATCCTAATGTATCTAAGCGATGGTGATTGATTATGAATAGCCCCCCTTGAATGGTTAATAAAATAATGGAGTAATCTCTTATGGTGGTTGAAACCCTAGTATACTATAAATTTGATGGTTACACCTTGAGTTCTTCATGAATCCGTACTTGAGGAAGGTGGGGAAGGTGATGGTGATGCTTTATCTTATGCATCCATGATTGTATGGGGATGCCATGAGTTAGGATTTATGTATGAACGTTGAACTATAACTTCAGTGTAACATATCTTGTTGAATCTATCTATACTACAAATAGATGAGAATGGTTAATCATGCTTAGCTTCTTAGCATGATATGATGAAGGAATATTCTTTCTAATGTTTTTTGAATTCTTAATATGTTAGCCAGTGAATACCATAGTCTCATAATTGATGCTTTCTTACAAATAAGTGCACTGTAAGTATGATGGTGATTAATCATATCTAGCCATCTTGTATGTTGATATAAAGAAGGAATGGTCTTAATTTCTAAGGTAACCATGCATTGTTGTTTGTGAACATCTTTTAGTTCTTTAATGCAACATTATGTTGAACATGTGTATTACATGTGTGGTGATGGTTTTTGAGCCTTGTTATAAGGCATGGAAAGATAATGATGATCTTTTCAGGAATGATATGATGGTCTTAGTGACCTTTGGGAATGGTTGAGCCCTGAGTGAGGCGTAATCCTCTTATGTTGACAAGGGTTGATACCCTGTGATATTGTGATAATGATTTATATCATTCGATAGTATGATGACAAGTGTGGTTTCATGAATGGCAAGTGAATAGTACCATTTGATGATGAGATGAAGAACAATAAGTTTCATCTATTTTATATCTTCTGAAGTTGGTATATAGCAATGTTTGCTAGAGATGAATTAGGGTTTGTATGTCCACTTGTTTGATGCAGCCTTAATTCACTCAATGGACATAACTAATCAAGTAAAACCATAATGATGTAGTTGCCTTGTGCCATAGATCCATTATGTCAGAACTTGTTGGATGGTGAAATGAGCAATTCCTGCGAGAAACTCGGAGCGCATATTGTTGAATATGTGGGGGCGCAAGTCGAGTACCTCCTTGCATCCACAATTACAGGTTGTGGAGGATGGTTGCGGGCATGCTTCAGGCATTGTGATATTGTGACGTGTGAAAGGCAGCAATATAATTGCAGGATGCCTCTTATAGAATGACCATGCGTGAACTGTTCTCTAGCGTTGTGACCTGTGCTGGGGGGGGTAGTTACATGACTATATGTCATTTTTTTGTAGTTTGACTATATGTCATTGTGTTGTCTCTCATGCTGACTGGGAATTGTGGGTTAGATCATGGAGTCTAACTATTTCATAGATCTTGTATGATACTGATTTTGACTTAGCAGTGGTCAGTTGGATTTGGGTGGTACAACTGTTTCATATGTAACACGGTCATGTAGTATATATATTTAGGGTTATATACAAAGTTTCACATTGGATGGTAACCCTTGTTTGTTCTCTTTACATAGAGATGACGCTTAGTTCATTAAAAGATAGTAGACATGCTTGTGATGTGGATATGTGCATGTTGCAGATGAGTACATACAATAGCCATGTTTAAGTTGATAGATATACTACTATTGTTGGCTATGATTATGACATTATTTATCACATGTTGTTAGCTATTATTATATTGCTAGCTATGCTTCTGTAATGAGAGATGCATGTACTACTAATCATGCTTATGTTGTTAGACTTATTTGTGATGATATAAATGCTATGCTACTAGACTTGCTTATGATGTTAGCTATTGACATGCTACTGAACTACTTATACTTGTTAACAAGGTATATGATGATAGTCAGACTAATGACGATGATGGCTATTTGTTCCTTTATGTATTTTGTCAATCATAATTACTTATAAGCCTATCCATTATACATGTTTAATCTGTTTAAACCATTTAATTACTTAACTTGTTGTAATCGATAAGCGGTGTTGAGAGTTATATCTCTCGTTGGGACATGTGTCTCACCCCGTAGGTCACCACATCTTTTTAGGTGATTGGCAGGAGCGATAGCAGAACTGTGGCAGTGAAGGAGAAATATGGTGATGGACATTAGAGAAGGTTGTTTAGTTGTCTAGTGTGTCACAGAGTCATCCATGTACTCCCAGGTCCGGGCAGAAAATGTTTGTATATGATGTTTCAAAGGAATCATGATTTTGTTAGCATGTTAATGCTTTTTTATGTGACATATATAAATAATGTTCTCTTGTATATATATGTTGTGGCTAAGGCCATAGAACAAGTTGTATCCAATCCTTGGCATAGTATGAATACAAGAAAGATGTTGGTTTTTATGCAAATGTTTTTGAGCATGTGTTGATGTTAAAATCAATTTTAATTTACCATATTTTCTATGTATGTGTTCAATTAGTAATTGATCATGTTTAGTGTTTTGAGTAATCTCTTTTAGTGTAACGAGTTCTCACACTGACACACCAACCTTCGTACTTAATAAGATGTTGAGCCACCAACCATCATGCATCATAAAATGCAATCACCAACCATGATGCAGACAAGGTATATAGATGTAATGTGACCTAATCCAGTGACAAACAACTCCAAAAATAAAAAAATATCACAATATATATCAGGACCCAAGTCAACTTGTCATTACCATCTATGAAAATATCGAGGCTGTAACACCCCAGTTGTACAACATGGAGCGGAAGCATATAATTTAACTCACTTCGAGGGGATGTCACAAGCATGATATTCATAGCTCAAAATAAAGTTCATATAAACCATCACAGGGGATAACCACAATTCTCATTCTCAAATCTTATTACATATACATATTCCTTAAGAAAAGAAAAGAATAAGAAATACTAATCTAGATATAGTTGGCACCCCACCATTGCTTTTCTCCTTGTAGATCCTCGAGCAGGGGTTTTAACTTCAGATGGATTTTTCCTCTTGAGCTATCTCCTAACCTGTGGGCATCACACACCCAACCATGCATAAAACCAACAATAAGTGGAATTAAACACATTATAATTTAAAGAAAACTAAAAATAGTCTTTAAATAATTAAACATTTAAAAGATACACATTTATTTTAGTTCATTTTCTTTTATCTTGACCTATATAAAGATCCTCAAATTGCTCAGATGTGCCCCTTCTCTTGTGCACTGAAGCTCCTCTTCTCTTATGCATCGAAGTGCCTCTTCTCTTATGCCCCAAAGTGCCTCCTAATAATTGCTCTGAGGGGCCTCTTATCGAGGACCTTATATAAGTTTACTTTTAGCATTCTCTTTCTCTTAAAACTATAGCATGGTGCTCTTAGATCTTGACGCATACTTGACTGCAAAAGTTAACAAACTAGCTAGCATCCATAGAGGATAGTCCCTTTATATGATCTAGCACGTTGTAATCGATGTGCACAAATAGTAATTAACCCATCTATAATGTCAATCAAAGCACATAAAGTTGAAAGAAATGGTCTACAAAAAATCATTGGGAACCTTGGGTCTTCAATGGAATTGATGATAAGATGTCACATGGGCTGAAGAAATTGCCTATCCAAACGGGAACATCTTCGAATACTCCCACGTGTTTGCCGTAATGATTTATCATCTAGTTTAATTCTCATATGGGGAGGAACTATATAGGTCAATGCCAACATAATTACTAAAGAGTGATGCATAAGACTGATGCACACACCTAGGTTGGCTAGGCTATGTTTTTCCATAGTTTATGTTGGTATGTATACCCATAGAGCCAATCATATGATGATTATAATGGAAAAATATGTAAATGATTTGATTATAAATAAAGGCAAGCTTCCAATTTATTCTGTTTAATTCAGTTATAAGATAAGGATGTAACATTATAAATGTCTAGAGGATGATATTACTCAGTGATGTATGTTTTCAAGTACATGAATTGAACGATGAGATCATACAAATGATAAGAATATACATATACATTCTCATTATGTCCTTGATAAGTTTTTATTATGGAAGGTTGATAGACAACAACAACACTTAAGATCAGAGTGTGAGTTGGTTGATGATAGAATCTTGTTGTTCATGATATGGCAATATTAAATCAAGCACGCCAATACATGTTAGGGAACGGTGTATGAGACAAACCCATCATGAGACTGACACATATAAGCCATTACCATGGTAGTCATAGTCATCTCTCATAGTGATGGCGGTGATTGTAGTTTTTAGACCTAAAGTCACTACACTCATCACATGTCGTTTGGTATGCTTTGACATCATCAACCGTAATCCTAAAATAAGGATTATTATAAAGGTGATGATTGGGTAACTGTGGCACATGAGGACTGACTATGAGTGATGTAGATGGGATTTGTCTCTCCTAAATGGGCATGATATCCTAGGCCTCTTGATTAGTGAGACTAAGAAATGCATCTCCATCCACATGTGAGTCAATATGTGATATTGAGTTTACATACATCTCTGATAGTCTGCTCTGGTTCAAGGAACAAGATTGAATGTAGAAGAGGATGCCTACTCCATGTCTTGATGACAAAGGAACTATACAAACAATTGTAACACTATACACCAATTGTAGGTTGAAGTTGTTCTCCAACTTTTCATTTACTTGGGTAGCATTGACGTGTGACTAGGCACCGCTCATTGGATGTGATATCATAAGTTGTTATGGACATTCACTGCCAACATAACATGGAACCTATAGGGTCACACACATATGTCTTGACCTAGAAGAGGAGTTTAACCTTGAATGATGATTGAATTAATTACTAAAGTGGTTAGATATTCAATTCACACAACAAATCAACTGACTGGATTGCCAAACGGTCGGCTCACCCAATGAGATGACCGTTTAGAGTGTCAGGTCGATTGGAACTGAATTGTTGAAGTTTTGCACGAAACAATTTCCAACTGATCAACTCACTGGGTGAACCAATCGGCTCGGGTAGAGTGAGACGACTGGTTCACTTGGTAAATCGATCGGCTTGATTGTGTCGGTGGAAGGTTCTAGCAACTTTTGCAAATTTGTGAGAAGATCGTTTCAATTTCTCAATTCTATTAATATAAGAAATTGATGTTTAGCATTAATTGGAAATGAATTGCCAAATTCATGTGTGATTGGGAAACTACACAACAGCCAGTCCGTAGTGCAAACCAATCAACTCACATGCAAGATGACCATTTTGATTACCAATTGATCGGTTCGACATTCATAGGTTGTGAAAATTCAAGATCTTCCAGTCCCTTACACTCCCACATTGATTGGGAACCCAACCCCTAACCCATCTTATAAATAGAGGGATATTGGGGGATTCCCAGAACACAACTCAATTACCTCTAACAATTGTTGTCCTCTCTGGTTGTGGTAACCAATAAGAGCCCAAGCAATTCCTACTCGCTAAAGGGAGAGATAGCTAGGGAGAAACAATTATGGGAGAGAAAATTGGTGACTAGTACACCAATGAGAGGGACAACTCCTTCCTATCTGATCTAGTTGAATGACAGGAGTTCGAGGCGGTCCATGTAGACTTCCATAAAGGCATGGAGGTTGTTGTCTACCACTAGGAGGACAACATCAACCTGCAGTTCATGGTGCAGACCAGGAGGCGTAGTAGTCAGACGAGTCCCGACACAACTAGAATATAGTTGCACATCTACAACGATGAAGAGATGTTGATGGACTTACTCCAGGACCATGTATATCCTCAAAACTATCCTTCCCATCTTATAGTTATTGACGCGGTCCACTGGTTCATGGGGAATATGGTAGTTAAATTTTTGTTTTTGCTGCCTATTATGTAGTCATATTTCCCTACAATGGTATCAGAGTCACATCAATCTACTATATATTGGGATAATCGATATGATCGTATTTTTGGTTTTATCGTTTAATTCTTGCATGTATGCGAATAATTCTGTCCAATCATACACCACACATAATCCCAAACTAATACACACATATATATATATGTGTGTGTGTGTATATATATATATATATATATATATATATATATATATATATATATATATATATATATATATATATATATATATATATATATATATATATATATATATGCAATTTACACGTGTCACCCTAAAAGTGAGTTTTGATGGTGGATGTGTGGTGTGGTTATGCCAATAACCCTTATTATATATGCATGGTTGTATGGTTGGTTAATCATGTTTTTATATCGGTTTGCACATCGAGCCTCTATATTATCTTCCCAATGTAAATGTTGATACTCTCGTACCTCTGCTCCCCTTGAATGTAACTTGAGGTTTCTCAATAATCATGTAATAGTAGGATAATTTACTTTCTTATTGTGACAAAGAATAAAGATGTTCTGACGACGCCAGAAGATCATCGAGGAGACGAGCTGACCAGTTGGAGGACCGAGGAGGACAAGGTGGACAAGCCAAACTGATTAGTTGGTGGAGCCAACTGATTGGCTAGAGGATCCAATAGATGGTGGACAGAAGGACCAAATAACTGGTGAGACGACCAACCGACCGGCCAAGAGGTGAGCCAATCGGTTCAAGGGTTGAACTGATCACCCCAGATTGGCAAGCACAGATCTTCATTAACAACATGTTTCTATATGTGATGTGGACCCTAGGTTGTGGTAATTCCTTATGGCTCCAAGGAATCACATTAGGCTGACAGTAACCATCACTTTTGTTTATTGAATGTTTTTGATGTGAGATATAGTATGTATATGATATGCACTATATATGTGGTGATTGGATGAAGTATATGTATTTATTAATACAAACTCCCTCAAATTAAAATATTAAGCCTTAGATGATTTCCAAAAGTGGCACACATGAAAATCTTGATTGACCAAGCATAGGTTATGCCCAAGCGTGGTGCGTTGTCTGTCTCGTGGAAGTGTGATGGTAGTGATGTAGGTGTTGCCAAAGTGGGGTACATTATTATCGTGTTGGCTTTTGGGTCAGTCTTAACTAGTTATTCTTAGAGCATCCAGGCCCGGAGGCATGTAGATGATTATGGCAAGGATCTATGCATATCATATATTTGGAATTGTATATGATGCAATTGGCAAAAGTTGCCTACCTTGATGATTAGCTATGTATTACGACATTGGTAGGGGCATAGTTGAATTATCTTGGATCTTGGCCCACTAGAATATTGTATATTGGGATATTCTGAATTGATATATGATGGATATCAATTTGAATAAAATGGTGGGATTGAGTAATTAATTAAAGACCTAATTGATATCGTATTTTTTTTCAAATCAAATAAAATCAAATCATAAAGGGTTTTTGACAAATGCAAATTTTCTCTTGTAGAATCAAATGACGAACAATTCCGTATTGCGATCGGTCCTTAAGAAGGACAACCTTGACGGGAAAATTTTTTGTGACTTGTTTTGGAGTTTGGGAAGGATTCTCAATGAAGAGTGCAAGCTCTACATCCCTGACAAACCAGTATAAGAAATACCTACTCTTGATGCGCCTAGGGCATAAGCGGATGCTTACTGAAGTATGCCTTAGAGATAAAGTACCTTATGCTTGGATACATGAACTATGAGTTGCATGAGCAGTGCGAGGACATGGGGATTCTCAAGATGATTACACATATTAAGAAAGTGAACCTTGGCCTTACAAAGCAAGAAAGGGATGATATCATGAATGCACTTTTTGAGTCTAAGCTGACAGAGGGAACCTCAATAAAAGAACATGTGCTCAATATCGTGTGTATCATCTTAAAGAACTGGGATTTACCTTGAGCCAATAGTTGGCAGCGAATATGATTCTAATGACATTGCTAGAATCATATAGCCACTTTATTACATGCTATCATGTGAATAATATGGACAGCCCGATGTCAGACTTACTTGCCATGTTGATTAATGTTGAAGCAAGATTGAAGAAGGACAAGCCTGTGATGGTGATCAGCAGAGCTGAGTCCAAGGATCAAAGCAAGGCCGAGGAGAGTTCTAAGGTCAAGTCCAAATCCAAATCTTCAAAACTCAAAATAAGGGAAAGAAAAGTACAAGAGGAACTCATCTTTTGTACTTGAAGGCATTCAGGGAGAAGAAGATGGGAATACATATCTCCACTACATGTATATACATTATTGAGACAAATCTATCTACTTCTTCATCATGAGTACTAGATACCAGATGTGGATCTCACATATGTTCGAATATGCAGGATCTGAAAAGAAGTAAGCCTTTGGGAAAAAGGCAAGGTGGAACTGCGAGTTGCAAATGGCGCAAGAGTTGCGGCCAACACAGTTGGAACCTATAGTTTATCTCTACCCACATGATTTGTAATAGAGTTATTGAACTGCAATTATGTACATTCTATAAATATAAACGTCATTTATGTATCTTGTATGGACACAAATGCATATGAATTCCATATTAAAAACGGTCAGGGTTCTATTTTCAAAGATGGGATCTTTTATGGAAGAGCCCCAATGTCTTATAGTCTTTACTTGTTGGGTATAAAGACAGAGATTTATAAATTTAATACTAAAAGACTAAAACTCAACAAATCAAACAAGCCATACCTTTGGCATTGTCGTCTAAGGCACATAAATGAGAATCACATATCTAGACTCCATAAAGATGGTTATCTAGACTCTTTTGATCTATAATCAATAGAGACATGTGAATCTTATTTGCTAGACATGATGACTAGGACTCCTTTCACTGGTAACAATTAGAGGGCTAGTGATCTATTAGGACTCATACATACTAATGTGTGTGAACCTTTTAGAGCAACCGCTAGAGGTGGGTATTAGTACTTCATTACCTTTTTTGATGATTTCAGTAGGTACGACTATGTTTATTTAATGAAACATAAGTTAAAAACTCTTGATAGGTCCAAGAAGTTCATGAATGAAGTACAAAACCAACTTGGGAAAAGTATTAAGACACTTCATGTTGATCGAGGTGGAGAATACTTAAACTAAGAGTTTGAGGACATTCTTAGATCCCTTGGGATTATTTCCCAATGGACTCCACCTAGAACACCTCAGCATAATGGTGTATCAGAAAGAAGGCATCACACATTGCTGGATATGGTGCAATTAATGATGAGTTTAGTTGAGCTTCTAACTGCCTTATGGGGTTTTGCTCTAAAAACCGCCGCTTTTACACAAAACCGATACCATCTAAGTCGGTTCAAAAAACATCATATGAGATATGGATTGGGAAGCGTCCCCAATATGTCTTATATTAGGATTTGGGAATGTGCAACTTATGTTAGAAAAATGTTTTTTTGAGAATCTTGGCCCGAAGTCTGATAAATGTTATTTTGTTGGATATCCTAAGGAGACAAGGTGATATTGCTTTTATTCCCTCAATGACAACAAAGTGTTTGTTTCCAGAGATGCTGCATTCCTAGAAAATGAATTTATTTCCAAAGTAATCAGTGGGAGGAAAGTGGAACTTGACAAGGTTCAATACCAACAAGAAAACATTGAACCAATATATGAACAAGAGGAACACAAAGAATCACAAGGTGTTGTGGAATATCAAATTCCTCAAGTGGCATTGGTACCTCATAGATCAAATAGGACACACCTTTAGCCTGAGAGATTTGGATATCTTGTGAATCATGAAGGTGGTGATTTGGTCATTTTTGATGAGCCAACAACCTATATAAAAGCTACTGAGGGACCAGAGTCTAAGAAATGGCTTGAGGCGATAAGATCTGATATGGAATCTATGTATACCAACAAAGTATGGACTTCGGTGGATCCACCTGAAGGGGTAGAACCCATAGGGTGAAAGTGGGTCTTCAAGAAGAAGACCGACATGGATGGTAAAATACAAACCTATAAAGGCAGATTGGTTGCAAAGGGTTACATACAAGTTCAATGTGTTGACTATGATGAAACCTTTTCTCTAGTGGTCATGGTTAAGTCTGTCAAGATCATGCTTGCCATTGAAGCTTATCATGACTATGAAATTTGACACATGGATGTTAAAATTGCATTCCTTAATAGAAAACTCCTCGAGGATGTATACATGACATAGCCTGAGGGTTTTATAAATCCAAAGGATGCAAATAAAGTTTGTATGATACGAAGGTCAATCTATGGATTGAAGCAAGCATATCATACCTAGAATCTTCATTTTTATGATACAGTCAAAGAGCTTGGCTTTATTCAAAATTAAGATGAATCTTGTGTGTACAAGAAGGTTAGTGGGATCATAGTGGCATTCCTCATATAGTATATAGATGGCATACTATTGATGGCAAATGACATCCCTACTTTACAAAAGGTAAAGACATGGCTGGGAAATACGTTTTATATGAAAGATTGGGATAAGGATCCTACATCCTTACGATAAAGATCTATAGAGATAGATCTAAGAGGCTTCTTGGACTGAGTCATAGCACACACATTGACAAAGTGTTAAAGTGGTTCAGCATGGAGAACTCAAAGAAAGGAAAACTGCTCATGCTACATGGAGTTTCCATATCTAAAGTTCAAAGTCCTAGTTCTTGTGAAGAAAGGGACACATGAGTTTGATTCCATATGCCTCAGCAATTGGATCAATCATGTATGCAATGTTGTGTACCCATATAGACGTTTCATATGACTTGAGCATGATGAACAGATATCATTTAGATCCATGTGATGCTCACTGGACAACCATGAAGAACATCCTCAAGTACTTGAGAAGGACTAAGGATCAATTCTTGGTCTACGACAGAAAAAAAGTTGGTGATAAGAGGTTACATTAATGCAAGCTTATAGACTGACAAAGATGATTACAAATTGCAATCGAGATTCATATTTTGCCTAAACAACAGAGTCCTAAACTGGAAGAGTTCTAAGCAAGTGATAGTTGTTGATTCTACAATAGAGGATGAGTATATCACTACATCATAAAAGGAGGTTGTATGGACAAGGAAGTTCATTTTACAATTTTGGGTCATTCCAAGCATCAGAGATGCAATCGAGCTATATTGTGACAACAATGAAGCTAATGCACAAGCTAAGGGACCCAGATCGCATCAGCACTCAAATCATATACAAATGCAGTTCCATCTCATATGAGAGACCGTACAATGAGTAGATGTAAAAATTTACAGAGTACCGACTGAGTGAAAAACCACTAGAGGGGGGGGTGAATAGAGTTTTAAAATTAATTTAACAATTATTTAACTCAAACAACCAACCACAAGAATATTGGACAAGGGGACAAGGATTTAGAGTGGTTCCTACCTTAGCAAATACTAAGGTAGTCAGTCCACTACCCGATTGCTTACCCAACCGAGATTTTGAAAGAATTTAATTTTATTACCTCGCAAGGAATTTACATAAAATTAAAATTCTTTCCCTAAACCCTTCAAGCAGCCTTCACCTTGAAGTAATTGCACCAACTTTGAAGCAGCCTTCTTGAAGTAACTTCAAGCTCCCCCTTGAAGTAGCCTTCCTCTTGAAGTAGCTTCCCGTTGCAATAGCCTTCTTGAAGTAGCTCGAAGTCCACCTTCTCCACCGAGAAGAACCTTCTCCAATCCGCAGCCTCCAACCCTAGGAGTAGCAAGGAGAATACAAATGATAAAAGGAACAAGAAAGGAAAATGGAAATTACAATACCACTTTGCAGCTCAAGGCTTGATTTCCTATATCAAGTGTTTTGATCTCCTAACCAATGTGTATAGAAGTGTAATTGCTTGTGGATAGGAGATGCTAGCCTATAGGACACGAAATTTGAGCAAGTAGAGGGATAGCCAATGCAAGTGTTGCTCAATTTCTCAAAATAGGTTGACAATTACAAATGTAAGCTCAAGTGTATCTCAAGTATATAATTGGTTAGATTGGGTGTCCTAAGGCATGTCCTATTTATAGGAATGACCTACAAGTTCTTAAGGATGTTCTAGACACTTTCTAGGAGGTTCTAAGTGCTTAACTAGTCGTAAGTTACACTTTAGTTGCTTTAGCAACGGCTAGTTAATTAATTCTGCAGTTGCTGTCAGAGTCCATCTCGGTCGAGGAATTGTCGACCGAGACACCTACTCGGTCGAGGTTTTGTCGACCGACAGGCTCTCTGGATCAACGTTCATCTCCAACTGCCAACTACCTTGTCAGTTGTGTCTAACGGATACTTGGGTCTTTCTCGGTCGAGAAGTTTGTCGACCGAGAGTGTCTCGGTCAAGGATTTTGTCGACCGAGATTGACCCTGTTTTAATGTTTCAATTAAAGTACTAAGTGTGTATGTGAGTGTGCATATGTGACACTATTGAAGGGGATGACCTATCTAAGTGTGGTGATTGGCTAGGGAAGATCTAACACTTGATTTACATGAAGTCTAAGTACTTGTACATTATATATTTGTACAAGTTTACAATTGATTACATTTCATGAAATTTACAAGCATTCAAGCATATAGATTCCCTAGTGCTTTGTCATCCACCTCATTCCTGCAACACTCAAGTAGCATGTTAGATCAACAAGAATGAAATGTTTGTCATCATCAAAACAAAGGGATTTATCATAATGTCAATTTAGCCAACAATCTCCCCCTTTTTGAAGATGAAAAACATTTCCTAAATATAAAATAAGGAAATATAAAGCATGTGATTTTCATACCTGAAGATTACCTTCTTTTGTAGTCATTCTTGTTTTGCAAATGAGTGCTGGCCATGATATTTATGAAACTCATATTTTATGTTTTTGATTTTATATTCTTTCTCCCCCTTTGTCACTTCAAAAAGATATCCAAAGAAAATCATTTTGTGTGACTTTCATTTTTCCTTTTTAATGTTATACTATGCTCCCCCTTAGATAGATATTCTATTAAGAACAGAGATTTAATATCATTTTTTTTCTAATTTAGCCACAATTTGTTTCTCAATCATTTGCAAAGGATGTTAAGCCTTGAAATAATATGAGATCCTTTTAGATTCATGGCATATGTATTTTGAGTTCCCATCCATTTTACACGGGATGTTAAGCCCTAAAAATGAAATGAGATCCATTTAATCTTAGAGTACATAAAAAAATATCTCTAACCAAAAACATGAGATGTTAAGCCCTGATTTGTTTAGAGAATTCCATTAAGAACAAAAGTTGTATATTTCTTCATAACAAAGAGTAAAAATACTAAGGTCATAACAAGCTTCAAATGATGTTTACAATGTTTTGTAAGCTTCTTAATCAAATTATCAAATTTGTTTTTGTAAACTCCCCCTTAATCTTATAATTAAGATAATTTTAGGATTCTAAGATCACAAATGATTTTAAATTTTGATTTTGATCTTTATCAAGAGTATATTTTGAGTCAGGATAAAATGATGGACAAATAAGCATTTTGTCAAGCTTATTTTAGGTCGACCTTGACTACGACCATAGCGCCCCTTGGTCAAATTTTATTTTAACCAAGAGGCAAGTTCTGCAGATTTCATATTTGAACATTCATTTGTGAAGTATAATTTCTGCAGGTAAATTAAGTAGCAATTTTGTGGCACTTTGAGTGATGTCTATTATGATGTCCCCTAATCTTTGCTATGGGTGAATGAATATCAAGTCATGTTTCTTAGATTAATCATAAGATCTTTCAATAAAATATACATATATCCTTGAAATGGAGAATAATATCTCAAGTTAAAAATACCAATTGAGAAATGTGTATCTTATGTGTTGTGACATTTTTCTCTTGCAAGCATTTAAGTTCTTGTTCTAAGCAACAACAAATCATTTTGCTTGCCTATGTATCATCAAGGATCATTCATGTATTATATGCACACAATAATCGTTATCTATTTGTGCCATAGAGTTTTATTTTTTATGCAACATAGCATCATTTTTATATGTAGAAAGCTGAATGATGGAATAGTGAAAGCATATCCATGATGTAACAATAGAAGCATGAAATTCAACACATGGTTTCTATGTAGATCAAAAAATACTTAGAATAGACCATGAAGGCAGTAATTTTCCTTGACTTAAATCAACATGGTTCATAATTTTCAGTTTTAACCTAAACCATTTAGAGAATAAACCAAATTAATCTCATATAAGTTTTCAAGCATGGTTTCCGGAATTCATTCTTTGTTTTGCATGTAAAAATAGTTATTAATGACAAATAGATAGCATTTGATCAATTGAAAATATATTTAGCAGATTTATTGCAGACTGGAATTTAGTAACCTGCTCGGTCAAAGATTTCTCGACTGACTAATTGCTCGGTCCACATTTTCTCGACCGACCAAGTTTCTGTGCTATTTTTCAGAACTGTTAATTGTTTCCAAACAAAATTATGCAAGTTAGAACTCGATTGTGTTGAGATATGACATTTGTATACCAAGAATCAGTTTAGGTCAAATCTCAACTAGTTAAATTTAAGCTTCTAGGTTTTAGGAATCCAAGCTAGATCATCATTCTTTTTCTTATATGGGCATGAAAATGAATAATGTCCAAGGCGCATGCAATAATGACAACTAATGGAGTCAACTTCATTTCTCTTTCTAGGAATTATATTCTTAGGTATAAACATAGTCTTAGTCTTGGATGCTTTAGCTCTTTTGGGTTGAATTATCTTTGGATCATATCCTAATCCTCTTCGTCCATTATAGTTAGAGGAAATTTTCAGAATATTCTCAAGGATGTCATTTCCTCTTAACTCATTTATTTTTCTTTGAAGCTTAGCAATATCATCCATCTTCTTGTTTATATCTTTCTTTGCTTGATCTAAATCAGATAATAGAGAGTTTCTTTCTTTTACAACCTCATCATAATCTAAATGTGAACATAAAATAGGTTGTCTCTGAATATTTTGCAAGTTCAACTTTTCTAAGGAAAGAAGATTGCAATTAGCTTCTACAGATTTTAACTTAAGATCATAATCTTCATTTGCCTTTTTGAGATCTTCATTTCTAGATGCAAGAGAAAGAAGTTTAACATTTAAATCATCATTTACTTTATTTGATTTCTTAAGTTTCTTCTTGCACTCAATATATTTCTCATGAGTATCTTGAAGACTAGCAATTAGATCTTCTTTTGGTAGATCATAAAGACTTACCTCTTCTTCTTCTTCTTCTTCATTTTTTGTAGTAATGAGGCATTCTACTTCTTCTTTTCCATCATCACTATCATCACTTGAATCATCCCATGCAGCTTTATATGCTCTTTCCTTCTTTTTGTGAGATTATTTCTTCCCTTTCTTGAGTTTTGGACAATCACCTTTCATGTGTCCCTTCTTGCCACATTCAAAGCACCTGGAAGAAGAACCACTAGAAGTTTTATTAGTTTGAAAATTTTTATATTGCTTACCATTTACAATGAGAGTTTCTTCTTCACTGTCATCTTCCTTGGTTGATGCTTTGAATGCAATGTTCATTCTTTTTCCCTTGTTGAAGTTCACGTTCTCTTCTTTCTTCCTCTTCTAAAGTTGCTTCATGAGCTTCTAGGTTGCCAATGAGTTGTTCCATCTTTAGTCGGGCGAGGTCATTTGCTTCTTCAATGGCCGTCACCTTGGGCTTGTATTTGGGAGGAAGTGATCTAAGGATCTTTGACACCTGATCTTCCTCAAGAACAACTTTACCTAAAGCATTCAAACCATTTACAATAGAAGAGAATTTTGCATACATTTCACTAATAGATTCATTAGGATCCATACGGAAATGTTCAAACTTTTGTTTAAGCATACTAATTTTGGAATTCTTGACTTGAACAGTCCCTTCATAAGTTATGGAAAGTCTATGCCAAATTTCATAGGCTGTTTCACAGTTAGATATTCTATTAAATTCTCCTACTGAAATTGAACAATAGAGAATACTTACAGCCTTTGCATTCATTTGAGCCGATTTTACCGTATTGGTGTCCCAAGCTGCATATTCCATTTGGGGAAGCTCATAGGGGGTTGACACCATCCTCCATAGATCCCAGCTAATCCCTTGGAAGTAGAATTGCATCCTTCTCTTCCAGTAGGTGTAGTTTGTTCCATCAAACATAGGAGGCCTAGTCACAAGTGTTCCTTCAAGGTTGAGGTTGTTGAGTACCCCATCACCCATTCTTCAAGACTTGGTTAGAGTTCATTGAAGCCTGCTCTGATACCAATTGAAAAACCACTAGAGGGGGGGGTGAATAGGGTTTTAAAATTAATTTAACAATTATTTAACTCAAACAACCAACCACAAGAATATTAGACAAGGGGACAAGGATTTAGAGTGGTTCCTACCTTACCAAATACTAAGGTAGTCAGTCCACTACCCGGTTGCTTACCCAATCGGGATTTTGAAAGAATTTAATTTTATTACCTCACAAGGACTTTACATAAAATTACAATTCTTTCCCTAAACCCTTCAAGCAGCCTTCACCTTGAAGTAATTGCACCAACTTTGAAGCAGCCTTCTTGAAGTAACTTCAAGCTCCCCCTTGAAGTAGCCTTCCTCTTGAAGTAGCTTCCCATTGCAATAGCCTTCTTGAAGTAGCTCGAAGTCCACCTTCTCCATCGAGAAGAACCTTCTCCAATCCGCAGCCTCCAACCCTAGGAGTAGCAAGGAGAATACAAACAATAAAAGGAACAAGAAAGGAAAATGGAAATTACAATACCACTTTGTAGCTCAAGGCTTGATTTCCTATATCAAGCGTTTTGATCTCCTAACCAATGTGTATAGAAGTGTAATTGCTTGTGGATAGGAGATGTTAGCCTATAGGACACAAAATTTGAGCAAGTAGAGGGATAGCCAATGCAAGTGTTGCTCAATTTCTCAAAACACGTTGACAATTGCAAATGTAAGCTCAAGTGTATCTCAAGTATATAATTGGTCAGATTGGGTGTCCTAAGGCATGCCCTATTTATAGGAATGACCTACAAGTGCTTAAGGACGTTCTAGACACTTTCTAGGAGGTTCTAAGTGCTTAACTAGTCGTTAGGTACACTTTAGTTGCTTTAGCAATGACTAGTTAATTAATTCTGCAGTTGCTGTCAGAGTCCATCTCGGTCGAGGAATTGTCGACCGAGACACCTACTCGGTCGAGGTTTTGTCGACCGACAGGGTCTCTGGATCAATGTTCATCTCCAACTGCCAACTACCTTGTCAGCTGTGTCTAACGGCTACTTGGGTCTTTCTCGATCGAGAAGTTTGTCGACCGAGAGTGTCTCGGTCAAGGATTTTGTCGACCGAGATTGACCCTATTTTAATGTTTCAATTAAAGTACTAAGTGTGTATGTGAGTGTGCATATGTGACACTATTGAAGGGGATGACCTATCTAAGTGTGGTGATTGGCTAGGGAAGATCTAACACTTGGTTTACATGAAGTCTAAGTACTTGTACATTATATATTTGTACAAGTTTACAATTGATTATATTTCATGAAATTTACAAGCATTCAAGCATATAGATTCCCTAGTGCTTTGTCATCCACCTCATTCCTGCAACACTCAAGTAGCACGTTAGATCAATAAGAATGAAATGTTTGTCATCATCGAAACAAATGGATTTATCATAATGTCAATTTAGCCAACATTGAGAACAATATTGGTGACCCCCTGACAAAGGTACTTCCACAACAGAAGCATGATGGACATGTTTGATCACTTGGAATATGTTTCGTGGATGATTGGCTCTAAGTGCAAATGGGAGTCTGTTGGTATGTATTCCTAGAGAGCCAATCATTTGATGATTGTAACGACATAATATGTAAATGATTTGATTAATAAATATAGGCAAGATTCTAAATTATTTTGTTTAATTCAGTTATGACATAATGATGCAACATTACAAATGTCTAGAGAATGATATTACTCAATGACGTATGTTTTCAAGTACAAGACTTGAACGATGAGATCATACGAATGATAAGAGTATACATACGCAATCTCATTATGTCCGTAATTGTTTGTTATTGTGGAAGGTTGATAGATAACAATATACATAATATCAGAGTGTGAGTTGGTTGATGACATAATCTCATTAGTCATGAGATGGCAATATCAAACCAAGAACACATATATGTATTAGGGAATAGAGTTTCAGACAGACCCACCATCAGACTGACACATGCAATTCATTGCCATGGTAGTCACAGTCATCTCTCATCGTGATGTTGATTATAGTTCTTATACCTAAAGTCACTACACTCATCACATTTCCTTCGATATGCTTTGACATCATCATATGTAATCTTGAAATAAGGGTTATTATAAGGGTGAACATTGGGTGACTTTGACGCAAGGGGACTGACTATGAGTGATGTAAATGAGATTTGTTCCCTCCTACAAGAGCATGATATCCTAGGCTTCTTGATTAATGAGACTGAGAAATGCATGGCCATGAACATGTGAGTCAATATGTGATATTGAGTTTACATGTATCTTAGACAGTCTTCTTTGGTTCAAGGAACAAGATTGAATGTATAAGAGAATGATTACTCCATGCCTCGAGTTCAATCTGGATATCAGTGACAAAGGACTATACAAACATTATAACACCATACACATATTGTAGGTTGAAGTTATTCTCCAACTTTCCATTTACTTGGGTATCATTGATATGTGACTAGGCACCATTCATTGCTTGTGATGTCATAAACTATTATAGACATTCATTGCCAACGTAATATGGGACCTATAGGGTCACACACATAGATCTTGACCTAGAAGAGGAGTTTAGTCTTGAATGGTTATTGAATTGATTACTAAAGCATTTAGGTATACAATTCATGCAATGAATCAACTAATTGGACGGCCAACCGGTCGACTCACCCAGTGAGACGACCGTTTGGAGTGTCAGGTTGATTGGAACTGAATTGGCTGAAGTTCTGCACGAAACTGTTGCCAACCGATCGACTCATTGGGTGAACTGATCGGCTCACTAGATGAACCAATAAGCTCGGTTAGAGAGAGAGAACCGGTTCTCCTGGTGAACCATTTGGCTCGGTTGTGCCAATGGAAGGCTCTAGTGATTTTCCCAAATTCGTGAGAAAGATTGATTTATTCAATTGCTCAATTCTATTGATGCAAGGAATTGATGTTTAGCATTAATTGGAAAGGAATTTCCAAATTTATGTGCATCTGGGAAACTAAAAAATGAATGGCTCGTAGTGCAAACTGATTGACTCGTGTGTCAAACAAACATCTCTATTGCCAACTGACCGGTTCGACACTCATAAGTTTTGAAAATTCAAGATCTTCTGGTCTCTTCCTCTCCCACATAGATTGGGAACCTAGGCCCTAACCCCTCCTAAAAAATAGGACTACTGGGGGGCTTCTCAGAACACAACTCAATTGCTTCTGACAAATGTTGTCCTCTTTAGTTGTGGTAACCAATAGAGAGTGGAAGTAAGTTCTACCTACTAAAGGGAGGGATAGCAAGGGAGAAACAATTTTGGGAGAGCAAGTCAGTGACTAGTACACCAATGAGAGGGACAACTCCTTCCTATCCGTTCTAGTAAGACGACATGAGTTCTAGGCGGTCCATGTGGAGTTTCATAGAGGTGTGGGGGCTATTGTCTGCCGCTAGGAGGACAACGTCAACCTACAGTATGTGGTGCAGACCAAGAGGCACATCAGTTAGACGAGTCCCAGGGCAACTAGAAGATACTTGCACATCTACAATGACGAGAAGGTGTCACTGGAATTGCTTCAAGACCAGGTATATCTTCAAAACCATCCTTCCCATATTATAGTTATTGATGCGATCCGCATGTTCAAGGGGAATATGGTAGTTAAATTTTTGTTTCCACCGCCTATTCTGTAGCTATGTTTCCCTACAATGTATCCTAGTAAAAATAGAATGGTGAAAGCACTAGAATATTTTTTGCTTGGTTCCATAGTGGAATGAACAAAGGATATGGATATCCTAACTAACCAGGTAGTTTCAATTTCACCTCTTTTTTGCTTCTGGGTTATCATATATTTAAGGAACTTGGAATAGGTTGGCATTTCATCAATAGCATCAAGAAGGGGAATATCTAGATGTATCCTTTTAATGGTCTCAAAAAAGTTTGTATACCTTCTCTCAAGTTGTGCCTTGATAAATCAATGAGGGAATGGTACTTCAAAATCATACTCAATAGATTTACTTGAAGGGATTACCTTCATCGTTCCTTGTGATTCTTCTTTGCTGGAACAAATTCTTCCACAGGAACTGTAGGTTAACCGTCTTCTTCAACTATAGTTTGGGATGGAGGAGGTGTAGTCAAAGTGGTACTGGATCTTATCATCGCCATTCTTGCAATTTCATTCCTCTAACTTTGTTTGATATAGGAGGGAAAATGACCAAATTGTGGTTCTTAGACAACTGGATACTAGTACCAAAGGAACTATACCTCGAGTTCAATCTGGATACTAGCACCAAAGGAACTATAGGATCACGGTAACACCAATCATAGATTGTAGGCTGAAGTTGTTCTCCAACTTTCCAATTACTTGGGTAGCAATGATGTCTTGCTAGATATCACTGATTTCTTGTGATGCCATAAATTAGCTATGGACATTCACTGCCAATGTAATTTGAAACCTATAGCCCCTGTTTGGTACATGATACAATCTGGATTCTGGGCTATCGTTTAGTGCCACGTCTGCGAAACCCGGGCTGTCGTTTAGTGCCACGTCTGCAAAACCCAGTCCTGGTTGGCCAAGGAAGGTGTTTTGGTCCGCAATCCCAATTCCCCTCCATTTTTGTATTATGTTATCCCATTATCCAGACCAAGTCAGTCCCACTGGAGGTAGGATTTCATTTCTTGGTCCGGGTTAGGATGTGAAATTGCTAATCCCTCTCCCACACCCATTTCCCTCCACCGTGACACCCTCGACCCTCACCCCTCTCCCTACACCTCTGCTGCTGTCTTCTCCTCCCGAGGAGTCACTGTGCCATCTGTGAAATAAAATCACACTTCTTCTCGAAGCTCCATCACATGGCGCGAATCAGTGCCAAATAACTCTCACAGGTCATGGAGGGTATTAATGGCACCTACTGCTCCCAAGTCACAAAGGGAATCAATTAGGCCTACCACCACAATCCTACAAGGGAGGGCTATGTGTGCAACAACATGGTAAGACTGCTGCTGCCATGTCCTATACCTTCCATTTAAGGCGATTGACACCCTACTAGCGCTTCTCTATCTTGTCAATGAATAGGTACAGTAGAAACCCTAGCCTGGGAAACGACTGGCCGACGAGTATATTGCTACATTTCTCCCTTGAGTTGCTTCCCATCCAGCTATGCATCCTCCACTGGGTCTTTGTTGAAGTTGCTATTACTGATCCTTGCTATTCAGAACTGTGTTCCTTTGTGCAGAGATGGGTGGCTTTCATTCCAGTTACAATTCTTTATTTGATTCATATTTTCATCCGACAATTAAACCGATGTCAACTAATGTTATTTTCCTTTTTGCCTTGTGATGCTTGATTCGGGTTCATTCTTGATGTTGTGGCTTCTCTGCAATATCTTATCTCATATCTGGACTCAGGTATTTCTAATATTTTTTCTTATAAATTAGAGTAAATGTTGTATGAATATCGACAATGTTGTACGAGTATGCACTGTAATTGTAATCTGGCGTAATTTCAACATGACTTTATTTTTCAACCTAATTTTGATATGCTTGAACAAAATATAATTTTTATGTGGCCCAAAATGACATAATATCCTTGCATGGAAATCGATTAACTCTCTATTACCATGACATATGCAAACTCTTTGGTCAACCTTATTTCTGTGCTCATTTCTGTGCTTATGCTTATTGTTTTGTTTAGAACATGTGGAATAATTTTTTTTCTAGAATATGAGATCCCTTTCTTGACCATATAACAAGGTCACAACACCACTTGTGATGGAACATGACCACAAACAGAAGCCTCCCTGTAAACTATACTTCCAACTATACGTTCAAGTTATAGCCTGCCATACACACAAAACAAATATAAATAATCTTGATGGCCATTTTCGTCATGTAATCAGAAGTCAAAAACTACTTGTGAGAAACTTTCCATGCATGAATCTAATAACAAATTTTAAATTCTTCAAAATTATCTGACAAATCCAGCTCCAGACGAAGACAAAGGATAAGTAACTCAATAACATGTGTATTTCTTATATTGTTGGGAACAAACCGTGCCCCATATGTAATCATCTGATCAAGAAACTTGTGGAATTTTATCCCATGTACTAAATTCAATTGGACAAACTTTATTAGCCCTAACTCCAAACAAAATTATTTTATTATCCCTAACTTAATAAGCCCTAATTCCAAATATTTATTTAGTAACCCTAAATAATTTATTAACCCTAACTTGATTAGCGTAATTCCAAATGTTTATAGTAACCCTGATCAATTTATTAGATATAGCTCAATTAGGCCTAACTCCAACTAGGTTATAACATATTTTGAAATATTCACCAATGCCTTTTTTCATGTTATCCTCTAGATTGGAAACAAAAATGACACCATCATCAACCATGAGGTAAGTTGGTTCACATGCCCTGTCCCTAATTTTGTATCTAGTAATGCTTTCCACTATCTTGGGCTAGGATGAAGACTATCCCACTTGTTGAGGCTATCAGATACAATAAATAATCCTTCCATTTTGTGATTTATGGATACAGAGAATGAATATCATGTTATTACATATTATCACTACAATATGCTGAATCTCATGTTAAATCTTAGTGCATGGATGATTTTTTTAAGAAAATATTATGTATGCAATTAATTTATTGCAGATCCCACATATATGCCATGTTTTCTTTATCAATATCTCCCTAGTTAAGGTAATGCATATGTTATTATGCCAGTCTAATGGTATCTCCTATGTTATACCTTCAAAGAAATACTTCCTGCTCTTGAGTCCTCATTCTAGATAAATTTGTTAATTTCTTGATAGTATGAATCTCAAAGATATCCTGATATTCATGTTACTAGATAGGTCTAATATGACACATGCTCATGAAGTTACTTATCTCAGGAATAAATGCCAAGAAAACACATTTTTAGCCTCTGTGAATCTGATCCCATGTTAGGAAATGGTGTATCATATTCATCAAGTCTCACTTAACTATGTCTCATGGTTCCTGACAGAAGGTTTGGTGAAGCTATCCCACAAGAACAAAATCATATACTCAAATTCTTACAAGCAAACTGACCACATAATATAGATAACACAAGTGCAAAACTATTATGCAACGAACCCAGAGGTCGACGGGTCTGGTCTGGCCATAACCATATTTATACCTATTTAAATTCTGAGGTCTGCATGCGGTTCAAGACTCTCCTAATAAACATATAGAATAACACCACATACATGCTATTTATTTAATAACCCTCTTTGTTTATTACTATTTGATGTCATTTATAGTGTAATCCATGATCCCATCAAACTAAAACCATAAAATCCAAGTGAGATTATAATTTAATTCGTGAATTAGTGTTTTTTTGAATAATCTATTACATCATTTGGTATTCTCTAGGATGGTTTAGAAGAACAAGTGTGTGATTAGACTCATGTTTCTATTTCCCTTTTCCCATTTGTGATCAGTTCACTTGTTGATTTGAGGTGGAACTACTGAAAGTTTGATCAGTTCAGTTGTTGATTTAAGGTGGAACTATTGGAAATTTGTGTTGTTTAGGTGTTATGCATATGATGTTATGCTTGATTGAGGTTGTGTTGCATATGGGTTTGGTTTTGAAGTGTTTGTTATTCATATAAAATGATTCCGTTATAGTCTGATTGTTTTGCTGCAAGTTGTTTAGCAAGGCTTATTAACTTGATTATTGTATTTCTATGAGTCATATCTATTCATAATCATGTAAGTCATGCGACTAACTAACCTGATTATTGTATTTCTATGAGTCGCACCTATTAATAACCATCTAACTCAACCTTATTTACTTATTCCTAGATTGGATTTTAACTTAATTTTCAATACCCCTAGGTTGACAAAGATGGGGATTATAGACTGTGAATTTAAACTTACTTTAAACACCCTCACTATCATTAATATGGTCAAGAGAGTATGATGAGGCTCTAGTTTCAACATTGAGGAGGCATTATGACATAGGTAGGTGTATTGACAGATAGTTTACTAGGGACGCTTGGAGGGAGACACTTTATGATTGGCAAAATAGGATGGGGAGGCCATACTGTACTTGGAACATGTCAAAAGTTGATGGAAGAACCTAAAGAAGGACTTTGCCAAATTGAAGCTTGTGACCAACAAGAGTGGCGTCGGATGCGATAAGACTAGGAACAAGCCCAAGCTTCCTGACACCATAGAGTGGACAGAGACCCTTGCGGTACAGAGAATAATAGTACATTGGCCCAAAATTAATGTTCTACATTTACATATAAATATCCTAATAAAACCATTTCATAATTAGGGAAACAAGGATCTAGCTAGATTGATTAGCCGACCGTTTCCATACTACTATGACATCGAGTTGATGGTGGGGAGGAACATTGCTAGAGACCACCATGCAATTTCTTCTACAGATAAAAAAATAGCATCCCACATTGCCTCTGAGGATGAAGTTGTTTTCGACTTAGATGTGTTTGATACACCAATCAACACAAAAAGAAATAGAGTGGAACTAGACATAGGCTATTATGGGTTGTAGAGTGAGGGTGACAATGATAGATAGATAACCAAGGTGTTGGGGCAAGGACTCCTCTTAGACACAGATACAGGAAGCCACCGTCAATGACACCAGAGCGATGTGTGCTTTACAATGAAGTGGAATATGAATTCACACAGGTGTACACAAAATTACACGAGTTAGGCACAGTGTGGCCGCCAGATCCATTGAAAAAGAAGACTTTTCAATGATTTTGGAACATTTCAATGACACTTTCCTTGATGCCCTGCCCCTATATTTACAACTCTTGTGAATGACATAAAGGAGTCAACAAACCGCAATATCTACTTCATCCTTACACATACCCAACACAAAATAACAATATGGTTGCAAGACCTTTGGGAAATGTAACATACAGAATTCTGGACATTTTGCCTTTTGGCCCTCTTTCCCATATTTTCCTTTCATTTCTATCCTCTTAGGCCATTCTATTTAATTTGTGGAGAGTATGATGTTTTAATGAACATTTGTTCACTTTTTTTTACCAATATTTGGGTTTATGCACAAATACCTCAGTGAAAGCTTAGTAATGGGTTTAGTATGTAAAATGTCTACTTAAATGCTAAAATAATAAAGGAATTCATGCTAGAAATTTCTAGTATTTTTTTAGAGTATGAGAAAGAAAGGAAATCTAAAAAAATATACGATAAATATAATAATTGGAAATAATATGGAATATATTGGATAAAAGGAGATAATAGGGAATATAATGCTTCAAAAATAACAAATAGGAAACCCATGAGATAATTTGATATAAAAGTTCGTTTACTTGATCTAAAATTTACTTAAGGGCCAAGTATCACCCAATTTGGAAAACATAAATATATATAAAATACTTTATTAAAGCCAAATAAGAAATATGCTAAGAAAAAGAAATAAAATATCTAATGTCCTCGAATTGGAAAAATGATCCCAAATTCGTAATCTAGATATGAAAATAAGACTTTGGGCAAATTTACAACTAATTTGGATAATCATAGAGTCATAAATGTAGGATAAAAGAGAAAATGAGTTTTGAATTATTTAGCCCATTAAAAGTCCTCAAAAATCAAAAATAATTCCATATTTGGATTCTACACGTCAAAATAAGTTGGGATGTCAATTTTTGGTAGATTTAGAGTTTGTTTGAGCCCTCAAAATAAGAGAGAGAAATTCATTAAATAATGTAAACACCACTTTGTTTGAGTTATAATTCAATTAGAAATATAATTGTCACGTGCCTAAATTAATCTATGTGCATGATCCAACGACTCAGATTTTCCCATAGATCGATCTAACGGTAGTGAGGTTATCTCCTACCTTGGTTTGGATTAGGGAACGTGGGAAAATTTGTGAATTTTCATTTAGTAATAACTTGATCTACACTCAACCAAATTGAAAGATTTTTGGTGCTACAAATTCCTTGTGAGATTCTGCTCCGTATTATCCAATATTTTTCATGTTTTGGTGAATGTTTTAGAAAACCCCAAGGTTGCCGCAACTTTTCTCTCACCCCAGGTACCAAAACCCTATTCCATACTCCCTTGCCTATAAATACCTATACCCAAGCACCCCATCGTCTTTGCAACTCGACACACTAGCCAATTTGAACTTTCATCCTTATTTGACCCTACTAAGAGCCACTAAAGATGCAGACCTTGCGGTGCTTCTCACGTCCTCCTCTCTTCGTCTCTTAAAAAATCAAAGGTATCGTTGCATTCGCCTCTTCTTTTGACTACCTAAATGTCGAGTTTCGTTGAGTGTATCAGATTTGCCCAAAATCCCGCAAGAAGCAGGTGCTGCGCACTGGCCATCACATGGGGGGATTAAGGGGGAAGATAACCCCATATCTAATGACATTTTTACCCTCCACTTTTCTTATTTTCCCTCTTTGTCACGCTTCGGGGGTACGCTCATCTTTTTGGTTTGTTTTGATTTAGTGTTGATCGACCGTTGACCCGGCTGACCAGACACCATCTAGGCATCCAGGTAGTGTGGGGCCACCCATCTATTTGTCCAAGTCAGTGAGGCATGGGCCCGACCCCACTCCTTCTCACTCTCGCACTCTCTCTCTGGTTTCAAAGGATTTTGCCTACGCGGCAGTTCACCATTGGTCTAATTCCAAAAAAATCATAACTTTTGATTTGTTGGTCCAAAATTAAAAGTAAAATATGTTTTGGAATCAGAAAACTTGCATCTATCTAATAAAAATGTTCTCGATGTTTGATTCTAATGTTTTCAAAAAAGTATTTTTGGGGCGATTTAAATTAACTAGAAATCATGAAAAATAACCCTAAAAGTCTATATCTCAAAAATACTTAAAATTATATATTATTTTGATCTAAAGAACCTAACTAAAAAATAGTGATGGTTTCATGGTCTAATTCGAAGGTTTGTGGAAAAAGTTAGTAACTTTAGGGTTTTAAGGCTATAATGATTATACCTAGTCTAATACATGGTCATAATGATGATATTAAGACAAGTGGACCTTGATCTCATGTGAGGTTTGGAAATATGGGTTCTAGGACTCTAAAGAATAAGGTGTGTGCATTTACACCTTAAGTTGGGAATATTTGTGCCTTAACCTATACTTTTCCTTAATGAGGCTTATTTGAGCCCTATATCCTATATTCATGATTCTTTTGCTATACTTGCCTCATAATCTATTTTGGAATATTGTTATTGGGTCTTGGTACCCCTCTTCCATGTTCTATTTGATTGATTCTATTACTTGCCATTGATTCTATCATGATGATTTTATTTATCTAACTAACTATAGTAGCGGTACTTATGTACAACCACCCATAGTTGGGGAATGTGCTATTTCTCCCCTGGGGAACATTTTATTCTCCCCCGCACATGAAATATGTGTAGGTGACTGGGAATGTGTTCTTATCCCCTCACCTTTGGTTGAAGCTCCGATAGGTGCCTCAACTCTACTTAGTTAAGGCAGTCAATATTAATCATGCATGCAATTCTTTTATTATGCTTCGTTTCCTGCAAGCATCTATTGAAAGCTTCTTTTATATATGGCCTAAATCTCTTGTTATCTTCATCTTATGATGAACCCTAGCCTATTTTTATTTTCTTTACTTATCTTATTATCCTAGTATAGTTTTGTGACACATACTTGTTTTTCTTTTCCCTTTTGCTGGGTGCCTTCCCAACCACCCAGGTGATGAGCAAGTTGATGGATAAGACATGAAGATCTTAGCTTTGGCATGGACTTAGTTGATGGAGTTGTTGCTTGGAGGCAAGACGGTGGTAGTTATACTTCCCTCTATCTAGATCTTAGTTTATGTATGTTGATGAAACCCTAAAAGGGAGATTGTTGATGTATTTTTGTACAATCTTTTATGAAATTGATTAAGTGAGAAATTTTTATTCCGCTTCTTTCCAATGGTCTTTTGTTTACCATATTTAGTAGCGAGGTGGTTTTGCCTTTTTACAACATGGTATCAGAGCCCATGGTAGTTGGAATCTGACTATTTCAGTTTTGTCTCCCTAGTTAGAATCCTTGCCTTTCATAGTTTCCCTTTAAGTTACATGCTTACCCTAGATTTGATATGTGGTTAATTTAGGACCCTATAGCTCCACATTAGAATCTTGAGTGATAAAACCCTAAAGAAATCATAACCAAAAGATGCATAACTTATTGTTGTTTAGGGTTGCCTTTATGCAACTATTAGGGCATGAAGTTGAAGTGAAGGTGTCTAGAATGAATCAGGTTCTGGGGGCTGGTAATATTTTCCTCTATGCTGCTAGCTTGTTTTATGAGGACTCCTAGATCCATATGATACCGGCCTGGCCTGAGCTAATACAAATTGTCCAAAATAGTTTTCTTTGAGGCAATAGTAACCTTAGACTCTTATGTTGTATATCTTTTGGAACCTTAGGTTTTAGGTGTTTGATGACTTGTTTGAGGATGAATACCAAGATAGTTTCCTTATGTCCCTTAGGACCTCATGCTTGGATACGTTTATCCCTAGAACCTAGACCTTGAAGTTTGGTGTTAAGTAAGCTATCAGAGTGCGCATTGGGAGTGTGATGGATCTTGTACATGGTGTAGTATACTCATCCTTTAGCACTAGTGTAGTTTGGCTTGATAGGTCGAACCCTTCAAGGGGTGGAGTATAGTTTGTTTGATGATGTTGGGTGGTTAGATTTTGAGGATGAAATCCTCTTTAAGGGGATGGAACCCTATGACATCTCGATATCTATATATCTTTATAAACCTTAACCCCATTAATAGGAGGTTAGTATGCTTGGATCCTTGGTCTTGACGAAACAAGTTATAATGGTAACCCTAACATGCTTGTTCATATATTAATGAACATATAATGATCATCTGAGGAATAATTTATATGTTCAAACCCTAATGAATATCCAATGCACATAATATGGTTTACTCACATATTAATAATAATTATGGAAACACATGATGCTAATGATGTCATGAATCGATAAACCTTAATGATATGATCAGAAAGAAAAGTGTAACCTAACCTAATCTTGGCATTAATGCATGCTATAATGATCAAATTGATCCTAAACCCTAAGTTGTAATCATATAACCTTAATATATACATCCTTAATGATGTTCATGTTAAAATAGTGGCATTAGGTGTCATAATCAGATGACATATCTTGATGCACGTAAATGATATATAATCATCTATTTACATATTTATCAAGTCATCTATATGAACTGCATGTTGCCTTGTTATCTAATACACCCGTGATTAGTCACCTAATGTGAATCAATTCATTAATATGTAATATGTCTCACCTTGATCATTAAAATACATGTAATGGCTTCAATATGAATATGAAGTGATTGGATTCACATAATTGTGCAAAAATCAATAATATAAATGAATAAATATGAGAAATGACTAATGATGACAATAATGTGAGAAATAAAGATAACGTGGCAATGAGATAATGTCTAATATGGATATAAGTAATTAATGTGACATTAATTAGAATAATTGTATGTTAACTACAAATTGAAGAGAATGTCATATTTCATGTAAAATAATTTGTTATAACTTAATATGGTGATAATATAAGGATGATGAAGTCTAAGTTCAAAATATTAATGATAATGATCAAGTATAATGAGATAATTGAGTAACCACTACTTGTGCTAAAATTCATAGTAAGATAAATGAGAAATATATATAATGTTTCATGGATGATAATGAAGTATAACCCTTTTGGCAATAAAGTGAATATGACATGACTTAATTAAAATAGTGATGATAATGTGATATCATAATGAATATGATGTTAATGAGCCAAAGATGTAAATAATGTTAAACCTCCTAAAAAGAATATCTTCATAGTGGAACCCTAGGTGATCCTTGAGAACCCAACCTATGATGAGTTGTATGTGAAGTTTTTGAACCTTTAGATGCAGTTGAAGTATAAGTTTTGGTGGAAGTTGTATGGCTGGAGGAACAACCTAAAGTTTTGTGTTGTGAGGTTGCACACTCACCCTTCCCTAATTGCTAGTGATTTCGGGGACAAAATACTCTTTAAGGGGTGGAGTGTTGTAACATATCGAATTCTGAATATTTTGCCTTTTGGCCCTCTTTCCCATCTTTTCCTCTCATTTCTATCATCTTTGGCCATTCTATTTAATTTGTGGAGAATATGATGGTTTAATGAACATTTGTTCACTTTTTTTACCAATATTTGGGTTTATGCACAAATACCTCAGTGAAAACTTAGTAATGGTTTTAATATGTAAAATGTCCACTTAAATGCTACAAATAATACAGAAATCTGTGTTAGAACTTTCTAGTATCTTTTTAGAGTATGAAAAAGAAAGGATATCTCAAAATATATATAAAGGAGATCATGAATGCAATAATTGGAAATAATGGGATATATTGGATAAAAGGAGATAATAGGGAATATAATGCTTCAAAAATAACAAATAGGAAACCCACAAGATAATTTGATATACAAGTTCGTTTACTTGATCTAAAAGTTACTTAAGGGCCAAGTATCACCCAATTTGGAAAACTTTAATATATATAAAAGCCTTTATTAAAGGAAAATAAGAAATATGCCAAGAAAGAGAAATAAAATATCTAATATACTCAAATTTGAAAAATAATCCCAAATTCGTAATCTAGATATGAAAATAAGACTTTGGGAAAATTTACAATTAATTTGGATAATCATAGAGTCATAAATCTAGGAGAAAAGAGAAAATGAGTTTTGAATTATTTAGCCTATTAAAAGTCTTCAAAAGGCAAAACTAGTTCCATATTTGGATTCTACACGTCAAAATCAGTCAGAGTGTCAATTTTGGGTAGATTTGGAGTTTGAGCCCTCAAAACAAGAGAGAGAAATTCATTAAATAATGTAAACACCACTTTATTCGAGTTATAATTCAATTAGAAATATAATTGTCACATGCCTAAATTAATCTAAGCACACGATCCAATGACTCATATTTTACTGCAGACCGATCAGATGGTAGCGAGGTTATCTCCTACCTTGGTTCAGATTAGGAAACAGGGGGGAGATTTGCAAATTTTCGTTTGGCAATAACTTGATCTACACTCAATCAAATTGAATGATCTTTGGTTCTATGAATTCCTCGTGAGATTCCACTCCGTATTATCCCATATTTTTTGTGTTTTAGTGAAGGTTTTATAAAACCCCAAGGTTGCCACAACTTTTCTCTCACCCCGAGTACCAAAACCCTATTCCATGCTCCCTTGCCTATGAATACCTATACCCCAAGCACCCCCATCGTCTTTGCAACTCGACACACTAGCCAATTTGAACTTTCATCCTTATTTAACCCTGCTACGAGCCACCTAAGACATAGAACTTGTGACGCTTCTCGCATCCTCCTCTCTTCGTCTCCTAAAAAATCAAAGGTATCGTTGCATTCACCTCTTCTTTCCCTTTCTTTTGACTACCTAAATGTCGAGTTTCATTGAGTGTATCAGAATTTCCCAAAATCCTGCAAGCAGTAGGTGCTGCACACTGACTATGGCATCGGGGGTTGAAGGGGGAAGATAACCCCGTGTCTAATAATTTTTTCCCTCCACTTTTCTTGTTTTCCCTCTCTGTCGCGCTCCGGGGGTACACCCATCTTTTTTTGCTTTGTTTTAATTTCATGTTGACCGGTCGTTGACCCGGCGGACCAGGCACCATTTAGGTAGCTAGGTAGCGCGGGGATGCACCCCTATTGGGCCAAGTTAGTGGGGTGTGGGCCCTACCCCACTCCCTCTCTCTCTCAAGCTCGCTCTCTAGTTTCAAAGGATTTTGTCTACGTGACAGTTCATCATTGGTCTAATTCCAAAAAAAACATAACTTTTGATTCGTTGGTCTAAAATTAAAAGTAAAATATGTTTTGGAATCACAAAAATCCCATATATCTATTAAAAATGTTTTTTATGTTTTATTCTAATGTTTTTGAAAAAGTATTTTTGCGTTGATTTAAATTAATTGGGGTGATTTAAATTAACTAGAAATCATGAAAAATAACCCTAAAAGTCTATATCTCGAAAATACCTAAAATTATATGTTATTTTGATCAGAAGAACCTAACTAAAACAGTAGTGATGGTTTCATGGTCTAATTCAAAGGTTTTTGGAAAAAGTTAGTAAATTTAGGGATTCAAGGCTATAATGACTATAACTAGTTCTAATACATGGTCATAATGATGATATTAGGACAAGTGAACCCTGATCTCGTGTGAGGTTTGGAAAAATGGTTTCTAGGATTCTAAAGAATAAGGTATGCACATTTACACCTTAAGTTGGGAATATTTGTTCCTTAACCTATACTTTTCCTTAATGAGGTTTATTTGAACCCTATATCCTATATTCATGATTCTTTTGCTATACTTGCCTCATAATCTATTTTGGAATATTGTTCTTGGGTCTTGGTACCCATCTACCATGTTTATTTGATTAATGCAATTACTTGCCATTGATTCTAGCATGATGATTTTATTAGACTAACTAGCTATAGTAGCGGTACTTATGTACAACCACCCATAGTTGGGGAATGTGTTATTTCTCCCATGGGGAACATTTTATTCTCCCCCACACATGAAATATGCGTAGGTGATTGGGAATATGTTATTCTCCCATAACCCTTTGGTTGAAGGTCAAATAGGTGCCTCAACCCTACTTAGTTAAGGTAGTCAATATTAATCATGCATGTAATTCTTTTAAAATGCTTTGTTTCTGGCAAGCATCCATTGAAAGCTTCTTTTATATATGGCCTCATCCTCTTGTTATCTTCATCTTATGATGAACCCTAGCCTGTTTTTATTTTCTTTTCTTATCTTCTTATCCTAGAATAGTTTTGTGACACATATTTGTTTTTCCTTTCCCTTTTGTTGGGTGCCTTCCCAACCACCCAGGTGATGAGCAAGTTGATGGATAAGACATGAAGATCTTAGCTTTGGCATGGAATTAGTTGATGGAGTTGTTTCTTGGAGGCAAGACTGTGGTAGTTAGACTTCCCTCTATCTATATCCTAGTTTATGTATGTTGATGCAACCCTAAAATAGGATATTATTGATGTATTTTTGTACAATCTTTTATGAAATTGATTTAGTCAGAAATTTTTATTCTGCTACTTTCCAATGGTCTTTTGTTTACCGTATTTAGTAGAGAGGTGGTTTTGCCTCTTTACCGAAAAGGTCCCATGGAAGTAGTGCAATAATAATACCTTTCATGCCGCTTCCTTGTGTGCCATCTCACAAGGGATTTGCTTTGCAGTCCACATCATCAAACTTCAACAATACATCAAGTATGCCATCCATGTGGTATACTAGAAGTGATGTTGTTGGCGCAAGTGGGAATAACAGAGGCCCTGCAACATAGTAATTTAGAGGCTGGTCATGGTTATTATTTGGTTTCCAATATAAATTTCTTTTGCTGTAATATTTTCTATGTTTGGGAACATCAACGCCAATTTGATTATTGTTGTAATAATTCTTTACCTGATGAACATTCGTTGTTTGTAGCATTTAATTGGTATGTACTTTTGATGTGGTTCTTTTTTATCACATCTTTCATATTATATTAAGGTTTTTATCCTTTTAAATTGTAGGAATCATGTCTGGTAATGATCATACACAAACACCAGACCTGATTACAAACATTTTGGGTATCGTGACTAGTCCAACAAATTGCATTGCTGATGCAATAGCTGAGTCAATAGCGAACTCCATCATGGACAACAATTCCATTAATGACAAGATACAAGCTCTAATACCTAGGCCAGTTAGTATTAGGAGTGGCCACCAAAAGGTTCTAGAAATCATAAACGATCATGAACAGAGGGCATATGACCTCTATCGAATGCTACCACATACTATAATAGCCCTCGTGGACAAGCTTGAGAGTCGTGGCTTGTTACAAAGTAGTAGATGCGTCTCATCAGTCGAGGCTGTATACTACTTCCTGCAAGTGGTAGGCCATGAACATACAAATCATGTTTAAGTTGAGGATTACATTCACTCTTGCGAGACCATAAGTAGAAAGTTCAATGAAGTATTAGACGGGGTGTGTGCCTTGTGACATGAATATTTTGTCATGCAAACTACAACCTCAACAACACATCATCATATATTGCAAAGCCTAAGGTTCTACCCTTACTTCAAGGTAATATTTATCCCCAAAAATTTGAAAATTAAATCCGTTTTCAATTATTTTGTATGTTGAATGCTAATTTTGGTGTTCTAGGATGCCACTAGGGCAATTGATGGGATATACATCCCAGTTTTGGTGAAACACGATAAGAAAAATCATTACCGAGATATAGAAGGGAATGTCTCTCTAAATGTGATGGTTGCAATAGACTTCTAAATGGAGTTTACAAATGTCCTGACTGGGGGAGGGCTCGGCAGTGGACCAAAGGGTCCTACAAGCAGCAATGACCACATGCGGTTTCTAAGTACCCCCAATGAATTTTTACCTAGTTGATGCAAGATACACCAACACAAGTTAGTTTCTTGCACCATATTGCAACACAACCTACCATATATCTGAGTACCGAGGAAATAGAGAAGCATACAACAACAAGAAGGAGATGTTCAACCAGTGCCACACACAATTACATAATATTGTAGAAAGAGCATTCAGTGTGTTGAAGATGAGGTTTTCCTACCCTAAAAAGGGGTGATGTATCCTGTACATTCGTAGTGTCACTTAGTATTGACTTGTTGTATCCTCCACAATTTTATACATCTCCAGAATGATGGTGATGTTATGATGGAGGAAATCCCTTAACATAGTTCAACATCTGGCGTCCTAGGAAATGGGATCAACCTGAGTTCTCATCAACAAACAACTCCATCCAATGCAAGGGAGGTGATGTATTACGTGAAACAATTTGCAATTTCATTTGGGAAACTCATTGACCTGCCTTTGTAATTGGCATTTATTATGTGTAACTTAGAAAGTCATCCCGCCTTTAGACACGATCTACAATGTTTTAAACTTAGTGTATTATGATGCATCCTAATTAAAAGTGACATTATTCTTCACTAGGTTTTCTTACAGTGGAGAATGGAATGCCCTTGTGTCAATGTGGCCTACAATGCACAATACAAGTTTACATGGATGCCACATATGTGGCTAATGGATGGTTCAAAGACCACAAACCCCACAAGCCATATTTTACATGTAGTAGGGGTCCTGTTCAAAGTAGATGTCGTATGATGTTGCTCATGCAGCAAGTCCAACCCACAATCACCACCCTTACTGCAATTAGGGATGCATTAGTAATGTAAGGACCCTGACCTCCGTTTAGGGCTTATCCTGTTTGCTTTGCTTAACCCTGGTGCTTAGTTGCTTGCTAATCACCTTTGGTGGTGATTAGGGTTCTTGGTGCTTTGTTGAGAGCTGGAGGTGCTACTTGCAATTAACCCAAGTCTAGGGTTTGTGGGCAAGTTTGTCACCTTGTGAGGTGTTCCTCCCTCTCCTTGCTTCCTCTAGTGTTGAGAGAAAGGGTTGGGCTCGTTGCTTGAGTTCCTTTGGGCTTGGTTGAGCTTGTTGGGATTTGTGGTGTCTTGCCTTTGCTTCTTTGGACCTTGTGTCGGGCAAGAGTGCCCTGTGTCGGCCCAGGTGTGTTAGCCTATGGTGTGTCACCTAGGGTGTGTGTCGGCCATGGTTGTGGGTGTGTCGACCATGGTGGAGTGGAGGTGTGTCGCCCATGGACCCTTTGACCTTCTTTGACCTCATTTGTGTCACCACTAGTGGACACTTGGTGCTTGATGCTTGCATGTGGCAATGGCCTTGGACATGTGTTTAGGGCATGTTAGAGTGGTGGCATTGCCCATGGATAAGTGTCCCTAGGTGGGCGACACCTTGATTTGTCTTTCCTTAGTTTCTCCTCCATCCCCTCCTATATATGTGTTTCCTTTCCCTTGCTAAGGATCCCTTTAGTTCCTTAGTCTCCCTCTCCTTGGTGCACGTCACCCCTCTTCTTTTGCAAGCTTGGTGGCCGATCCTTCTTGGAGTCTCCTTCTTCCTCTAGTGGTGGCCGATCCCTAGAGATCCTTGCTCTCCTTCTTTTGGTGGTGCTTGGAGCTTGGAGCTTGCTTAAGGCGGGTTACATAACTCCTAACCCTAGCTATATTACCTCTTCTATGTTCTTTAATGTTTCTTATGATCATATCGGCTATGCTTGTTGCTAGTTTAGTTTCTTGCTTAGTTGCACCTTGTTGGTCGAACCTATGTTCTAGGGTTTCTTGGTGAGCAACACCCCTTTCTCTCCTTGGTCTAGAGGAGTGAGCTTGAGTTCTAGTAGCATGGGCAACACTCCTCTCTCATTTAAGTTGAGAGGTGAGCTTGTGTTCTAGTGGCTTGAGCAACACCCTCCTCTCACCATGGACTTGAAAGGTGAGCTATGTGGTGGTTGTGGACCTTGGTTGTGGTTGTACCTTGTGTTGCCCGATTGGTGTTAAGAAGCTTGGCAAGACCCCTCTCTCTTGATAGTTAAGAGGTGAGTCATCTTCTTGATCCATTAGGGTTTTGGTGCCCTTGTGCTTGAGGTTGGTGGTGACCCTGTCGGGTTGCATCTTGGCCGATATGCCTTGGGGTTGGATTGGCACGATACCCCTCTTGACCTAGAGCCTTGGATGACATGTTGTTGTGCCTGTGTTTGGCGATGTACCCTGGTCCTTGACCTTTTGTGTGTTGAGCGTCACATCTGGTTTGGGGGTAGGCGCCACACCTGGTTCCTGCCTTGTGTGTGTCGGGCATCACACCTTGATGAGCTCCCTACCCGATACACTTAGCCTATGTGATGGCTTGATGTCGTTGTGCTTTGAGGTGTGAAGTTTGTTAGCCAGTTCTGTGATGTCGTGACGGGCGTCACACCAGTCTCTACCCTGCGTGTCAGCTGATAGGTCCAGGCGAGGATAGATGAGCGTCAGGCTCCTCATTGGCCGGTTGAGTTGCATCCTTTGGGGCGTTGTTCCTGGTGGTGTGGTGATGCCCGACAGAGCGTTGCACGATAGACCTTGCTGCACGACACCAAGGTGCACGACACGCTCATCGGTTCAGTGCCCGACAGGCTTTGTGGCTGTTATCCTAGTGCACGACGCACCGTTGCACGACACAGCATTGCGCAACACGCCTTTGGGGCTGAGTTGCACGATAGGTGTTGAGGCCAATAGACTCTGGTTGCACGATATGGTTGGGTGCACGACACCTAGGGTTGCCCGTTACATCTTAAACTGGTAGTCGACACCCTGGTTGGTGTGCTTGTCCGATATGTAGAGTGGTTGCTTGGCCGTTAGGTGGTTGTGTTGGGCGATAGGGGAGAGTATCCTGCTTGATACTACCTTTGGTGAGGGCAGTGGGTGCTTTTAGTGAGGGTCTTGTTCCTTATGGAAGACCGATATGATAGTTCTTGCTTATGCAAACACATATGGTTTATGATAGTGATCCTTGACATGTTTGATAGTAGATTTAATGGATCACATCTATGTAGCTTGACATGATAAGTACCAGTGTTTACGATCATCTATAATTATCTGTTTAATGCTGAGGAATGATATGTATATAAGATGCCTTGCATAATGTTATGATCACAGGTTGAGAAATGAATGATAAAACATATAATTATCAATGTTGCTCTATGTTTGATAATACAATCTTTTTGTACTAACCATGCAGGTGATGCGTAGCCAGGTAAAGGGCTATGAGGTATATATGTTGAGTAACATTGTTTTAATGGTTACTCGTGATGATGAGATGATATATGTGTTTTGGTCTGAGGACTTGAGTTTGGCTAAAGTGCTGGGATTGTTATCCCATGGTAATGATGTAAGCCTTGAGAGGCAGTGACACTATGTGATGAGGGATTGAGATCCCATGGCAATGTGATGATCCTTGAGATGGATCTAGATGATTGGCAAGAGGCCAAGTGGTGACATGTAATGTTGGATCCTTGTGATGGATCAGGATGAGGTTGATGACAGTAAAGGCATGATATTGAGTTTCATGTTGTTTATTCTTGTTAATAGTTTGCATGTTATATAACTTGGCTGAATCTTGAAATCCACTTAAAATATACTAACTAATCACAGTGGAACATATCATGTAGTTTGCCCTGGCCATAGATCCATCATCGTCAGGAGATGGTGATGGTGAAACGGGTTCTCCTGCGGGTTAACCCGGAGCGCATATTGTTGAATATGTGAGGTTTCTCCTAGCCTAAAGTGAGGAGGATAGAGTGCAACTTCGATTGTAGACTCCAGAGTGCGGATTCAGGCCCGTAGCTCAATATGTGAAGAGCATGGTAAACATGCCCATGGCTCAGGATGTGTGACATAGGAGCATGAATGCGTTCATGGCTCAGAGCACGGTGAACATGCCCGTGGCTCAGTTTCACTAGCCCCGATACCTGTACCGAGGCGGGCTAGGCAGAGGGTAGCCTGACCCTGTGGCTGAGGCCATTTAAGCATGAGACTGCGGTCCTACTTGTGTTGTACTCGTGCACTGACCACGATTTGGAGAGGTCGTGGAGTCCGTCTCTTCCATTGACCTTGTATGGCACCGGCTTGGGTTTCACAACCGAAGGTTGGATTTGAGCGGTACAACTCACTTCCTCAGGGCATAATAATACGTAATCCAACCATATAGTATTTACTGCTTAAGGCAAAACACAGAACATTGGTTGAAGCCTTGCTTGTGTAGTTAATCTTGTTTTACCTACAGTTCCTTATACGTTCCTTATGAGATGTGGTAAGACCTTATAAATCTTATCTTGTCAATCATGTTCCACAAAAGAAATACTTGGGTATATGCCTTCCGTATATCTGGTAAGCTTGATAGTATGAACAACTTTATTTTATAAACTGCTCGTGTTATACTTCTTATCAGTTATCTGCTATTGTTGCTTTATCTTTATGAGGTTTTATAGTTTCAGCGGGGAGTTATGTTTCTCACTGGGACTGTGTGTCTCACCCCGCTGGTTTATAACCTTTTTAGGTGTTCAAGCTAGATGTGGTGGTGGTCGCGGAGTTGCGGCTGAGCAGCAAGAAGAGCAGTAGAAGGCAAGCGATGGATATGTTGTTGTTTTGGTTGTTTTGTAGTAGAGTCTAGAGTCATCCCTGTACTCTCAGGTCCTTGGAGGTGTTTTGATGCTGTTTCACTATGTATAGCTGTTGATGTTTTGTATATCCTGCTGCTGGCCGGATGTGGGCCGTTATATACATATAAACAGGTGATAAACTCATGTGATGACTAGACAACTGTTCTCCTAAGATGTGGACACGCATCAAGGCTTGAATGTGTCTATATAACCTATTTTCCTACATGAGAAGGATTTAAATGTAATAGTTTTCTCAGTTTATCTGCTTTCCGCAATCAGTTTTAATTAACCCGTGTTTTAGTAATATGTGGTTATGGTGATTTCCGCACGTTTTTGCGTAACACCTCACTGTCTGTGTGATAGCGGGATGTGTTGTCACAAGTTTTGGTATCAGAGCTCTAGGTTTGCTGAGTCTACATGGATCTAGGACTACGTTGTGTATGTTCTTGCGAGTTTCCCAGATTTTCTTACAATCATCTTCTTCCTTTAGCAGAAGAAAAGCCAAGATGTATGGAAACCATGAAGAACATGCTGCCGAGAACAGCGATGTTGCATCAGTTGATGGAGCTATAGGGTAGGCACATGAAGATCGGGTGCCTGAGGTCCCTCAACCTGACCCAACCATTCTTGAACACCCTGCCTATCAATAGCTTATGGGGCAGATAATGGCTACGATGAATCTCATGGTAGAGAGATTGCTAGTGCCTCCGCCGAGAGCACAAGCTCCCCATGGTGAAACATCGGGTATTGGGAAGAACTTTGAGCGGCTTCGCCGAGTCAGAGCTTCGGATTATGCTGGGATGGCTGATCCAGCGGATGTAGATATGTAGTTGACAAGTCTTGAGAAGGCTTTCCAGATCCTCGACATCCCCGAAGCAGACAAAGTAAAGCACGCTGTCTACCTTCTGAAGGGTAGTGCTGGTCACTGGTGGACCATCGAGGAGGAGAAGCGACCTGGTGAGGTGATCGGTTGGGAGGTTTTCCGGCGTGAGTTCGTCAACAGATACTTTCCAAAGACGTATCTGGATGAGAAGATCAGTTAGTTTGAGAGCCTGCGACAAGGAACGATGAGCATCACTGAGTACGATGCCAATTTCATGGATCTGTTGAGGTTTTGTCTTCACATGGCAGCGACCGATGAAGAGCGGATCAGACATTTCGAGAAAGGTCTGAGTGCTGAGCTGATAGCGCCTATTTCTGCATTAGAGAATAGAGAGAGGTTTGCTACGTTTGTGGAGTCTATCCGGAGGATCGAACGGTCAGTTAGGGAGAAAAGAGAATCCATGTCTAAGAAGAGGCCTGCTCAGTTCCAGGGACAGAGGTTTGGTGGCTTCAAGAGGCCAAGGTTTTCAGCACCTTCAGTGATGAGAGGTTCTAGTGTATCGTCATAGTGGTCTCCGAGTAAAGGAAGAGGTTATGTTTCTTCACCATCAAAGGCACATAGTACAGCTTCTGTGGCAGTGACAGGGCCAGCTAGGCCACAGTTTGATGATAGGGCATGCCATCTTTGTGGTCAAATCGGGCATTGGAGGTTCAATTGCCCGAGTAGAGATGATGAGGTAACACAGCAACCAAGGTAGAATCAACGAGGGTCAGATAGACAGCAGCCCAGTAGTAGCAGAGGGCGGGGACGCGGTCCAACGTCGCAAGCGGGATCGTCTTCTCAAGGAAGCAGAGGACGTGGACAACAAGCAATGGCTCGATTCTATGCTATGAGTCAGCCGGAGGCGATAGTCAACCCGCGAGTGGTGGCAGGTCAGATGGAGTTATTTCATTCTGATATGTCTTCTTCTTGCTTTATATCTGTTTTGGTTGACCCGGGTGCTACACACTCTTTTATCGCCTATAGTATGCTTGAAAACTATCGTTTACCTGTTAGTTGTAAGAAGGATAGCTTGTTGTTAGAAACCCCTCTTGATGGTTCCTCGATGCTTCAAGAGGAGTGTCCATCTTGTGTCTTATCTTTTTCGGGACACAATATACAAGTGGATCTTATACCACTTGATATGTATGGTTTCGATGTTATCCTTGGGATGGATACCTTAGAGAAGTATAAGGTTGTTTTGGACTGTGGTTCAAAGCAAGCTGTGTTTGATGATGGCGGTAGGAAGTGGATCTTCCAAGGAGATAGGAAGATTCTTCCAACGTGCCTGGTATCAGCTATGGTGGCAGAGAAGTTGTTACGACAAGGATGTGAGGCGTTCTTAGCTCACATTGTGGATACCGTTGTGGATACCAAGGCAAAAGGTCCTAGCCTCGAAGAGGTGTCGACTGTCTGAGAGTTTGCGAATGTGTTTTCTGAAGAGTTCCCTGGTGTTCCTCCACCCCGAGAGATTGATTTCAAGATCAATATGGTTCCAGGAACGCAGCCAGTTGCACAAACACCGTATAGGATGGCTCCAGTTGAGATGGCAGAGCTTAAGAAGCAGTTGCAAGAGTTGTTGGACAAAGGTTTCATCCGACCGAGTACGTCGCCTTGGGGTGCTCTGGTGTTGTTCGTTAAGAAGAAGGATGGATCAATGTGGTTGTGTATAGATTACTGACAGTTGAACAAGGTCACAATCAAGAACAAGTACCTGTTGCCGAGGATAGATGATCTGTTCGATCAGTTGCGTGGTGCTACCGTGTTTTCGAAAATCGATCTACGGTCTGATATCATCAGTTGAGGATAAAGGCGGATGACATACCAAAGTCAGATTTTAGGACGAGGTATGGTCACTTCGAGTTTGTGGTTATGCCGTTTGGGCTATCCAATGCACCTGCTACTTTCATGGACTTGATGAATCGAGTGTTCCGTCCATTTCTAGATCAGTTTGTTGTAGTCTTTATAGATGACATCTTGATCTATAGTCAGGACAAGCAAGAGCATGAGCGACATCTTCGACTAGCGTTGACTCTTCTTCGCCAACATCAACTGTATGCCAAGTTCAGTAAGTGTGAGTTCTGGTTGGAAGAAGTTACTTTCTTGGGTCATGTGATATCTGTAGAAGGAGTAAAAGTGGATCCGAAGAAGGTGGAGTCCGTTGCAGAATGGGAACAACCGAAGACGCCGACAGAGGTTCGTAGTTTCCTGGGTTTAGCAGGATACTATCGGAAGTTTATCAAGGACTTTAGTACGATTGTGTTGCCGATGATGAAGTTCACTAGAAAGGATGTACCTTTTGTCTGGGATGATAGTTGTCAGCAAGCTTTCCAAATTTTGAAGGAGAAGCTGACTAGTGCTCCAGTGCTAATCCTGCCAGAGCCTGGGAAGGGCTATGCTATTTTCTGCGATGCTTCCAAGAAAGGTTTAAGTTGTGTGTTGATGCAGGAAGATCTTGTGGTTTCTTTTGCTTTGCGACAACTTAAGAAACACGAGGAGAACTATCCAACTCATGATTTGTAGTTGGCAGAAGTGGTTCATGCGTTGAAGATTTGGAGACACTATCTTTACGGGGAAGTGTGTCAGATCTTCACAGATCATAAGAACCTGAAGTACATCTTTTTGCAGCATGAGTTGAACATGCGACAACGTCGATGGATGGAGCTAATCAATGATTACGACTGCACCATCGAGTATCATCCTGGTAAGGTGAATGTGGTAGCTGATGCGCTTAGCCGAAAGTCTTCTTCTTTTCCTTCAAAGAAGACACAGTTGAGTTCCCTGGTATGCCATAGATGGGATATGTTTGTTTCTTTGCGGCAGATGAATATGCAGATGGAAGTTTCCTTGTTAGCTGGACTTTTAGAATGGATGCAAGTCAAGCCTACGCTGAGACAACAGATCAGAGATGCACAACAAACAGATGATACTGTACAGTTGATCAGATCAGAGTTCGACAGTGAAAAGCGTGATGGGTTCCATGAGTCTGAGGATGGACTAGTTTGCTATCGTGATAGAATGGCGGTCCCTGATGCTGATGATCTGAGGAAGTTAGTGCTCAAGGAAGCACACACGTCGATGTATGCTATGCATCCAGGAGTCACCAAGATGTATCATAGTCTGAAGGACTTGTATTGGTGGCCCAGCTTGAAGAAAGATGTAGCTGAGTTCGTGGCTAAGTGTGCGGTTTGTCAGCAAGTCAAGGCTGAGCATCAAAAGCCGAAAGGTACGTTGCAACCCTTGCCAATACCACAGTGGAAATGGGATCATATAACTATGGATTTTGTAGTTGGTCTACCCAGGACAACTAGAAATCATGATTCCATTTGGGTTATAGTGGACAAATTGACGAAGTCTGCCCATTTCATACCGGTAAAGACAACGTATACAGCCAAAAAGCTCGCTCGAGTATATGTGGATGAGATAGTGCGTTTGCACGGTGTGCCAACGATGATAGTTTCCGACAGAGGTCCTCAGTTCACGAGTCATTTCTGGGAACAGTTGCACAAGGTGTTGGGAACACAATTGAGGTTTAGTACCACCTTTCACCCGCAGACAGATGGACAGTCTGAGAGGACTATTCATATTCTGGAAGATCTCCTTCGAGCTTGTGTTTTGCTGTTCCTAGGCAGTTGGGATGTACATCTCAGTTTGATAGAGTTTGCTTACAATAACAGTTATCAACAGAGCATTGACATGGCTCCTTATGAGGCCTTATATGGAAGGAAGTGCATATCTCCCTTGTGTTGGTATGAGTCTGGTGAATATCAGCTTTTAGGTCCTGAGTTAGTACAGCAGACGACAGAAAAGATCAAGGTAATACAGCAACAGTTGAAAGCGACACATGGCAGGCAGAAGTCTTATGCAGACAATCGCCGATGACCTTTGGAGTTCCAGGTAGGAGACAAAGTGTATCTTAAAGTCTCGTCGTGGAAAGGTGTGCTAAGGTTTGGTCGGAAGGGTAAGCTAGCACCCAGGTATATGGGTCCATACCCGGTCACAACACATTTTGGCAAGGTAGCTTACGAGTTAGAGCTGCCGCCAGAGTTGCACAGATTACATTCAGTGTTCCATGTCGGTATGCTGAAGAAAAGTCATCCGAATACGGGGACAGTGATACAGCCAGACGAAGTTGAGCTTGATGAAGATGTGACCTACGAGGAAGGTCCTATGATGATCCTTGAAAGGAGAGTTAAGAAGCTGAAGAGGAAGGACCTGGTTCTTGTGAAGGTTCTTTGGCATCACCGTGGCATTGGGGAAACCACGTGGGAGCTTGAAGAAGAGATGAGGAGGAAGTATCCCTCACTTTTCTCTTCGGATTTTGGGGACAAAATCCCTTTGTAGGGGGTTATCTGGTAAGGACCCTAACCTCCGTTTAGGGCTTATCCTGTTTGCTTTGCTTAACCCTGGTGCTTAGTTGCTTGCTAATCACCTTTGGTGGTGATTAGGGTTGTTGGTTCTTTGTTGAGATATGGAGGTGCTACTTGCAATTAACCCAAGTCTAGGGTTTGTGGGCAAGTTTGTCACCTTGTGAGGTGTTCCTCCCTCTCCTTGCTTCCTCTAGTGTTGAGAGGAAGGGTTGGGATCGTTGCTTGAGTTCCTTTGGGCTTGGTTGAGCTTGTTGGGCTTTGTGGTGCCTTGCCTTTGCTTCTTTGGACCTTGTGTCGGGCAAGAGTGCCCTGTGTCGGCCCAGGTGTGTCGGCCTGTGGTGTGTCGCCCAGGGTGTGTGTCGGCCATGGTTGTGGGTGTGTCGGCCATGGTGGAGTGGAGGTGTGTCGCCCATGGACCCTTTGACCTTCTTTGACCTCGTTTGTGTCACCACTAGTGGACACTTGGTGCTTGATGCTTGCATGTGGCAATGGCCTTGGATATGTGTTTAGGGCATGTTAGAGTTGTGGCATTGCCCATGGACCAGTGTCCCTAGGTGGGCGACACCTTACTTTGTCTTTCCTTGGTTTCTCCTCATCCCCTCCTATATATGTGTTTCCTTTCCCTTGCTAAGGATCCCTTTAGTTCCTTAGTCTCCCTCTCCTTGGTGCACGTCACCCCTCTTCTTTTGCAAGCTTGGTGGCCAATCCTTCTTGGAGTCTCCTTCTTCCTCTAGTGGTGGCTGAGCCCTAGAGAGCCTTGCTCTCCTTCTTGTGGTGGTGCTTGGAGCTTGGAGCTAGGAGCTTGGAGCTTGCTTAAGGCGGGTTACATAACTCCTAACCCTAGCTATATTACCTCTTCTATGTTCTTATATGTTTCTTATGATCATATCAACTATGCTTGTTGCTAGTTTAGTTTCTTGCTTAGTTGCACCTTTTTGGCGGAACCTATGTTCTAGGGTTTCTTGATGAGTAACACCCCTTTCTCTCCTTGGTCTAGAGGAGTGAGCTTGAGTTCTAGTAGCATGGGCAACACTCCTCTCTCGTTTAAGTTGAGATGTGAGCCTGTGTTCTAGTGGCTTGAGCAACACCCTCCTCTCACCATGGACTTGAAAGGTGAGCTATGTGGTGGGTGTGGACCTTGGTTGTGGTTGTACCTTGTGTTTCCCAATTGGTGTTAAGAAGCTTGGAAAGACCCCTCTCTCTTGATAGTTGAGAGGTGAGTCATCTTCTTGATCCATTAGGGTTTTGGTGCCCTTGTACTTGAGGTTGGTGGTGACCCTGTCGGGTTGCATCTTGGCCGATATGCCTTGGGGTTGGTGTGGCCCGATACCCCTCTTGACCTAGAGCCTTAGACGACATGTTGTTGTGGCTGTGTTGGGCGATGCACCCTGGTCCTTGACCTTTTGTGTGTTGAGCGTCACATCTGGTTTGGGGGTAGGTGCCACACCTGGTTCCTGCCTTGTGTGTGTCAGGCATCACATCTTGATGAGCTCCCTGCCCGATACACTTAGCCTATGTGATGGCTTGATGTCGTTATGCTTTGAGGTGTGAAGTTTGTTAGCCAGTTCTGTGATGTCGTGACGGGTGTCACACCAGTCTCTGCCCTGTGTGTCGGCCGATAGGTCCATGTGAGGATAGCTGAGCGTCAGGCTCCTCGTTGCCCGATTGAGTTGCATCCTTTGGGGTGTTGTTCTTGGCGGTGTGGTGATGCCCGACGGAGCATTGCACGATAGACCTTTCTGCACAACACCGAGGTGCACGACACGCTCATCGTCTCAGTGCCTGACAGGCTTTGTGGCTTTTATCCTAGTGCACGACGCACCGTTGCATGACACAACATTGTGCAACACGCCTTTGGGGCTGAGCTGCACGATAGGTGTTGAGGCCAATAGACTCTGGTTGCATGATATGGTTGGGTGCACGACACCTAGGGTTGCCCGTTACATCTTAAACTGGTAGTCAACACCCTCGTTGGTGTGCTTGTCCGATATGTAGAGTGGTTGGTTGGCCGTTAGGTGGCTTTGTTGGGCGATAGGGGAGAGTACCTTGCCTGATACTACCTTTGGTGAGGGTAGTGGGTGCTTTTAGTGAGGGTCTTGTTCCTTATGGAAGACCGATATGATAGTTCTTGCTTATGCAAACACATATGGTTTATGATAATGATCCTTGACATGTTTGATAGTAGATTTAATGGATCACATCTATGTAGCTTGACATGATAAGTACCAGTGTTTACGATCATCTATAATTATCTGTTTAATGCTGAGGAATGATATGTATATAAGATGCCTTGCATAATGTTATGATCACAGGTTGAGAAATGAATGATAAAACATATAATTATCAATGTTGCTCTATGTTTGATAATACAATCTTTTTGTACTAACCATGCAGGTGATGCGTAGCCAGGTAAAGGGCTATGAGGTATATATGTTGAGTAACATTGCTTTAATGGTTACTCGTGATGATGAGATGATATATGTGTTTTGATATGAGGATTTGAGTTTGGATAAAGTGCTGGGATTGTTATCCCATGGTGATGATGTAAGCCTTGAGAGGCAGTGACACTATGTGATGAGGGATTGAGATCCCATGGCAATGTGATGATCCTTGAGATGGATCTAGATGATTGGCAAGAGGCCAAGTGGTGACATGTAATGTTGGATCCTTGTGATGGATCATGATGAGGTTGATGACAATAAAGGCATGATATTGAGTTTCATGTTGTTTATTCTTGTTAATAGTTTGCATGTTATATAACTTGGCTGAATCTTGAAATCCACTTAAAATATACTAACTAATCACAGTGGAACATATCATGTAGTTTGCCCTGGCCATAGATCCGTCATCGTCAGGAGATGGTGATGGTGAAACGGGTTCTCCTGCGGGTTAACCCGGAGCGCATATTGTTGAATATGTGAGGTTTCTCCTAGCCTAAAGTGAGGAGGATAGAGTGCAACTTCGATTGTAGACTCCAGAGTGCGGATTCAGGCCCGTAGCTCAATATGTGAAGAGCATGGTAAACATGCCCATGGCTCAGGATGTGTGACATAGGAGCATGAATGCGTTCATGGCTCAGAGCACGGTGAACATGCCCGTGGCTCAGTTTCACTAGCCCCGATACCTGTACCGAGGCGGGCTAGGCAGAGGGTAGCCTGACCCTGTGGCTGAGGCCATTTAAGCATGAGACTGCGGTCCTACTTGTGTTGTACTCGTGCACTGACCACGATTTGGAGAGGTCGTGGAGTCCGTCTCTTCCATTGACCTTGTATGGCACCGGCTTGGGTTTCACAACCGAAGGTTGGATTTGAGCGGTACAACTCACTTCCTCAGGGCATAATAATACGTAATCCAACCATATAGTATTTACTGCTTAAGGCAAAACACAAAACATTGGTTGAAGCCTTGCTTGTGTAGTTAATCTTGTTTTACCTATAGTTCCTTATACGTTCCTTATGAGATGTGGTAAGACCTTATAAATCTTATCTTGTCAATCATGTTCCACAAAAGAAATACTTGGGTATATGCCTTCCGTATATCTGGTAAGCTTGATAGTATGAACAACTTTATTTTATAAACTGCTCGTGTTATACTTCTTATCAGTTATCTGCTATTGTTGCTTTATCTTTATGAGGTTTTATAGTTTCAGCGGGGAGTTATGTTTCTCACTGGGACTGTGTGTCTCACCCCGCTGGTTTATAACCTTTTTAGGTGTTCAAGCTAGATGTGGTGGTGGTCGCGGAGTTGCGGCTGAGCAGCAAGAAGAGCAGTAGAAGGCAAGCGATGGATATGTTGTTGTTTTGGTTGTTTTGTAGTAGAGTCTAGAGTCATCCCTGTACTCTCAGGTCCTTGGAGGTGTTTTGATGCTGTTTCACTATGTATAGCTGTTGATGTTTTGTATATCCTGCTGCTGGCCGGATGTGGGCCGTTATATACATATAAACAGGTGATAAACTCATGTGATGACTAGACAACTGTTCTCCTAAGATGTGGACACGCATCAAGGCTTGAATGTGTCTATATAACCTATTTTCCTACATGAGAAGGATTTAAATGTAATAGTTTTCTCAGTTTATCTGCTTTCCGCAATCAGTTTTAATTAACCCGTGTTTTAGTAATATGTGGTTATGGTGATTTCCGCACGTTTTTGCGTAACACCTCACTGTCTGTGTGATAGCGGGATGTGTTGTCACAGGTAATACAACTTACTTATGCATGCCACAAGAGAAAGCACTAGTCGGAACGTTGTGACTTTGTATGTTCTACGAGAGTAGACACCGATAGGTTAATAACTAAAATTACGATTCTTAGGAGGAGATGGCAATATCTTCGTCAACGACTTAACCTTCTGACAAATAGTTTCTCTTACTGACAAATAGTTACTCTTTAGCAGAGGAAGATGGGTATAATAGATCAGAGTTTAATGTTAGAACAATCATTTGTCCTATCAAAATAGGCTTCAGTTGTATGTTAGTTGTAATATGTTGTGTCCTATCAAATTGATACTCTCAATTGTATGTCAGTTGTGTCCTATCAAATTGCTACTCTTAGTTGTATGTCAGTTATGTCCTTTGTCCTATCAAAATAGACTTCACTGTTGGTTTTAAATCTATAGTGTAAACCCCATATTATGTTAGTAATGCACAATAAAATTGTAGATACCAATGGATGAATCTAAAGTTTGAATGTGTCTCTATGGTCTAGATGCAACATTACAAAATAACATAGAAGATGCGGGGTTATATGACTTTGGCATTCTAAGTGAAAGACAGGGTGAAATGTATTATATAAGCTCTTCCTCATAGGTGGGATATTCAAGCCATAAACAATAGCTTGCACCACTAAGTAGATTACACATTTTTTGTCATTAACCCAAAATTGGGATACATTTTAGGGAAAAAACTAGTGCAAATACTTCCACTAGACAGTCGATCTCCCCCCAACAATGGCAGCTTTGCACGTTGAGATTAAGTTATTGACTTATAAGTGCAAGTCAGTGTGGGGCCATGCAATGAACATGAAGGACTTTTTTGAAATCCATCACAACGCTGAAGATGTTTACGCCTCCAAAAATTACAAGCATGAACGTGTAAAAACTACTGTTAAAAATTTGGAGGAAACTTGTAGTCTTATTTTGGACATTCCTTCACCTCCAATGACTCCATAAGCTTGAATGACAGTGTTAGATATATATGGATGTTATTAACATTATAAGCTTGCTTATTTTTATTGTAATGTTGTTTGAGTTACATTATAAGCTTGTTGAATTTTGTCATAATGTTGTTGAATGTTTTATGTCTACACCAGATACAAGGGTGTATGTTATTCAAATATGAATAATCATAATATATCCATATAATTGTGATATACACCCTTACATTAAAAATATTACTTACAAAATCTGTAATATGGCTGGGCATGGCACGAGGGCATTTGCTTTATGGGGTACGAAGCATGATCAGATCCTACTTGATGCGATGAGAAGTCAATATGACATGGAAGATGTGTCAATGGATTCTATACTCGAGAGTCTTGGATGGAGGCATGGCGTGACATTCAAAACATAACGAGGACACATTACATATCTTTGAGCTAGTTTAAAACCCATTGGAAGAACCTAAGTATAGACTTTATCAGACAATATTGTTTCCTTTTAGCAGATTTATTGCCTATTCATCCCTTAGCATAATAGGTGATCCTCCCAGGAGTTATAGAACACTTAAACAATGTTCAAAGCAACAACAATGGAGTTGCAGGAGTAGGACATGAAGGAAACGAATGAAGTTGCACGAATAACTCTTTTTACTACTTTGTGTATTCTCTTTTTTTACTTCCTGCAATCGGACCCCTGAGTTTGCTTGTTGTTAAAGCTACATCATAAGCTTGCTGCTTTATTATGCTCTATTTTTTGTAATATTTTTTTTATGGATTGACTAGATAGGAGGCCATATGTTATTTACACATTAAATCTTTATATTTGATTTATCATATTATGTCCACAACATTGTGAAATGAACCCTTACTATTGCAATATATTACATACATAATTTGTAATTATGGCTGGGCAAGGCACATCATCTATGTTATATGGTGTACAGAGCATGATAGAATCATCAAGTATTTGTTGTAACATACTCAAACTTAGGCATATACACTAATTTTTCCTATTCTTAGGTCCACTTTTAATTATATGAGAATTCAATCCTTTTTCCTTAAATCGGATTAAATAGGAGTATTTAGACCAAAAATTAAATATAAGACAAATAATAAATTAAATAAATTTAAATGAATCAATCAAGTCATTGATTCAAATTTATTAACTTAAATTTGACACTAATACCCATATATGCCCTATATTTACCATATTACCCTTAATCTATTTAATAGCCTTAACCAATCCAAAATATAAGAGTAGTAATTTATCTAGGTAGTCCTACCCCTAATTTACCTTGGTATAAAATTTCATCCTAATTGGAATTTAATAGACCACACAATTAATTAATACAAGTTGCATTGCTCTTATAAGCCTTGACCATATTGAATTTTCTTTTCCTAAGTGAAGGCATTAATACATGTAACGCCTAGTCCTATTTCCTTCTCAATAATGCACCTACCTTATCCCTAATCGTGCTGCGCCCCCTGCACCATCTGTGACAATCACAAATGGATGTGCGCCATTCCTCTTCCCCTCCTCCGCCTGTTTCTACTTCCTTCCCTTCTCCCTCATCTCTATGCTATAAACCCTAGTTTCCAGTGCCTCCTCGATGCCCAATAGACAAGGCAACTAGGAACCCACCACCACCTAAAACGATAGATGATGGTAGAGACTATTGCCTAAGATCTTTTTCGAGTTGCACAGAATTATGCACAATCACTTTGGAAGAAGGAGCAGGCACCCACAAAAAATAGAGGATGGTATCAGTGTCAACCTCCCTTCTCTCTTCTAGGTCTGGCATCCTTGGTTTCCCTAGATGTCCCCACTTCCTTAGTGCCCCAAGACCTAGCCACCGCTACCCCTACTCCCTGTGCCTAGTGGCAAGACGTCAACCATCATCTTCAACCCTTAACCAAACACCACCGCAATCCCCTCTTTCATCCTACCACAAACCTAGAGCAGATCTGACCGTCAACGGTGCCCTACAAGCCTACATCCTTAACACCACCTATAACGACCCTACTTCCCAGTAAACCCCAATCAAGGGAGACCAAGAGGTCAGAGGCGTTATCCCAGAATCCATGATCAATGGTTTTGCAAATAATCAGAAATAATTATCAAATTCTACTAAAACTAAACTGGAAAGCTGAAAAAAAAATTAACTGTTACATATCTTGCAAAAATAGGTACTAAGACTTATATCCACCATAGAAATATAACTAGCTAATCCTCCTTGATATATTTAACTTTATCTTCACAGATTCCACTTTACTACTTGTCCAATTTTAGATAATTCCTAAAATGCCGACAAATAAAATTTCGATCAACATAAATGAATATGCCAGTATGTGGGGACAACCAAAACAGTGCACATAAGTTCTAACAACATAATCATATTCAAATAGTTGTTAACAATGCACAATTACATTTTCATTATGACTCCTCAACTACTTTTACCACCTCTGGAATACCCTCTCTAGGGTTAAGTCCTCGCAAGTGACTTTAAGTCTAGCTTCTCCATCCTGAGCTTAGTGCCTACCTGTGGTCACCTCTCTGGGTGCCCTGTGGTCTTCCCTCCGGGGCTTGACCACCTTGACCTTCCCTCCAGGGCTTGGTCCATTATCTTACATCCAGAGGGGTATGTAGGTTCGATAAAGTCCCATAGACGTATAATTTGTGATAATCATATTCACTTTAAGGATTGTAGTAATGAAACATCCAAACAGTATAGTTTTCATTGCAATCGATAAATCCTCAGGAAAATGTTGTGAAGCATAACGTCGGTATTAATAATTTAACCACATACCTGATTTGCAGATTTCAAAGTAAATACACACAATCCATTCAATCAGGCAATCCAATCCAAGCAAGCAAGTCAACCACACAAAGCACAAAAATCCTGAAAAGCATACGTAACCTATTTACTACATACTTATCAAGAATCTACCTTACTGGCTTGGATTCACTTTCTAGGGTTTCTAATCCAAATTAGAGTTTCATTAGGGTTCCTTTAGATCTATTCACAACTTTTCTCTTTTATACCCATAAAACCCTAAAATGACAATCTTAGGTTAAAACCCAAATTACTCATATATTCACATTAGAGATTTTTTACTAGGCTTGAGATCAACCTAACATCAGTTTTATACAAAGGATCTTGAATTATATCTCATTAAAACCCATTAATACTTAGATTAGGGTTTCTAAGCCCATTAATGCATATTAACATACCAAAACCCTAAATTAAGATATTTAGCCCATGGATTATCTACATAGATATTCAAAACATATTTTTATCAATCAACATGTTAATATACTCATATATCATCCATATTACTCATCTCAATTTTATAGAATCATCAAATTAGATCTTTCTACTTTATAAAGCATTAAGGTTAGCACTTTAACTACATTTTGAACTATGATCAGTTTCTGGCTCTAAAACCATTTTTATTGAATTCTATGGGTTTTTTGATCAACTTTCATATATTACATTGTTTCATACGAGCTACTAATAAATAGTTAGGATTTTTGCAAGATAATTACCTTTCAGCCAATCAATGGCTGCCATGTGTCCCTTTAATTTCCTTTTTTGGTGAATCTCTTCTTCGGCTTGTGGATCTTGGCACTGGATCCATCTACCAACAACCTGAACCCGACATCTCCTTCTCCTTTGCTTGGCGCCTCACGCGTGGGTTCCAGTCCCCTGTTCCTCCACAGAAACAGGGTTCCTGGTCAACCTCGCCGACCGACCATTCTTCTCTGATTCAGACCATTGCGCCACCATGCCCGGCTCCACCCTCCCTCGGCCGACCACATCGCCCTCCTCTCAGAACCTTCTTGAGGCTGCCACATCATCGAAAGGGAGGAAGAATAGAGCAGCACTCACCAATGGGAATAGAGCATCCCAACACAGCGATGACCTGCTTCAGCGCAATCTTACTGCTCCTCGACTCCGCAGAAAGACCCCTCGGGTCTAGGAAGCTCTTCCCTCCCCTCAACAAAGAATTCTCGGGCCTTTTATAGACAAACTCTACCATCAAGGATCAAAAGAGTTTGAGTTCCATTGTGATTGGGGAAACTCTCCACCGTGCACAAAACCATGACATCAAAGGGACCGTCTAGTCCGGTTTAACCTCCCGAAGTTGAATATCAACTTCCCAAGACTCCTAGTGACATAGGGAGAGAGATATGTCAGATCAATGCCAACTTTTACTGTTCCCTTTTCCGGATCTGACTTGAAGAGAAGCCACCATTGGATCAAGGATCCAACAGCTATCAAGCCTCGTATAAGTCACAATTGAATTGTGACATTTAATGTTATCCTTTACACTTTAGGAAACTTGCAAAATTCATATATCCCAAATACTTTATCCTTTTAATCCCAAATTTTACAAGAAAGTCCACGATGAATTAATATACTTGTGTACCAAGTTTGGGACTCAAACTCAAAAGTATGAGATATTTTTCTTCATATGTAAGTTATCTATTAATAAGGCATATTTTATACATATTTTCTCTCTCTTATCTTTTTATTTTATTTATTTGGATTCCTTTTACCATTAGAAAGCATGTGGACTCAAAATCTCATCCATGATGATTCCATTATCCTTATTTCCACATATTTCTTATCTTTTTCTCATTATCTCAAATTTCCTTCTTAATAAAGCAATATTTGATTTTCTTCTTTTTCTTTTAATCATATTGGACTCATTAACATATTATGATCCACGAAATCACATTAAAAAAGGAAATATTGCAAAAGGAATCCATTAAATACATATAATTCATACAATTCCCATAATCATACATTTATTGGGGAAATTGCATTTCAAACCATATGAACCCAAAAATTGGGGTTGTAACATCCTTCCCCTCTTATAGAGATTTTTCCCTCAAAATTCCACCAAACATACAAACAAATCAGGATAAGTCTTTTCATTGTCCATCATTGGCTCCCATGTGGCTTCATCCTCTCCATGGTACTTCCCAAGAACCTTTATCATCTTATATTCTTACATTTGAGTTCTCTCTCACCTTGGTATCTCGTACCCTCGTAGGTGACTCAGGATATTTTAGCCTCCCTAGAATCTTAATAGGTTCATGGCTCATTACATGGTTTGGGTACATCACACAGTGCTCCAGATCAGACACATGGAACACATCATACATCATGTTATCTTGAGGGGTAAGGATAAACATAAGCATCTCCACCAATCCATATCAAATGGACCCATGTATCGGGGACTCATCTTTCTCACTACACTTAGAGGGGTCAGTTTTTCATAACACATGTTCTCCCAAAGTGAACTGTATGTCAGTCTACTTCACATCATCTCATGACTCTTGTCACCCCTGGGATTTCTCAGCCATTGCTCGATCAAAGAGACTTCATCTACACACACTGGGGTCACTCTGACCTTCACAAGGTCTTCTCACCGACATCATCCTAATGAAGCGGTGACCGACACGACCTCCTTTACAGAGCTTCTTACATCCCGATACTGGCTATGGTGGCTATCATCATGAGTAATCTCTCTTAGGGGTAGTAGCTACTCCCATGCATCACCCTGAACGAGCACACATGCTCGCACCAGACCCTCTAAAGTCTGGATCATACTCACTTGTCTGTCCATCAGTTAGGGGTGATAAGCTGTGCTAAACTTCAATCTAGCATCGAGTTCTTCTTGTACCTACTTCCACAACATGGAAGTGAACTTGAGGTCGTGCTCAAGATATTGAACTCGGATCATGGTGTAGTTGAACTATCTCTCTCTCTCTCTCTCATATATAATTCAACCAGATCTGTCACACTGACGTTGCTCTCTCTTAGGCAAGGGATTAGGCCAATTGGGTAAGGTGATCTACCATAAACCATATTTCATCATGACCTCTCTTGGTCCAGGGGAAACCCACCACAACGTCTATGGTGATCTATTCCCATTCCCTCTTGGGGACTCTTCAATCTCTATAGAAACTCACCAGGTTATTGGTGTTCGGCCTTCACCCCCTAGCATGCATGGCGAAAAGCCACATGCAACTCTATATAGTTATTTATCCCCGATCTTCAAGGTACTACTAAAAACTCTAACTATCTTAGTAGTACCATGGTGTATGGTGTACTTAACATCACAAGATCCTGCATGTCATGGTTCCTCAAGGTTGACTCCTCAGAACCCTAAAACACTCTAGTAGTGGGTCTCACCACCTTCCTTTTTCTGAGGTGCATCTGAGGTTCTTACAACCATACTTCTATCTCATAAAGCTCTGGACTGGCTAACTGAGTAACCATCAACTTAACCAACAGGTCTGGTGGTATCTGGGTGTTATCCATATAGGTCTCACAAACTTAGGGTTCACCTAACAACCTCATATAGCCTCTCTACTAGATAAACAAGACATCTACATCTCGACTAAGAGCATCTATTCCACATAATTCCTTATGTGCTAGGTAATGGTGAAGACATAAACCTTCATATACTCCACTCATCTTCCTCATCTCAGGTTTAGGTCTAACTGAGTCAAGAAAACTTCAAGCTCATCATATTGGTTATCAACCTCAAACTTATAACTTATAGATTCCAACTACTTGCAGAGGGTACATCCTCATATTACCTTGTTCTCTTTGTGTTTTCAACCCATCTATCCACGTACTCTCAAATTGTGTGGTTCTTCCTCTATCCTCAAACGTCATAGCAATGTTTCAACTCCCAACATCTTTATCCTTAGTGTATGGCATGCGTATTTCCCTATCTCTCACCCCCATAATGAGAGGAAATAAGCATTTGGCTGTAGTCCAAATACAAAGTTCATCCCGTTCTAAGAGTAGAGATGGTGCATCGCACATAGCCACTACACTTCCCAATCTAAGTTGAAACGTTCATCACATGTCTCCACACCATGAATATCTCAAATCTATGTTTACATCCATGTAAAGGCCATTCCCAAACACTCTTGGGTCTTCACATTACTCATATACACAATCCTTAGTCATCTCCTCAAGGTCTGTAGGGTGCCGGTACTTTTGGGGTCATCCCTCTTCCATTATGCATCAAGGGAGTGCCTACCTGATTTGCCCCTTGAGTCCAATGAAATCATGTAGGTTATCAATCTCCTAGCCCATGGTCCTTGGACAAAGATAGTTGTTACCTCCTGACCCTATGGTCTTGTGCATCTGGGGAACATACAACTCCTACTCCCATCGGTCTTATCCCCACATGACTTGAGTATTGACTTAGGATTCCATCATGGTACATCTCAAAATACTTACCCAAAACTCTATCATCTCTCTGGGCACTCATGGTCAAACTTAAATCCTTACATAGGGATCATGGCGACCTACCTACTTGGTCTGTCCCCATACATGTTACTTCCATGTCAACATATCCTCATTCCCCTTAGTGATGGTCACACATGGATCTATGGATTCGTGCTCATAATATGTGATCTCCACTTAACTTATCAAGCTCCTACGAGAGACCTATTTAGGTTACCTCAAACCTAAAAAAAGCTGGTAGTCACCCTACAGAAGGGTCCCTTCCCAGAATGGAAAAAAATATCTCTCGATAGTATCACAGGTCACAAACATCCTTACTTCCAAGGTTTACATCCTCATGTGAATGCTTATCCCTATCATGCAACTTATGCATGCAACTAGTAATAATACAACCTACTAAGCCATGCTAAGTTCCTTGGTACATCATACTTGCTCCTTATTCCTCAACATTGGACCAAAAACATACATTCATATGTCACGGACATGTGTGAGGGGTTCGTCAAACATATACCTTAGTCCAAGGGGTTTTACTTTTCCTCTAACATGAGGGGGTGCCATACTTGAATCCTTAAGAACTCAAACAACCTCTTGAGCATTAGGTGCACCATGTACTAATACTTCCCCTCCTTGGTCTAGGAACCCCATGTTCACTTTATATGCATCAACTATCTAGCAACATGCTCAACTATTCAACCCCAAATCAAAGGTGTAAAGGTATGTCATACACTTTCTACCATTCTTCAATGTGAACAACACCTTAGAGTCCTACACAAGGACAACTAACTGGGTGTGAGGCCTCACAACTTGTAACCATACACCTCTTCAGGGTCTAAAGAACTCTCCTTCCTACACCTAAAAGGTAGGCACCTATAACATTTGTACCTTGGTTCAAGAAGCCTCTTTCTCATTCTAGGGTTTGGTTCCTCCAAAGGCATTCAAGGTACCACAAGCCCCTAAGGATCGTGCATGAGGCAACCACATACATATACTTTGGGTCGTCCATTCTGAGTCATATCATACCCAACTTCTCATGATTCTTCATGTCTCAGAGTCAAGGTGTCCAACCTTGCTTAATAGGTCTCACTCTCTCTCTCTCTCTCTAGAGTGAACCCTACAACCGACCCTACCACTGGAGGTTCTCTCTTAAAAGATGGGTCATGCTTTTAAGGATACATGTCTACACCTACCTAGGTGAAACGTATGATCCAAAACCTAGGTCCGACCAAGATTATCCAACACTCTGCATGCTCATCTCATGAACATCATGTATAATCCTATGGGTCTAGGTCTAAAACCTACCGTCAGCCTTGTTTCCGTTCTCTTCTACATAGGTGCATGTCTCTTTCCTACTTGTATATGTTTGTCAAGGTTCCTATAGGGTCACCACTAACCTTCTTAATGAGGGAACACCCTAACAAGAACGACCACCCTAGTTCGCACTACTACATTTTTGTCCAGTAACGTCACTGCCCATAGCGTCATTTTTACTAGAATAACTGACCTAATAGACTAATGCATCGGTTTTATCATAAAAACCGACCTTATAGGTTTCCCGTGGCAAAAATTCGCTCGATTTTGGCTTCACGCCTCGATCTATAGGGTCAGTTTTTTAAAATAACCGATGCTATAGGGTCAACAAAAAATGCGGGCACCACTTTGGAACTCTAGAGTCGGTTTTTATATATAACCGACCTTACAGATGCGGTCTGTAGCGCCGGTTATCCTAAAAAACCATCGCTATAGGTTAAGTCCAGGCACCATTTTTTTAATAGACTTTTAGGGTCGATTTTTTACCCAAAACCGACGCTATAGGTCTTCTACATTGCACATAGCAGCCCGATTGTAAGGCTTAGGTTGCCATTTGCTGCTGCTGCTACTCCCCGTTCCTGCTCCCGTGCCCGAAGAAAGGCAACACCACCTCTACAAAGGTGACCTCCCCCAACCATCTCCTCATCTGAAAAGAGGCAAACTAGCACCGCTTTCCTTGGACGACGACGCCCAAGCTTCTTACCACCATCTCCGGTGACGACGACACTCCTTACCACCATCTCCAGCACTGTTTTCCTTGAATGATGATGATGCCTTAGGCGTTGCTTCTCTCTCCAGTGCTTTCTTCTTTGAAAGTCAACGACGACGACGCCTTAGGCGTTGCAAGGGCCGTGCGCATCTCTCCGGTTCTTTTCCCGCACAAGCTCCCTCACTGACTGGTTCTTCTCAAGGTATTGTCTCTGCCGCCTCACTCGTCCATCTTACTTTCAAGCAACTGACCAGGTAGCACGGCCGTGCTGGGCAGCACGGCTGTGTCGGCTGAGTTGTAGAATCATCAAAATTTGTCAATTTTGAATTTGTTACTGCTCCTATAAAATTGATATATACTGACCCCTAATTAATACATTATAACAGAATTGAATCGTGCATTTGTGTTGTTGCAGGTGATATTGACTTGTTGTTGACTTGCATACATTTCTTCTTCAGCTTACAAGTGAGGTATAATATTCTCACTCTCCCAGTGTGCCATTTTATTTGACTAGTAAATCAACCAATAATAAAAATATATATTCATTCATATCTACATTTGGTTATCAATCACATATGTAATCATTATATATACATTCCAGAAATATGAGGGTAGACATTGTGTAGTCTCAGATTAACACTTTAGGGTTTATATATGAGATCATCGATGCATGATGTTTAACTTAATATATACATATGACAATAATACATTTATGCATGTATCAACTTAGAAACCCGTTCAAAATTTACTCATAGGAGTAAATTTTGGATAGTCCCCAATTTGGGACTATTTTTGGATATTTAATCTCGCTTAGGATGTAACTGTATAATGTATGTTTAGTTTTGAAGATAATTTTAGTAGTATTTCCTCACTTGTTCTCTGGGTACATATGTGAGTGGTTATTTACCATTTACATCGGTGTACTTGGAGAACTTAGGGGAAATGCTGCTGAAATTTTCTTCAAAACTAAACATACATTATATAGTTACTAGTGAGATTAAATATTCAAAAATGGGATAGGTGGTACACTTTAGTATAAAAGTAATTAACTTCCTATCAATAAAAACTTATAACTTATAATATCAATATTAAACTCTTAGTTTTATAATTAATTTTTAATGTGATATAGAAAATGGATCGAAGTTGGATGTCTATCAAGAACCGTTGTAGTCCAGAGTTTGCCAAAGGTCTTGATGAATTTATCAGATTTGTTGAGGAACATAGGAAACTACCTACAAATAGGTTCTATTGTCCATGTAGAAATTGTGGTAAAATTTTGAAAGTTGATACTGCTGAGGAAATTAAGGATCATGTCATATGCAATGGGATCATACAAGGTTATAATGAATGGTATTAGCATGGAGATAAAATTAATGATGGATCAGAAAATGTCGATATTAATAGTTGTGGCATAGAAGATATATATAATGATGATAATTTCGATGATGAACCAATTCAGGATGACCCGATTCAGGATGATATGGTTGATGAGATGCTACACAGTTGTCGGAACAATGTCATTGATCCACCTTCTTTATTTGCAAACATTGTCCATGATGCTAAAAAACCTTTATATAAGGGTTGTACTAAGTTCACGAGGTTGAGTGCTGTGATGCGATTATATACTCTTAAAGCTCAAAACCGGTGGAGCGATAAGAGTTTCACTTCACTGTTGTCTTTGTTAAATGAAATTCTTCCTGAAGGCAACGAGCTTCCAATTTCAACATATCAAGTAAAGAAAATAATGTACCCAATGGGAATGGAGGCTAAGAAGATTCATGCATGTCTAAATGATTGTGTGTTATTTCAGAAGGACTATAGTAATTTAATAAATTGTCCAAAATGTGGTGGGTCAAGGTATAAGACCACAAATTCAGCTAAGGCTAAAAATGTCTCTCCTGTCAAGGTGATGTGGTATCTACCAATAATACCACGATTTCAACGCTTATTTGCTAATACAAAGATGCACAAAATTTGTCTTAGCATGGGGAGTTAAAGGCCAATGATGATGGCATCCTACGACATGCATCTAATTCACCAATGGAAGAAAATTGATTTATTATACCCTCAATTTGGTAAAGAACCAAGAAACTTAAGACTTGGACTCTGTATAGATGGAATGAATCCCTATGGTACATTAAGCAGCCAACATAGCACGTGGCATGTTATGATTGTTATATACAATCTTCCTCCTTGGTTGTGTATGAAAAATAAGTATGTCATGTTGTCAATATTGATATTAGGGCCCAAGCAACCTGGAAATGATATTGATGTTCACCTTCAACCTCTAATAGATGACCTAATGAAACTATGGGAAGAAGGTATTATGACATATGATACTTCACGTAAAGAGATCTTCAGTTTGCGTGCTATGTTATTTTGCACAATTAATGACTTTCCATCTTATGGAAATTTGTCTGGATATAGCATAAAAGGATACAAAGATTGTCCTATTTGTGAGGAAAATACTAATTCAATCAGACTGAAACATGGTGGTAAAATCGTATATCTTGGTCATCAGAGATTTCTCCCGTCAGTGCATCCTTATCGAAGGCAACACAAAACCTTTAATGGGTCAACTGAGGAACGAAGTGCTCCTAAACCTATACCAAGAAATGTTGTATATGATAGGGTGAAACATATTGTTAATGAATTTGGAAAGAGTTCAAGTAGTCGTACACTCGCATGTGACAAATCTCTATACAAGAAGAGGTCAATATTATGGGATCTTCCTTATTGGAGATCTTTAACAATTAGACACTGCATTGACGTCATGCATGTTGAAAAAAATATTTGTGATAGCATCATTGGTACGCTATTGAACATACCAGGAAAGACTAAAGATGGCATCAAATCTAGAAAAGATTTAGAATTAATGGGTATAAGAAAAGAATTATCAGTGGAGATCGTCGCTGCACATATTTTCCACCAGCTTGTTACATTTTGTCAAAGAAGGAGAAAAAGACTTTATGTGAGTGCTTGTATAATATTAAGGTGCCATAAAGATACTCTTCTAATATTCGTAGATTGGTATCAATGAAGGATCTAAAGTTGATAGGTCTCAAATCTCATGATTGTCACACCTTAATGAAATACATTTTACTTGTGGCTATTCGATCTATATTGCTGAAGCATGTAAGGTTTGCAATCACAAGACTCTGTTTCTTCTTCAATGAAATATGCAACAAAGTGATACATCCTGATACTCTCGATAAATTACAGAAAGATGTAATTGTTACCATGTGTCAGCTTGAAATGTACTTTCCTCCTTCATTTTTTGATATCATGGTTCATCTTGTAGTACATATTACAAGGGAGGTGAAGATGTTGGGTCCAATTTTCTTACACTGGATGTATCCATTTGAACACTACATGAGTGTTTTAAAAGGTGATGTTCAGAATCATTATCGTCCTGAAGGGAGTATTGTTGAGGGTTACGTGGCTAGGGAGGTGATGGACTTTTTCAATGATTTTTTGAATTGCAATGAAACTTCTAGCGATCTAAAAAATTCCCATCACACTGAATCTTATTATGGAAAAGGAACTCTGGGAGGACGAGTGAAAGGAATCAGTCATGAGTTGTGGGAACAAGCGCATTTGTATATTTTACACAACATCGATGAAGTTAGTATCTACATCACAGAACACAATGATCTTATCAAGAGAAATCATCCGTGATCCAGTTCAATGTGGCTTGCAAGAGAGCATAATCGAATATTTATTAGGTAGTTTGAAGAGAAAGTATTTAATCAACTATCTGAATCACCGAATAATGTTGCTGAGAACATAAAATGGCTCGCCTTTTAAATGGATGTCATGTCATATGAAGGTTATGACATAAACATATTTTCATACTACACAAAGCATCAAGATGAAAGTAATGTAGTTCAAAATAGTGGGGTCACTATTCAAGCTTGTTCGTTGTATTTTTATAGTGCCAAAGATAAAAGACCATGCAAAGTTGAGATGTCATATTACAACATCATTGAGGGCATACGGGAATTGGACTACACAAATTTTAGAGTTCCTATCTTTAGGTGTAATTGGGTTGACAACAACAAAGGAGTTTTAGTGGATGAGTTGGGTTTCAAATTGGTGAATTTTGAAAAGATTGGTGAGAAAGATGAGCCATTCATCACGGCAGACCAAGCAAAACAAGTATTCTATATTGATGACCCGGCAAATAAAAATTGGTCTGTCGTTCTTCATGGAAAAGACAGTTTATTGTAGATCCTATAAATGAAGAAGAACACTACGAAAAGTATGATGATTCCAATCCATTCTCAGTTGGTTTGCCAAGTGTAAATGTTGAAGATAACACTAATGAATATTATAAACGTGAAGACCATGCTGAAGAAATTTTCCTTGACTAACAACTCAACCAATACTAGAGGCATGTATTCTTTGAATTATTTGTTTTTTATCATTCAAGCAAGTAATCTTTTAAATATACATCATATATCATGTATACCTTATCACTTGTGCTTTTATTATCACTTATTTTTTTTATCATGTATACTTGCAGGTTCTAAAATGGCGAGTGAAGATGAACGTTCTAAGCATGAGCATGAGCACCATGAGGATGGTAGTGGTGATGCTAAGAAAAGTAGAGGTCCCACACTGATGCGTAGGCTGTAGGAGCTCAGGGCTAAAGGGGACAAATTGCCAGTCTAGTTTGATATCACAGGAGAACCTATTGGGGAATATGCTAGTACTTTCAAGCATTATGTAGGGGCGACAACACGTAGTAAGGTGCCAATAGATATAGAAAATTGGCATGATGTTCCTAATGCCGAAAAAGACCTCATATGGAAATATATATATCTGTGAGTGGAAGTGATATTATTTTAATATGTTTTTTTATCTATTGATTCTAATTTAGTTTTCTTGGAATTAATTCCTTTTCAAAACAACATTATTAATTGCATCTTTTGTATGTGTAGGTTTTTTTTTCATCTAAATGAAAAAGATCACAAGAAAAGAGTGCTACAATGTTGTAGTGTACGATGGAGGGGTTTAAGACATATCTCGCAAGGGAATTTATAGATAATCCTAAACAAAAGAAGAAAGCAACATATGTATATAATTTTATAGATCCTGAGGTGTGGGAAAGATTTGTTACAACTAGGAGATCGGAAGAGTTTCAGGTAATAAAGATTGTAATGTATTGTATGAATATTTAATTTTATACAATTAAGGAGGTGAATCTTTCTACACATGTTTGCCAAGTCTAAATTGCAATACCTCATTTTAAATGATCAGGCTATCCACCAGGTTAACAAGAAAAGACGGGCCAAAAATGTGCATGACCATCGCTTGGGGCCCAGTGGTTATGCCTTCCGCCGCCAACTATAAGAGAAGCAATCCTCTTCTGGAGAAGAATCTAGTACAACTCAAGTTGAGTGTCCACCCCGACAGTTGACATGGATTGATGCTAGAAAGAATCGAGCAGGTGAAATTGTCAACCCTGCAACTAAGGAGGTGGCACAAAAGATGGTAGGTTTATCCCAACTAAGTAAAGAGTAACTCCCACAAACTTAGATTTATTTATATCTAATTGATATTGTGATTTAATATTTTTATTAACTATGAATAGATTGATCTCCACGAGCAAAGGAAGGAAGGAAAGTTCATCCCAACTGGCCGCATGGATGAACTATCAGTTGCTTTTGGTACAAAGGAGCATCCTGGCCGTGTTAGGGGATTAGGAGCTGCATAGGATTCAAGTCTTATTTTGGCCCTTCGCAATCTAAAAGAGGTCGTGTAGGTACACAAGAGGAGGTTGAAGCATTAGTATCACAGAAAGTAAAAGAAATAATGTCTTCATTTCAGCCTACTCAACCTTCTCAACCTATTCATACTGTGTGTCTCTCAAGTGATGAGGTACAAGCCCATGCTATATTTATAGAAGGTTATGGGAGCACTCCCAATGACCCACCACAACAATCTGCAGTACGTTTTTGTTCTATATATTGTGTTATTAGTATGATATATATATGATAATATATATAGTTGTAACATGTATCTGTTCTACTGCTTCTTATATAACTTATATTATTTCAATCTAGGTTGGTATGAACTGTAAACTTGCAGTGGAGGTTCCAGAATATAATATTGTGACAGCGGGCAATGTGTACAACCTTGGTGGTACATTGCATTGCCAAGAAATTACTGATGACATTTTTCGTGTGTCTATCCATCTTGTGTATGACGGAATGGGGGACAAACCACTACCCATACCTAATCCTGAATATAGTACATTTGAAGAAGCAGAGGGTGCTATGGTGGGTTGGCCTAGACACTTGGTTATCAATGATAAGGTATACTTGAATTCTACCATGTTTTTCATATTTGACCGCATATATGAACTCGTGTAATAGAAGTATGTAATTTAATTAACAGGTTTGAAAACCAAAAAGTAAAAATTATATGTAATTTAATTAACAGGGTTGCAAACCAAAAAGTAAAAATTCTACTAGTCGTCCTCCTATGCCCAAGCCATCTATTATTCCAGAATCCACATTCGACGAGTTGGGAAGTAAATGTAAATGTTTGTATCGATACTTAGCCAACCAAAGCTCTGGACTACAAATGTTGATCAATTTAATAGAAGATGCAACTGGGAGGGACTTCGATAATTATATTTTTCTTGATGATATTATAGAGTTGTTCCAGTATGATTGGATGAATACTTCGATATTAGAAGTATGGATAAGGTAAGGATCTATCAATATAGAAAATCCCAATACAAATTTTTAGCTTATTTCTACATATGAAAAAAATCACAAATGTTTAACAACCATTTATATACCGAGGCTACAAACTTTGATATAAAGAATGTTGGATTCTTAGTTCCTTCAGTCACTAGTCAGGTGGAGACACATATTGAGGAAGTGAGTGAGTACTTCTCTGATGCATTCAAATATTTTGCTAGTGTGGGAAAGGAAATTATCCTAATTTTTTAACATCCAGTAATTGTTATTATTCAATATAATTTTAATAATGAACAAATGTATTCATTTTAATATTTGTTTTATTCTTTCTCAGATCTAGACATTGGGAATTAGTGGTGATTGTCCCAAAATTGATGACTCTTTATTATCTTTACCCAATGGGAAAAACAACAAGGGGTCACAAACTGAAATTGCCAGCTATGGCGTAAGCATAAATATAGTCAATGCTTCAACATGATATTTCTGTTTAGAATTTCTATTTTACCAACTATCATTTAATTGATAGGGGTATAAAAGCTTTTCCTGAAGGCGGAGGACAAATACCCACAAAATTAAAGACATTGACTTTGAAAAATGTCAAGGTAGCTATTTTGACAACTGCTTAGTCTTATATGTATTAATTTTCAACTCTTATATGTCAACTCTTATAGTCTTCTATTTATAGTAGTTTACTAACATTAAGTATAATTCGTTATTTGTAGTGTCCTATACAAAATAATGGCTGGGCTTGTGGCTACTATGTAATGAAATATATGCAAGCTATTGTCAAACAAGCATCAAATGACATTCATACTATAGATCATGTAATAAAGAATAACATCATAAATCTACAAGTGAGTTGTAGTCATTTTATAAAATATTAGCATGTGCATTTTCTGTTATAGATCTTTACAACTCAGCCTTACACACGTGAGGACTTAAATGAATTCCGAGAGGAGTGGTCAGATGCTTTTCTAAATGAAGTCAATATAGCATTGGAATAAATATGTCAGTTACGTTCCATTTATGTATGTGGTTTCAATACTCTTTCATATTTACTTTTATATCTGACATTTAATATCATCTCAGACTTGCAATCTATCATTTTGTAAATTATGATGTGACTATGTGTACTCAACTCAATATATGAATCATTTTTGTTATGAAGGTGTGGTTTGGAATGGTGACGGTTGAGCATCAATGCTCCCCTCTTTTTTTTTTGAGAAACATAAAGACTAGTTATTATTCATCCCGAGCTCTAGTTCGGGCCAAATTATAGAAAGTTGTATGTTGATATCCATAGTTAGCCAAGGAGGCTTACAAGTGGTAAAGCTACTTTCTGTAGCAGTATACATAGAATGTTTAGCGATGATATCTGCCACTAGATTGTGCTTTCGACTGATAAACTGGAGCTGGGAATCCGGGAGAGAGGTGAGCACGCGGCTGTACTCTGTCCTTAAAGGCTCAAGTTTGCAAGATGGTGTACTCACATTCTTGAGGACATCAATGCTCCCCTCTGCCATATATTATTCTTGTTCTTATGTTTTGTTCTGTTCAGTTTTTGTAGAAATTTTGAAAAAAAATTGGACCCTATAGCTTCGATTTTCTTAAAAAACTAACCTTATAGGTGTCTTGGCCGTTCCGCGTAGAACGGTCGTACTGCCTAGAACGGTTGTGTTGGGATGAGGTAGAATGGCTGTGCCGCGTAGAACGGCCATGTTGAGATATGGTAGATTGGCCGTGCCGCATAGCACGGCCGTGCTAATATAGACCAACACAGTCGTACTAGGCGGAACAACCGTTCTATCATATTCCAAGACTCTATTGAGTCAGTTTTCCTCATATAACCGTCCTTAGAAAGAATCTTTAGAGTCAGTTATTTAGTAAAAAACTGACGTTATAGGGTTCATGTACAATTTTAGTTCTCGTTTGGATTTAGTTTTTGAGAGCCTATAGGGTCGGTTTTTACTATACAAGGTCGGTTTTTCTTGGTTAAAAAAACTGACCCTATAGAGCAATTTCTGCAGCGACGGCCACTTAGGCGTCGACTGAAAAGTGACGCTATAGGCTTAAAAAAACCGACGCTATAGACCATTTTTATACTAGTGTCGGGTCATAGAAAGGCAATAGGTCAAACCTAGCTCATGCTTCTCATGGGTACACAAAACCCCTATGCATGTCAACACACGCACATACCTGTATGGACAACTATGATATCCAACTCATCTTGTCATCTCTTTCTCTAACTTCCACTTAGGGTTAGGGTTAGCATCATCCTCAGAGGATGGGTCAGGTCTCTACCTCTTCCTAGAGGCCTCTGCCTCCAAGGTTAAATCTATCCTCATCCTCCTACAAGAAGGTCTAACCTCAGAGCTCTCCTAAGGGCATGACAACACACGTCATGCAACCTAAGCATGTAACTAAACTTAATCTCAGTTTCTAATTATCAAAACATATGTCCATGACATCTTGTTTACATACTTTTCATTATTTGGTGGAGGATTCCTTAATCCTTATTAATATATCCCAAACACAAGAGGGGTGTGGAGAGAGAGAAACCCTAAGCACTTAGAATCCTATATGAATTAGGGTTGAGAAGGGAAGAAGATAGATGAGAGAGTCCTAGAGGTATCTTACTTTGAGTCAAAACCTCCGATTTTGTCCAAGCAGTCATACAGAATCCGGGAGTCCTTGTAGACCGACTAGCGGGGTAGAGGAAAATATTGCCATCCCTACGGATCATGATCCTTTTCTAGACACCTCCATCACTGGAAAATTTTCTTATCACTCCCTTGGGTTCTAAAGAGTTTGTAAAATTTAATAATTATTTGAGATTAAATGGAAAACCATTGCTCTGATACCAATTGTAACGACCCCAATTCCCAGTAACCCCCAATCAAGGGAGACCAAGAGGTCAGAGGCTTGATCTCAGAATCCAGGATCAATGGTTTTGCAAACAATTAGAAATAATTATCAAATTCTACTAAAACTAAACTGGAAAGCTGGAAAAAATAACTTTTACATACCTTGCAAAAATAG